>OY740806.1:25927760-25932760 GCA_963514005.1 Raja brachyura | reverse complement strand
GGGTGACGGGTGGGTAAAGATATTAAATAGGTATATCTCTCCTAATTTATTTTCTTTTTTTTCCTCTTCTTTTTCAATCTCTTTAGATTCTTATTTCTTCTTTCTGTCTCTCTCGCTATTCGTTTCTATCTATCTCGACATTCTTTATTTTAATCTTTCTTTCACTGCTCTTTCATTATTAAATTAAAAATAAGAAGTTGTACAAGAATGAGCATGTATGCATTAGGTACTTAGGTACCACATTACTGTACTTGTAACAAAAATAAAAATATATAGATGAAAAAAAATACTTCCAGCTTTGTAATCAGGTTGTTGATCCTTGTATCAGTTTGTGAAGGGTTAACCAGGAAGACATATGTGACCTCCCTCATCTTGAGTTGGGATGCTTGGTGTTGTGTGACCAGTACTGAGTGTTGACAGGAATTTTCCACAGAGGAGCTGAATGGAAAGTAGCTCATGGCTGCAAAAATGTCATGGTTTTGTATGTGGAAGGTAGTGTCTCACAAATCTGATTGAGGTGTTTGAAGATGTCGATGAGGGCAGAGCTGTAGATGTTATATATATGGACTTCAGCAAACCATTCGGCAAGGTTCCACATGGGAGGCTGCTCTGGAAGATAGATCGCATGGGATCCAAGGAGAGGCAGCTGAATGGATAGAAAATTGGTTTCATGGAAGGAAGCAGAGGATAATGGTGGAAGGCTGCTACTCGAACTAGGGGCCTGTGACTAGTGGTGTGCCCCAGGGTTTGGTGTTGTGCCTGTTACTGTCCTCTATATCAATGATTTGGATGAGAACATACATGGCAAGATTAGCAAGTTTGCAGATGATACAAAAGTGGGTGGTATTGCAGATAGTGAAGAAGGTTGCGAATAATTGCAGCAGGATCATGATTGGATGGCCAGGTGGGCTGAGGAATGGCTGATAGAATTTAATACAGATAAATGTGAGGTGTAACAAGGGCAGGACCTTCACAGTGAAAGGTAGGGGTCTGGGGAGTGTTGTAGACCTCGGGATCGAGGAGTGCAGGTACATGTTTCTTTGAATGTGGAGTCGCAGGTAGATAAGGTGGTCAAAAAGGCTTTTGGACTTTATCAGTATAGAAGTTGGCAGGTCATATTGCAGTTATATAAGACGGTGGTGAGGCCCCATTTAGAGTATTTTGTCCAGTTCTGAGCACTATGTTATAGGAAAGATGTTATCAAGCTGGAATGGGTACAGAGAAGATGTATGTTGCCAGGTCACGAGGGTCTGAGCTTTAGGGAGAGGTTGAATAGGCTGTCTCTATTCCTTGGAGCATAGAAGGGTGAGGGGTGACCTTTTAGAGGTGTATAAAATCATGAGAGGAATAGATCAGGTAGATGCACAAAGTCTCTTGCTACGACAGGTTTAAAGGGATATGGGCCAAATGCTGGCAGGTTAGACTAGTGTAGCTGGGTCATGTTGGCCGGTGTGGGAAAGTTGGGTGGAAGACTATGACTTTTTCTGTTAGCTATCTCCCCTCTCCCTCAGTCTGAAGAAAGGTCCATTCCCAAACTGTCGCCCATCCTTCTCCCTCCACATATACTGCGTGACCCGCTGAGTTCCTCAAACAAATCATATTTTTCATCACGTACATCACCTGTTCCCTCATCTGTGATTATTAAGTAATGCTGAGATGCAGTTCAATGTCATTTAGATGTGATTGGAAACAAGGTCAAAGTTTTCTCAAAAGCTGCATCACCTTACTGAATGAACTGGCAAATTTTAACATTAGATGAGTTAAATTCAATTTTCTAGCATTTCACTTTAGTATAAAGCAGTGATAATCTGTGACAGGAAAAGCAAACTACTGTAGCTGATGGCACAGAGTTTAATTTTACATAACCACATTGTTCAATTTCCTTTTGAAGAAATCAATTAATGAACACCTAATTCTGCTCTTGAATTAGGATAGTGAAACTAGTCGGAGGCCATAACGTGATGGGCAATGCTGACTTTACGAGTCTTAACCACATCCTGTGAATTAATCGTTACAATTTATCATTGCTCTCTGATATAAGACTTGTATTAGATGCCCACATGTGGAACCTTTGTTTAATTTGTCCTTTCTGATGCTGAAGGTGTCCAGTGAATGTAGACTCAGTCTCACAAGTATATATCTCCTCTCCTTGTAAGAAAAGGATTATTTGGATAATAAGCACCAGTAGGGTTATCAACAATGCAGGGCACTCAACAACAAAGCCCTGTCCACAATCAATGAATGCAACTCTCAGGTGTAATTGCAAGCAAGAAGCCTGATTTTTATTTTTGCCTTCCACTGCATGAATAGAGATGCTGTCTGCATCAGTCATATTAGCCAGCCAAACTGCAGTCAGGAGTTAATCCTGATTATTCCTGGACAGTTTTGCTCCGTTTTGTTAATGAGGACATTTGCCAGTAAACTTTACAGAACTTGAAATTAAAGGTGAATATGGGTCTCATATATAAAAGATACAAGTTATAGTTTGTGCAGTTAAACAGAGAGAGAATCATCAGCAGGTGGTAATTATTTGTGGTCATTGCAAATTTGAAACGATAAAATAATCTAAAAGATACAACGTAACTGCAAATTCATCAACTTGATTGAAAGATCTAACTTGTCACTGGGTTAAAACACACAATGCAAAAATGAACCGTTTTCTGGGGTTAGAGGGAGCCTATGTTGTACACACAGTGTGTACTAAATGTTCAGTTCCTATAAAAAGATAAGAAGATATGAAGTAACCAATAGACAATAGGTGCAGGAGGAGGCCATTTGGCCCTGGGAGCCAGCACTGCGAGCCATTCAATGTGATCATGGCTGATCATCCCCAATCAGTACCCTGTTCCTGCCTTCTCCCCATATCCCCTGACTGCTATTTATAAGAGCCCTATCTAGCTCTCTCTTGAAAGCTCATCCAGAGAACCTGCCTCCACCGCCCTCAGAGGCAGAGAATTCCACAGACTCACCACTCTCTGTGAGAAAAAGTGTTTCCTCGTCTCCGTTCAAAATGGCTTACTCCTTATTCTTAAACCGTGGCTACTTATTCTGGACTCCCCCAACATCGGGAACATGTTTCCTGCCTCTAGTGTGTCCCAACCCATAGCAATCTTAAGAGCAGAAATAAAACATACACCCCCCTTGAGCCTGCACAGACATTCAAGATTAGCCTAGTTGAACTCATCCAGGCCTCAGCTCCATCAGTTTACATGTTTACTATAACCCTTGATACATCCAAATTCTTAAATCTTCTCTCAACCCTCAATGCACCTGATGAAATTGCCACAAGATAAAGAAACATGCCTACCTTGTGTTGTCACCAGTTATATAGCCCCTGCAGGCAGATAAACCTTCAAGGGAGGCAGCAGCTGAATTAGGCAGTGTTAAAGGTTACTAACTATAAACCAGAGTAATACAGCGCGGAAGGCCCCATAGCAGAAGTCTCCACATCGCGGGGCTAAAAACTGGAAGTATCCTGAGCTAATTCTGCTACTTTCATCATCTATTGCGACAAGTGATGGCTTCCACTAATTGTCGCCGGAAGCTTGCGTCCTTTTCAGGACGGATGGTGGCAGTGATGTCAACATTTGTAACAAGATGGACATGAAAAAAGAAGACAGCACGGAAACAGGCCCTTTGGCAGAGTAGCCAAATGGCCTAATTCTGCTCCTATGACTTCTGAACTTCTGAACTGAAAGACCATCTCCCATCCTCCTACACTCCAAGGACTACAGTCCTAGCCTGCCCAACCTCTCCATATAGCTCAGACTCTCAAGTCCTCATAAATCTTCTCTGAACTATTCAGTTTAACTACATCCTTCTCAGAGGTCCTTTATTTTACCACTAACACAAGGGTTATGATAGCAAAGGAATTGAACAACTGGCAGGAAATTCGAGGAATGTGAGGGTTGGAATGGGTTTGATGGGAGAGTGACAGGTAGACTCATGGAACGGGTTTTACTATTGACATGGAAATGGTTGAAAGTAGTGGCATTGGTTATAGATGGATAGGTGTGCAGTAGGCCAGTGGTGAGAAGAAAAAGAGTCACATCATGGAGACAAAAAACATGTGTGATGCTGGAATTTTGATCAAAATACAAAGTGCTGGAGTAGCTCAGCAGGTCAGGCATCATCTGTGGCGGGAAGTGATAGATGACATTTGGGGTTAGAGCCCTTCTTCAGATTGATTGTAGTCGGGGATTCGAAAGCCAGTAAAAAGGTGGAGGCGGAACAATGCCTGGCAAGTGATAGGTGGATACAGGTGAGGAAGGTTAGATGAAGAGGAGTGAAATGTAAAGACAGAGGAATGGATATTGATGGAAGGCAGATAGGTAAAAGGAGACACCTGGGGGTTGGATTAGATGAAAGGGGACAACAGAGGGAGGAATATAGTTGGAAGAATCACATAATGTTGTGAACAATGTTTTGTATATGGCTTCATCTCATATAAAGGTGGTACCTTCACCACTGAGGAGGCATGTTATTCCATAAATACAACAATACAACAAAAAAGTGGCCAATGATTTTATTAAATGTAGTACAAGACACAGAATACAATGATCAATGGTTTTCCAGCTCACAAAAGTTGTTGCTACAGAATAATACAGTGATTGCTTTGAGAGGTTGCATTTCAAAGAACACGACATGACACTTTCTACACCTGATTTTTTTTGTCTCTGTCTGAGTAGAATTATTTGCTTTATTTCCCGAACTTGTTTTAATCCCACTGCAGCTGATGCTGATATTTCTAATTATCTGCTTTCTCAGTTTCAGCAACCTCCAATATGTCACCAAAACAACTAATTTTTCACAAGATTTACACGATGAACATTGGTAGGTTGTGGGATAACCCACCTAATCCGTTTCTATTACTCTCTAAAGCATACTGAGGGCCATCTTCAAAAATAGGAGCTTTCTACCCCCAAACCCTAAGTTTGATTGTTAGATGTGGAGCTCCCACCACCATTGTTACACCCAAGATCACCATTATCCACATCTTC
>OY740806.1:23850442-24432560 GCA_963514005.1 Raja brachyura | reverse complement strand
AGGGGGGGGAGGGGAGAAGGGGGGGGAGGGGAGAAGGGGGGGGAGGGGAGAAGGGGGGGGAGGGGAGAAGGGGGGGGAGGGGAGAAGGGGGGGGAGGGGAGAAGGGGGGGGAGGGGAGAAGGGGGGGGGGGAGGGGAGAAGGGGGGGGAGGGGAGAAGGGGGGGAGGGGAGAAGGGGGGGGGAGGGGAGAAGGGGGGGGGGGGGGGGAGAAGGGGGGGGAGGGGAGAAGGGGGGAGGGGAGAAGGGGGGGAGGGGAGAAGGGGGGGGAGGGGAGAAGGGGGGGGAGGGGAGAAGGGGGGGGAGGGGAGAAGGGGGGGAGGGGAGAAGGGGGGGGAGGGGAGAAGGGGGGGGAGGGGAGAAGGGGGGGGGAGGGGAGAAGGGGGGGGAGGGGAGAAGGGGGGGGGAGAAGGGGGGGGGGAGGGGAGAAGGGGGGGGAGGGGAGAAGGGGGGGGGAGGGGAGAAGGGGGGGGGAGGGGAGAAGGGGGGGGGAGGGGAGAAGGGGGGGGGAGGGGAGAAGGGGGGGGAGGGGAGAAGGGGGGGGAGGGGAGAAGGGGGGGGGGAGGGGAGAAGGGGGGGGGAGGGGAGAAGGGGGGGAGGGGAGAAGGGGGGGAGGGGAGAAGGGGGGGGAGGGGAGAAGGGGGGGGAGGGGAGAAGGGGGGGGAGGGGAGAAGGGGGGGGGAGGGGAGAAGGGGGGGGAGGGGAGAAGGGGGGGGGAGGGGAGAAGGGGGGGGAGGGGAGAAGGGGGGGGAGGGGAGAAGGGGGGGGAGGGGAGAAGGGGGGGAGGGGAGAAGGGGGGGAGGGGAGAAGGGGGGGAGGGGAGAAGGGGGGGAGGGGAGAAGGGGGGGAGGGGAGAAGGGGGGGAGGGGAGAAGGGGGGGAGGGGAGAAGGGGGGGAGGGGAGAAGGGGGGGAGGGGAGAAGGGGGGGAGGGGAGAAGGGGGGGAGGGGAGAAGGGGGGGAGGGGAGAAGGGGGGAGGGGAGAAGGGGGGGAGGGGAGAAGGGGGGGAGGGGAGAAGGGGGGAGGGGAGAAGGGGGGAGGGGAGAAGGGGGGGAGGGGAGAAGGGGGGGAGGGGAGAAGGGGGGGAGGGGAGAAGGGGGGGAGGGGAGAAGGGGGGGAGGGGAGAAGGGGGGGAGGGGAGAAGGGGGGGAGGGGAGAAGGGGGGGGGGGAGGGGAGAAGGGGGGGGAGGGGAGAAGGGGGGGGGAGGGGAGAAGGGGGGGAGGGGAGAAGGGGGGGAGGGGAGAAGGGGGGGGAGGGGAGAAGGGGGGGGAGGGGAGAAGGGGGGGAGGGGAGAAGGGGGGGGAGGGGAGAAGGGGGGGGAGGGGAGAAGGGGGGGGAGGGGAGAAGGGGGGGGAGGGGAGAAGGGGGGGGGAGGGGAGAAGGGGGGGGAGGGGAGAAGGGGGGGGAGGGGAGAAGGGGGGGAGGGGAGAAGGGGGGGAGGGGAGAAGGGGGGGGAGGGGAGAAGGGGGGGGAGGGGAGAAGGGGGGGAGGGGAGAAGGGGGGGGAGGGGAGAAGGGGGGGGAGGGGAGAAGGGGGGGGGAGGGGAGAAGGGGGGGGAGGGGAGAAGGGGGGGGAGGGGAGAAGGGGGGGGGAGGGGAGAAGGGGGGGGGAGGGGAGAAGGGGGGGGAGGGGAGAAGGGGGGGGAGGGGAGAAGGGGGGGAGGGGAGAAGGGGGGGAGGGGAGAAGGGGGGGAGGGGAGAAGGGGGGGGAGGGGAGAAGGGGGGGGAGGGGAGAAGGGGGGGGAGGGGAGAAGGGGGGGGAGGGGAGAAGGGGGGGGAGGGGAGAAGGGGGGGAGGGGAGAAGGGGGGGAGGGGAGAAGGGGGGGGAGGGGAGAAGGGGGGGGAGGGGAGAAGGGGGGGAGGGGAGAAGGGGGGGGAGGGGAGAAGGGGGGGGAGGGGAGAAGGGGGGGGAGGGGAGAAGGGGGGGGAGGGGAGAAGGGGGGGGAGGGGAGAAGGGGGGGAGGGGAGAAGGGGGGGAGGGGAGAAGGGGGGGGAGGGGAGAAGGGGGGGAGGGGAGAAGGGGGGGGGGAGGGGAGAAGGGGGGGAGGGGAGAAGGGGGGGGGGGGGAGAAGGGGGGGGAGGGGAGAAGGGGGGGGGAGGGGGGGGGAGGGGAGGGGGGGGAGAAGGGGGGGGAGAAGGGGGGGGGGAGGGGAAGGGGGGGGAGGGGAGAAGGGGGGGGGGAGGGGAGAAGGGGGAGGGGAGAAGGGGGGGAGGGGAGAAGGGGGGGAGAGGGGAGAAGGGGGGGGGAGGGGAGAAGGGGGGGGGAGGGGAGAAGGGGGGGGGAGGGGAGAAGGGGGGGAGGGGAGAAGGGGGGGGAGGGGAGAAGGGGGGGAGGGGAGAAGGGGGGGGAGGGGAGAAGGGGGGGGAGGGGAGAAGGGGGGGAGGGGAGAAGGGGGGGGAGGGGAGAAGGGGGGGGAGGGGAGAAGGGGGGGGAGGGGAGAAGGGGGGGGAGGGGAGAAGGGGGGGGAGGGGAGAAGGGGGGGGAGGGGAGAAGGGGGGGGAGGGGAGAAGGGGGGGGAGGGGAGAAGGGGGGGGAGGGGAGAAGGGGGGGGAGAAGGGGGGGGGAGAAGGGGGGGGGGAGGGGAGAAGGGGGGGGGAGGGGAGAAGGGGGGGGGGGAGAGGGGGGGAGGGGAGAAGGGGGGGGAGGGGAGAAGGGGGGGGAGGGGAGAAGGGGGGAGGGGAGAAGGGGGGAGGGGAGAAGGGGGGGAGGGGAGAAGGGGGGAGGGGAGAAGGGGGGGAGGGGAGAAGGGGGGGGAGGGGAGAAGGGGGAGGGGAGAAGGGGGGGGCTCCTTTAAGAATTCAGACAACTTATAATAAAGTTTAGCGGGCATTTTACATTACCGGTCGGTTTTCCTTG
The DNA here is from genome assembly GCA_963514005.1 of Raja brachyura. Next base: position 24,429,707 of record OY740806.1, on the reverse strand, counting down.
CTCCTGAAAACTCCAATGAGCCAATTAAAATGCCCGGTCAGCGAAGGAGATTGCCTACGGTTGCCCTCAACTGCCTGTAACTACATAGCGACCCCACTCCACTGCACTACGAGTTAAAAAGAACCATTTTTTACTCGCAGAAAATCTTTCAACATGCTGAAAAAATTTCCTTGACCAAACTGAGGCCGTGAGTATGCGGGCATGAAGGAGAGTTCCAGTGACCTTACAGGACCACGTGTCGACCATGCTGCGAGTTTGAGTCAAGGGCAAACTCTTCTAAACTCGCAGATTAGATCGTAGCAGTGGGACAGCCCCTTTAGTGACAAGCAGCAGGGCTTGGTTTAACAAATAACATCAGGGGTCAAAGAAATAATTTAAGATTTTCTGAAAGCTGTTATGTACAATAAAAATAATCATTTTTGAATTTAAAACATTCATAGAAACATGACTGGAAATGAAAATATGGCTTTTCCCCTGTTACCGTCTCTTAATTTACGTAAAATTCCCCCCAAAAAACTTGTTTTCTTTGTTGTTTATTTGTTTTTGCACAATATAGGAAATGTGGAAAGAGCATGATCTCAGCCCACATCCATATTACTTGTAATATGTGCACAAATGTCCTCTTCCATCTTTCATAGAAAATAATGGCGCCCCAGTGAATGAAATGAGTATTCCACGAGCAGGACAAACTCTCCCAGGTATGAGGTTGTAAGTGCCAGTCCTTCAACACATTGTTGTTCTTCTTCTTGCATATCGCGTGCACAGCCTAAAGTTGTCGGACAACTTGTTCTATTTGATTGTGTACGGCAGGTTGATTGCATTCATCGAAACAGGGCGGACCACACGAAGGTTGCAATCTTCCACCCCCAACACATTGTTCTGTAAATGCCTTGGCAGCATTCTTCAAACCCTTGCACAATTCCTGGTATGTTGAGACAAACTATTCAGCTTCAAGTGAGCTTGGTGCGTTTGATATCATTGTTGGTACAAATGAGTTGTGAACAAACACTAGGATTCCTGGCAAGTAGTTTTGCACAAAGTTTAGTATAACAGATTGTGCACACTTTCACCCAGATCTGGGAGATCAATCCTTTAATTTAATAAAAGCGAGAGGAAATATCGCTTTATGTGAAAGATTGGGCACATAGGAGCTTTATGTTCAAAAATCATATAGTGCTGGAGTAACTCAGCAGATCAGGCAACATCTCTGGAGAACATGGATAGGTGATATTTTGGGTCAGGACCCTTCTTTAGACCAACTTTGTAAAACCTCTATGTTAACTTGTCTGACTGACGAGGGATCTACTGTACATTCTGTCATTGTTTCAAACAGAAATATGCAGGTCATGTTTTGTCTGATATATTGCTTACACAATTCAGTGAAATGAATGACTCACCACGGTATAAAAAGCTACAAGACGGGTCAATACGATAAATATGGAAAAGGTGCATGATGATTAATGCCATGGTGAGCGGAAGAGCTCTTTTCTGCAAGGCCTGACTCTCTGACTACGGCTCTAAATGAGCCCTTTTTTCACAAGGTCCCTATTACTTCTACACTCTCAGGGCTGTGGGGAAAGTGAAGCGATGTGGTATTAGATGTCTGGGTCAGATAACCTGTTTCGAAGCCTGAGGGTCTATTTTTTGGCGATTATATATCACTATGTACCTTACATTTAAGAATACGCAACTCAAGTTCACATTTATTGTCACATGCACCAATTGGTGCAGTGAAATTTAAGTTACCATACAGCCATTTGAATAACTCTGACTCAACTATTGGTAAAAAAATTCCGTAATCATGATAATTATTAAAATACTGAGCTTGGGACATCACAAACTTAGCTAAATGATGGCACTAAAATTCACCAAGCACACTTCATTTGGTTTTATTGAATGTACTGTACCTTGTGGGCAAGGGTTTTCATCTTCTCAACATGGTTACAAAGTAAATTCAGAACCTCAGTGTCATTCTCTTCCTTCGCAAAGTCAATGGCCCTACGTCCATTTATATCCTTGAGGGAATAAACAGAAGATATCATTCAGATGAGTGATATTCTTTAAATTCTTAATTGCATCTAATTTTGAAGTCCTCACTTCCTGTGCCAAGGGTGCCTGCCGGATTCCCAATAGGGTACCAGCATTTCACTTATGGATCCCGGGTGGTCCACTAGGCTATGGGACAATTCTCACCAGGCCCCAATCCTTTGGAGAACTCCTGAAAACCTACCTGTGTATTCTAGTTTTTCAGTCTTCACTTCATGTCATCTTAGGTCTGTATATTCCTATGAAGCATCTTAAGACACCTTGTCAAATTACAAGGTGCTACTAATATGTACTGCTTTGCAGCTGGCAAGCTATTATTTATTCATAATGTGTAAATTACGGGAGATGCAAGTACAAAATGTGCTGTTAAAAAAGCAATCATTACAAAGATTTATATATCAATAATAAATTGATATAGTTCTTGCTCTGGCTCCTATATTAAATCAGCGATGATTTACTTCTATAGAATTCAGGGCAATAATGTTCTGCCAACCTTTGGTTAAAATGGAACAATGTGGTACCTGTCATACCTGCATGGAGAGAGAAGATCCCATCCTCAGCAGGCTTTTCATTCCATCCAGGAGCTGCTCCTTTCTCAGCTCCAGGAACCTCAACATGTCGCTACCCTTCTCCGAGTTCTCAAACACCTTTACTGTTGTAATGTGCGCCAACACTACATAGTGCAATGGGGTAAGGCCTGTAGACCAAAGACAACAGCTAGTCACACACAGTTGCTAAACATGGTCACACTCACATGTAGACAAATGGAACCGTACATGCTGGTTTACAAAAAAACCCAAAGTGCTGGAGTAACTCAGCAAGTCAGGAAGCATCTCTGAAGAACATGGATAAGTAATGCTTTGGGTTATAGTAGGGGGAGAAAGCTGGAAAGTGAACCAAAGGGTGTAAGATACGGAGAAAGGAGAAGTGAGATGTGAAACCAGAGGGAGGGACTTAGGTGGAAGGGGGGGGGGGGGAGAAACAGAATACTGGGAGAAATGGTTGCACACACATTTATCCCATTCATCGATGTACCACACACATTTATAGCAATCAACACAGTGGTAAATCTAATCCAGGCTCACGAGAAATTACTACCGCTAAAGATAGAGTCATAGCGTCAAACAGCATGGAATCTGGTCCTTCGGCCCAATTTGCCCGTGCTGACCAAGATGCCCCATCTACACTAGTCTCACCTGCCTGCATTCAGCCCATATCTCTAAACATTTCCTATCCATGCACCTGTCCAAATGTATTTTAAATGTTTTATACTACCTGCCTCAACTACCCACTGCTGCAGCTCATTCCATATACCCACTATTAAAATATAAAACTTACAATTGTTGTCCCTGGCATCAATGTCAACATCTGTTCCATTTTTCAGGGTCCTCTCTATTACCTGCAATGATCAATTATTGGATTAACACAGCAGGGACAGTGAGTAATCAATAGATGTGAAGTTTACCCAAGGCCCAGCATTTAAGCACCGACTTCCTCTTGACATACCTGTAATACTCGGAGAAACCCATTCTCTGCACACAAGTGGAGAGGAGTCCTCCCTAAAAAGTCTCTTTCATTGATCTGAGCTCCGAGTGAAATAAGATCGTTGACCATCAGGTGCTGATTTCGCTCAACAGCCAAGTGTAAAGCAGTCTGTGAAGGCAAAGAGAGCAGAATTACTACACTAGGAACTCTAAATCACCCTCTCCTCTCAGGAGTTTCCATTCCAACTACTCCCTGTTAAAGACAGATAGTTTCAGTGTCCTCTCATGCAGAACTTTACAACAATTGATATATTTTCACCATAAGTTTCATGCATGTGTCAACAACTTAAGGTTACATGGATGCACCATAAGGGGAGGGAAGAACACAAGAGGACCTGGTGTGGGGAGAGGGTGGGAGGAACAACAAAGGAGGCGTGGGGGGGGGGGGGGGCGAGGAAGGTGGGGTTGGAGGGGAGACGGGGGCAACAAAGGAGGACCTGGCACAGGATACTTTGTAACTTTGTTTCCACCCTTTGTGTGGTGACTCTTTGCATACCTTGGAAATTTGCCTCCACAGATGCTGCCTGACTCGTTAAGTTCCTCCAGCAGCTCTCTTTTATTTTGACAAGGTGAATGTGATGTGTGGAAACTAGCCTCCCGTCATGACTCTCAAGATACATAGTCTCATTCTATTTTTCATAAAACTTTAAAAATTGGGGCATATAACAATGTGCAGCTCTTTCTAAACATTGTCAGTGCAGATTGAAGCCGAGTATTATGCCCCTGTCCCACTTAGGAAACCAGAACGGAAACCTCTGGAGAATTTGCGCACTACCCAAGGTTTCCGTGTGGTTCCCGGAGGTTCCCGGAGGTTTTTGTCCTCCGGCAACCACCTTCAACTAGCATCACAACCGGCTTAGACTAAAAAATTACCGATTTTTAAAACGGAAACCACTTTCAACCATTAGGAAGACTGACAAAAACCTCTGGGAAACCGAGCAGAAACCTTGAGTGGGGCGCAAAGTTTCCAGAGGTTTCCTAAGTGGGACAGGGGCATAAGATTGCAATAAGTTTCAGTTTGCAAGAACTACTACAGGTAATCTGTGGCATCTACATTGGGAATAACGTATATTCTAAAATTCACGATGTAGTTCAGACTTCACAGACTTGTTACTTACTTGACCACTGGAATCCTTTGTGTCAATTCTATTCATGTCAGACATCCTACAGGCTAAGCTGTAAGCATGTGCTCTCTTTCCCTGAATGACAGCACAATGAAGCAATCTATCAGAATAAAGAACGGACAATCTGTTAGCAAGGCTGCAAAGCATAGAAGTAAGCATTCAATAATCTAATCAAATTAGTTTTTTTCTGCAATTTGCAGATAAATTCCAATGATATGTAAACTGTAGAAAAATGACCTGTTTTGCAAACAACATTTATTTTTGAAATGCTAGTGCTAAATTCATGTGAAATAAACTACAGCCGTACTTCATTCTTATCACGGAGACTATATTCAATGTTAGCAGAGGCATTGTATTCAATTTATCTCCTGTGTTCAAAGATAAAAACATACAATGGGTTGGCCTTCCTGGAAGAAATGTAATACATCCAATGTGTGCTTATTTACAATGTTCTGAACTACACCTTTTACTTGGAACTCTCACAATGCAACACTGTATTTTCCCACACTGGTCATTTAATCAGGAAGAAACTGTGAGTTTTCAAAACAAAATCCATAGTATAGTTTAGATTAGAGATACAACTTGAAAACAGGCTCTTCAGCCCACCGAGTCCAACCTGACAATTAAGCATGGTCTCGGCTGAAACATCACACATTCCTTCTATCCAGAGATGCTGCGTGTCCCGCTGACTTACTCCAGCATTTCGTGTCAATCTTTGGTGTAAACCAGCATCTGTAGTTCCAAGTTCCTTCCTACACATTGATTCGTTCACCCTAGTTCTATGTTATCCCACTTTCTCATCAACTCCCTACACACTTGGAGGTAATTTACAGAGGCCAATGAACCCCAAAATCTGCATGTCGTTGGGTTGCAGGAGGAAACTCACGCAATCACAGGGGGAGCATGCAAACTCCACACAGACATCACCCGCGATTGAACCTTTGTCTCTGGCGCAGTGAGGCAGTGGCTCCACCAACTGTACCACTGTGCCGTCTGTAGTTTGTCTTTGGATTTTCATGGGATAGCAGGCATAGAAAGCTGGGGTGATTTCTCTGAAGTACTTTGCCCCTCAGTTTCCATGAATGCTGATGGCAAGCAAAGATTCCCCACTAGTGCCTTCCGTGGAAAAACTTAACACGTGGCATATGAACAAGGCACTTATCCAATGCAAATCAGCTAACCACATTTCATTGGAAGACCTCCGGCGTTTCTCAGGAAGACTGGAGGTTACATGGAGACCTGATAGATGTAAATATAATTATGAGAGGCACAGATAGGGTAGACAGTCGGAACCTTTTTCCCCAAGATGGAAAGACATAGTACAAGAGGGCATGGTTTTAAGGTGAGAGAGTCAAAGTTTAAATGAGATGTGCAAGGCATTTTATTTTTACATAGAGGTTGGCAAGTGCCTGAAACATGCTGCTGGGGTTGGTGGCTGAGAGGCCTGATAGTGGCAGCTAATAGACTTTTGGATAGGCATATGGATACGCAGGGAATGGAGGGATATGGATTATGTGCAGGCAGATAGGAGTTGGTTTTGGCATCATGTCGGCATAGACATTGCGGGCCAAAGGGCCTGTTCTTGTGCTGTACTGTTCTATGTCACATGACAACAGAACAAGAGAGATGCTCTTAGTATTAAATTTTTAAAAATTGCCATTGAGGCCTAACTGTGCTAAATGTACAATTCAATGTCAAAAAGTATGTATTCTAAAATTCACATTGGACAAAGCTATATTAATCTACATGGCATGGATAAATTAATATTCACAAATGATTCTGGCATTCAAATGTAATATTCATTATCAATAATATCCATTAAAATAATCTTTGCACAAGGCAAAAAAAAATGTTTTGTTCATGCCATCTCTCTTTGTTAGAACTCTATTGGTTAGCATGCAACACAAACTTTTCACTGTACCTCGGGACATGTGACAATAAACTAAGCTAAAACTAAAACTATTTTTTGCTGCACTTTTATTGATTTGCATTTTGAATGGGTCAAACGGGCTTCTGAACTGAAGGATTTAGTCATTCATTCTCTTCTCGCCATTAGGATCTGTCCTCTGCAATCACACCGGAGCAAGATGATGAGGGGTGATCTTTTTGAGGTGTATGAAATCATGAGGGAAATAGATCGTGTAGACGCACAGAGTCTCTTGCCCAGAGTAGGGGAATCGAGAACCAGAGGACATAGGTTTAAGGCGAAGGGAGATAGATTTAATAGGAACCATGCAAAGGGTGGTAGGTGTATGGAACCAGCTGCTGGAGGAGGTAGTTGAGGCAGGTACTATCGCAACATTTAAGAAGCATTTAGACAGGTAATAGGTCAGGTTTAGAGGGATATGAGCCAAATGCAGGTAGGTGGGACTAGTGTAGATGGTAGGTGTAGATGGGACATAGAAACATAGAAAATAGGTGCAGGAGTAGGCCATTCGGCCCTTCGACCCTGCACCGCCATTCAATATGATCATGGCTGATCATCCAACTCAATGTCCCGTACCTGTCTTCTCTCCATACCCCCTGATTCCTCTAGCCACAAGGGCCACATCTAACTCCCTCTTAAATAAAGCAAGTGAACTATCCTCCACTACCTTCTGTGGCAGAGAATTCCAGAGACTCGCCATTCTCTGTGTGAAAAATGTTTTTCTCATCTCGGTCCTAAAAGATTTCCTCCTTATCCTTAAACTGTGATCCCTTGTTCTGGACTTCCCCAACATCGGGAACAATCTTCCTGCATCTAGCCTGTCCAACTCCTTAAGAATTTTGTAAGTTTCTATAAGATCCCCCCTCAATCTTCTAAATTCTAGCTAGTACAAGCTCGGTCTATCCAGTCTTTCTTCATATGAAAGTCCTGACATCCCAGGAATCAGTCTGGTGAACCTTCTCTGTACTCCCTGTATGGCAAGAATGTCTTTCCTCAGATTTGGAGACCAAAACTGTACACAATACTCCACGTGTGGTCTCACCATGACCCTGTACAACTGCAGTAGAACCTCCCTGCTCCTATACTCAAATCCATGTTGGCCAGTGTGGGCAAGTTGGGTGGAAGGCCTGTTTCTGTGCTGTAAGCTTCCATGGATGCTCAACTCACGTGTTGCCGTTCTTGTCGACGGACAGAATGTCTTCAGCCGACAGGGTGGCGAGGCTACCCTCCAGTTGCTGCAGTTGAAACTGGAAGAAGGACAACCCCGAGCTTCCCGGAGAATATTGCTGTTGCGAAGCTTCCAGTGAGCCGTTATGTTCATCCCGAATCGGTTTGCAGCTGTGGCCAATACTCAATGCAGCCTGACCAAATTCTTTAGCCTCAGACGACGGAGAATGAGGATGAGATTGATGCTTGGTGTTCTGGGGATAGCAGTGATGATGACTGAAGGGTCCAGCTTCATCAGCCATGTTGACGCAGCGCTCACCTCCAAAGGCTACCAACCCGTGCCAAGACTCACATTCTGAACCCGAATAGGGTTTGTGAGCTGGAGATACCAGGCCTGGGTGAGCGTCTTCAGTTTGGAGAGCGGGCCGTTGGTTTCTGGAGTGCAAGTCTCTGAGGATGACGGGACAGCCCATGTAACACCTCGGTGGACAATCCACTTCAATCTGCCTCTGAAGCGGGCATGGCCCACCTTGCTTCAGATCAGTCTCCAGAACCTCCACCAAATCTTCAAACAGATCTTCAAAATTTCTTGGAGGCCAAACGTTTATCTTTTTTCTCTGGAGAGGCAAGCAAGAGAAGAAGCCATATATATTCATTCAGGAAAGCTGCCAGAGACAAAGATTTGGAGATATCTTTAGCAATATGAGGAATACAATAATTATATTATTAACACAAATGAGAAAAAACCCACTGCATTTGGCATTTCCCATAACGCCATAAAGCATGGATTCAAATCCCACCAGGGTAAGTGAAACATTTATATTTAACTTTGAAGAAATGTGAAAATTCATATAGAATAGGTACGTTAACTTTATGATGAAGGGTAGTATTGTCGCTGGTTTTCTCTCAACAAATGCTGCCGGACCTGCTGAGCATTTCCAGCTTTTACCTCCTTTTAAAATTTGAAGCCATTGAACTATCACCAAAACTCAACTGATTCGCACTAACCACACTGACAGAAGGAAGTCCTTTACGCTTATTGCAACAATGCAGGTACGACACGTGACCCACCAAGTGAGGCTCAGTGTAGAGTTGGCACAGCGGTAGAGTTGCCAGAGACTGGGTTTGATCCTGACTGTGGGTGCTGTCTGTGTGGAGCTTGCATGTTGCCATTGTGACCATGTGGGTTTTCTCAGTTTGCACCGGTTTCCTGCCACGTTACAAAGATGTGCAGGTTTGTAGGTTAATTGGCTTCTGTAAATTGCCCCTAATATGTAGGATAGGAAACTGAGATAACAAAGATCGAGTGTACGGATGATCGCTGGTCAGCATGGATTCATTGGGCCGAAGGGCCCGTTTCCATGCTGTATCTCTAAACTAAACTAGAAGTGGTATCATTTCCATTAAAAATAACATGGTAACATTCCCTAGGCAAAGGCAAGAGTGTGCAGCTAACACTCATTCTCTTCTGAAAAGTCAAACCAACATTACCAATGCTGGCAATCAGAGAAAACAGAAAATGCTGGAAACACTTAGCAGCTCGGTCAGCATCTGTGGAAAAAGTAGCAGGGTTAACGTTTCAAGCTGAAGTCTGGCAGAATTGCGAAAGAGAAATAAATAAGTTACTGAGGTTGCAGAGAGGATGGAGAGGGATTGGAAAGGGCCTGTCCCACTGACGCCACCTTTCAGCGACTGTCTTTGACCTTCAAGCTCGAGGGCACTCGGCTGGAAAACCCCGAGCTGGATCGACCGTCAGCGATCTCACACACACACACACACGCACGCACTCACGGTAAAAGACGGCTACACAGTGTACGGTAAGTCCTTTACAGAGCGCGGGGGGGGGGGGGGGGGGAGAAGGGGAGAGAGGGAGAGAAGGGGGAGAAGGTATGGAAACACTTTTAAGAAGCCAGACAACTTATAATAAAGTTTAGCGGGCATTTAACATTTCTAGTCGGTTTTCCTTGGTCCTGAAAACTCCAATGAGCCAATTAAAATGCCCGGTCAGCGAAGGAGATTGCCTACGGCTGCCCTCGACTCCACTGCACTACGAGTTCAAAAGAACCATGCCAACCAATCTTTACTGGCGGAAAATTTGTCAACATGCTGAAAAAGTTTCCTCGACCAAACTGAGGCCGCGAGTATGCGGGAACTTCCCTTGAGCATTCCAGTGACCTCATAGGACCTCCTAGGACCACATGTCGACCATGCTGTGAGTTTGAGTCGAGGGCAAACTCTTCTAAACTCGCAGATTAGGTCGCCGTAGTGATACAGCCCCATAACAACAAAGGGAATATCTCTGGTGGGGTGAGGACAGGCTTGCCCAATAGAAACACTGTTGATGAAGATACCAAGTTGATAGATTAATAAAGGCAAGAGGACATTCTTGCCTTAGGGGGAGTACAGAAAAGGTTCACCAGACTGATTCCTGGGATGGCAGGACGTCCATATGAAGAAAGACTGGATAGACTCGGCTTGTACTCACTAGAATTTAGGAGATTGAGGGGGGATCTTATAGAGACTTACAAAATTCTTATGGGGTTGGACAGGATAGACGCAGGAAGATTGTTCCCGATGCTGGGGAACTCCAGAACAAGGGGTCACAGTTTAAGGATAAGGGGGAAGTCTTTTAGGACCGAGATGAGAAGATCATTTTTCACACAGAGAGTGGTGAGTCTGTGGAATTCTCTGCCACAGAAGGTAGTTGAGGCCAGTTCATTGGCTATATTTAAGAACGAATTAGATGTGGCCCTTGTGGCTAAAGGGATCAGGGGGTATGGAGAGAGGGCATGTACAGGATACTGAGTTGGATGATCAGCCATGATCATATTGAATGGCGGTGCAGGCTCAAAGGGCCGAATGGCCTACTCCTGCACCTATTTTCTATGATTCTATGATTCTAGGACAGGGAACACAGAGGGACAGGCAAATGTGAAATGCAGCCAGACTGAAGGAAATGCCCAGCAGGGTTAATTGAGAAAGAAAAAAACAGAATTGACTACCGCAGAATAATCAACAGAGGAACTGGCCAGTTCGCTAGAAACAAACAAGTGGAGTCAGCTGATGTTGTTGAAATCTATATTGAATCTGGAAAGTTGCCACACATCTTGGTGGAAGATGAGGCTCCATTACAACAGTGCTGTACACCATGTAAAGGAGAACTCAAGTGACAGGCATCTGGAAGCTCTGGGTCACCACTGCCGACTGAACGCTGGGATTCCACAAAGCGGGCACCCCAATCTGCATTTAATTTGTCCAGTATAGAGGAAGCCACACTGTGAGCACTGAATACAAACCAACTGGTTTGGAAGAAATGAAAGTGGTTTACTGTTTCACCTGCAAGAACGGTTTGGGTCCCTGAGTGGTGGAAAGGGAAAGGGTACAAGGACAGGTGTTGCGTTTCCTGTGATTGCATGGGAGATGAATGAATGAACATGAGAATTGCAAAGGGAACAGTCTTCAGAGTGATGAAGGGGACGATGTGTCTGTTTTCTGGAATCTCATCGGAGATGGAAGTCATGAAAAGTGATCCATTGAATGAAGTGATTGATGCAAAGTAAACTCTCCATCTCTTCTTCCCAAATGGAGAGGGGCGAGAGGCAGTCAAAGGCTTTGTCAATTATGGTAGGTGGGTCGTCCTGGTTCAGGAAGAACGAGGTTAACATGGAAAATCTCATCGCCAGACCAGATTGGACAGTGACTAGGGAACTGGGAGATAGAAGGGAGCCTTTACATGAGGAAGGGCGCAGGGAGGTATGGCTGTAGTCACTGTGGGAGTCAGTGACTTTGCTATGGATGTATGCTGCTCACCTATCCCCTGAGAAGGTGATGAAAAGATGCAGAAAGAGATGGGAAGAGTGAGAGGTTGAAGTAGGGTGGAAAGTGGCATCAAACTGATGACATTTTTGAGTTCTGTCTGTCTACAGGAAGAAGTGTCAACAGTGTGATCAATGCACCGGAAAAATAGTTGGGGGAAGAGGCCCAAGAGGGACTGAAACAAGGATTGTTACAGGTACCCCGTATAAAATCAGGCATAGCGTGGGTCCATGTGAGTGTCAATAGTGGATCTGGTGAAAGTGAGTGGAGCTGAAAGAGAGCATTTTTAAAGTGTGAATAAGTTCAGCCAGGTGAATGAATACATTGGTGGACGGGATCTAGCTGGGGCTGCATATTCTAGGAGCTACAGAGTCCTTACCTGTTTGCTCCCTTTAGCAGCACATGGACGACTATGCGTCAAATCCTTGACAACTCGTCTTCTTTCTGAAATAAAGCCAGCAAAAAATACAATAGACACACTCATCAATACTATAAAACAAAACTAGGTAATTCCAGTAATAAACGGAATCGCTCACCATTATTCAATTTGCAGGCCACGTCTGCCTGTAGGGAAGGAAAGACAACACCTTTAATCATCCCCACTTCAAACAAAAGTTAAACTCTGAATGACTAAACTTTAAGTATTTGATTCCTTATCACTATCAGGAAAATATTTTCAAGACAATCTGATAACATAATTGGTAAGAGGGAGAGCAGCTGGCTCATAATTCCAGCCTCACGGGTTTGATCCTGACCTCGGGTGCTGTCTGTGCGGAGTATGCACGCTCTCCCTGTGACCGCATGGTTGGTAGGTTAATTGGCCTCTGTGAAATGCCCCTAATACAGAGAGTGGGGGCTAAAGTGGGATAACATGGAAATGGTGGAAGTGTTTGATGGTCGGCGTGGACGGGATGGGCCAAAGGGCCTGTTTCCACGCTGCACCTCTGAACAATTTTTCCTGCCATGTCACGTTTCACACTAACATTCACTGTTTCAAAGTGGTCATTTAAAAGCTCAGGTTTATGCACTTCCTTGGGTATTTTCAAAGCAGGGATAGACAGACACTTGATTAGTAAGGGTGTCGAGTGTTACGGGGAGAAGGCAGGAGAATGGGTTGACAGGGACACACAGACCAGCCATGATTGAATGGCGGAGTAGAATCGATGGGCCAAATGGGCCACTTCTGCTCCCATGTCTGGTGAATACATCCCTCAAACATGGACTTGAAGTGCAGCTGGAATGGAGCCTATGTTGTACCTGGCTGGATTTTGGTTCTTCTCCTCTGGCTTTGCGATAATTGCGGAGAAGATCTCGGACTGGCAGACGAACTCTGACTCCCAGGTACTTCGTTTGCGATTCTAAATTACTTTGATTATTTGTGCCTGAAGGGAAAAAAAAAGTTTGATTTGACAAAAAAGCCGAGAAGTTTGGAGCAGTTCTAATAACCTAAAATGTCCGTGTTGCTAATATTAATCTAATTGCACTAGCTAACAATAATTTATGTTAGCAAAAAAATTAATATATATTCATGCAGAAAAGTTATTTGCCTGCTTATTATTTGCACCTCATTAAAACCCTTTGAATGTTGAAATAAAATTACCTTCTGCACAGTGGTAATGTTAAGAATCTTCTCTCGTGGTGTATAACGGAAGTGAGCATCTGAATAGTTTCAGACTCATCAGGTTATGAAATATAATCCAGTTAGGAATTAACATTAATTATGAAATGCATTAGAGGTATCCAAGGGGTTGATAATGAACTGACAAAGTGGACTCTGGAAATTCATATTTTAGTCACGTACTTAATCCAACTGAGCACTCTGACTTCAAAGAATTGAATGCTGGCCCATGGATTTTTTATTCAAAAAATTTGCTTAATTAATTGTACAGCTGCTCCGGTGAGCATTAAACTCATGTCTTTGGATAATTAGTTCAGGCATTTCTGAGATAACCGCCTTTTAACCACTATACCACTGCTCCCTTCTCTTTTTGCAATCAGCTCATCAAACTATTATGTCCAGTCGTTCATAGAAATATAGGCAGACAGGAGCTGGAGCAGGTCCTTCAAGCCTGTTCTGCCGTTCATAGTTGATCCTTCAGTTTCGTACCACAATACCAACTTTCTCCCCATATCTTAACAAGGTCTTTCGTGTCCCAGAATATGCCTCCCTATCTCATTCTTAAAAACATTCAGCGACTTGGCCTCTAGTCTTTCATCTTCTGGCCTCCACACTCCATAGGTGTTCCCCTGCCATCCTCGTCATCTCCTTCTTATCCACCTCTCTTCTCTTCCAAGCAGGCAACTCTCACTGCCGCATCTTAATCTGTACCAAGGATGCCCCAGGCATCTCTTCCTCTTGGCTTTCATTTAATTCCATCCAAGGACATATGTGACAATACACTTTTAACAGCGGGCAGCAGAGCGGTGCAGCGAGTAGAACTGCTGCCATACAGAGCCAGAGACCCGGGTTCAATCCTGACCTCGAGTGCTGTCTGTGTGGAGTTTACATGTTCTGCCCGTGACCACGTGCCTTTCCTACAGGTGCTCCGGTTTCCTCCCACATTACAAAGTACAAGTTTGTAGGTTAATTGGCCTTTGTAAAACTGCCTCTAATGTGTAGTGAGTGGGTGAGAAAGCGGAATAACCTAGAACTAGTGAAAATGGATGACCAATGGTCAGCATGGACTCAATGGGCCGAAGGACAAATTTCTATGCAGTATCTCTAACCTAAATGGGGCATATTATAAACTGATGCATATTATGTATGAGCCAATGCTTAATAACCTATGCAGAATTAGAGGCTGGTGATATGAAAATACTGGCAAGATCTTGCAAATGTCTCCATTCCCTTCCATGTACTTGCAACCTATTCCATACGTCACTGTGTTTTGCTTGCATGTTTGGCATTACGTCCGCTCAGGCTACCTTTACCGAATGAAGATAGCGTAATCACTTTGTGGAACATCCTTGTTTTGTCTGCAAAGGAAATCTGCTGACGAGTCACGGGTCAAGCAATTCTCCCATCCATTCCAACTGTCAATGTTTGGTTTCTCAAACTGTTCCAAGAAATCTCAAATGGAAAACAATACCTCATCTCTCAACAGCACATTACATGACTCATCAGCGACTTCAATATATTGGTCAGAAAATAATATTATCATATTATATATATTAATATGGTATGTTAATATACACTGTTATATTATATTATAATATTATATTATAATATAAGTGTATTATATTCAAGATATAAAATAATACGCTTATATTATTAGAGGCTTCAATAATAATGAGGCATATTATTATTTTTATATGCCTGAATTATATAAACTTGTATTGTTCAGGCTTGGATAAGTTATATTACACGAATGAGTGGGGTAAAATACCATATTATCCCATTTTCTCATCGACTCATTACACATTCTTCACCCATCTGACAAACCAATGGCTCCTCCCCACACACCTTTCATTTTTCTAGATCCCGCCACTGCCTCCCACACGTTGGCTGTGTGCCTCTGCTGACTTTTCTCTCTCCCGCCTTGGGACGTACGACACACCTACATAAACCCTCCAGCAGTTCCAACTGCGGTGAATAATCATCAGGCCGAATTAAGGGTGGTGGTGGTGGGTGTATGGAACAAGCTGCCAGAGGAGGTAGTTGAGGCTGGAGCTATCCCAACGTTTAAGAAACAGTTGGTTACGTACGTGGAAAGGACAAGTTTGGACGGATGTGGACCAAACGCAGGCAGGTGAGGATTGTGTAGCTGGGACATGTTGGCCGGTGTGGGCAAGTTGGACACTGTATCACCAATTACATCTGCCAGTTTGCTGCTTCCTGAGTTTCCCACTCACTTTGATCATTAGTAACATTTCCCTTTTATATCCAAGCCAATGGTTCCAACCACATCATAAAAAAAAAAGTTTACCTAAATCAACAGCTTCCATTTTCTTAGTACCTTCAATACAACAAAATGTTCGAATGTGCTTCGGAGGAGCTTTATATAAGAAATACCTCAACATAGACAACTAAGGCTAAATAGTTTCAGCTGCTATCTTGGTTAAAATAAAAGATTTATTTTTGTTTTGGTATCCAATGAGGATGTTTTAAAATAATTTGTTGGTGTGGGTACCATTCAACACGGTATGGATATAAAAGTGAAATACTGCAGAGGTTGGAAATCAATCAATCAATCGATCAATCAATCAGTTTTATTCATCACTTGCACATAAAGTGCAAGTGAAATGAATTTGCCAGCAGCGGTACAATGAAAAAGAACACACAATGACACAATAAAAATTTAACATAAGCCTCCACCTCAGCATTCATCACTGACATGACCAGGAGAACATTACAGTACAGCTAGTAGAGCTGCTGCCTTACAATGCTAGGGACCCGGGTTTGATCCTGAACTCGATTGCTATCCGTGTGGAGTTTGCACGTTCTCCCTGTGACCATATGGCTTTCCTATGGGTGCTCCGGTTTCCTCCCACAGCCCAAAGACGTTTGGGTGTGTAGGTTAATTGGCTTCTAAAATTGCCCCTAATGTGTAGTGAGTGAATGAGAAAGTGGGATAACTGGGAAAGTGGGAAGATCAAGGAATTTTCCACTTCAGAGCATTGGTCAGATTTGAATAGTTTTTTTCTGGAATGCCCTGAGGTAATAGTGCGATCCGATAGAAGTACATACAATTATGAGGGACACATATACAGTCAGAATCATTTTCCCAGGATGGAAAAACAAACACTAGAGGGCAAAATCGAGCTATAACTGAGCAAGAGATGATTGAATAATAGAATATCATTGTATAACTGGTAGTACTGCAGATGCTGGTTGATGCACAAAAGGATACAAATGCTGGAGTAACTCAGCAGTCAGGTAGCATTTCTGGAGAATATGGATAGGTAATGTTTCGGGTCAAGACTGACCCGCAGATTCTCGGTCTGGAGCTGAGCCTGGAATCCAGGCGAGTTGATAGCCCCAGGGGGAGAGGAGAGTATTGGCGGAGTCATTGGTGCAGGCTTGAGTGCAGGTAAGGGTCGGTGGTGGTCTGGAAGTGACTGAGGAAGCCCTGTGGTCCCCAGCGGTGGTGGCAGTAGGTCTGGGCTGGAAATAACCGGGGAGGTGATGCAGGCCCGGAGTAGCATTGGCAGCCAGGCCTGGAGGTAAGTCTGTCCGCTGTAACCAAAATCTATTATAAAAATGTCTGTAATAATGCAGGTTTACTGTAATTAATGAGGACTTCTTGTTGCAGGAGTGACAACCAATCTGTGGATTGTAAGTTCCCACTGCCATCAAAGAAATGTTCAGAGACAAAAGGAGCTAAAGATGCAGGAATCTTGAGCAAAATACAGAGTGCTGGAGAAACTCAGCGATTAGTCTGACCCGAAATGTCGTCAATCCATTCCCTCCACAGATGCCGCCTGACCCGCTGAGTTCCTCCAGCTATTTGGTGTATTTTGCTAAAGAAATTACCAGATGTTGGCTGAAGATTAAGTACTAACCAGAACATTGGGTTATAACTAAAATATATAGCCTGAACTTCAACTCTGGTTTGCAGTTTTCTATTTAGCGAGAATATTTTACAACTCATTATGTGAAAGAATTATGCAGAGAGTGCTTTAACACGAACATCAATTTCATTTTGATTATAGATTCCACTTTGTTGCCAGGTTCAGCATAGAACGTATCCTGCAACCAAACAAACCTCAATGTTGGGGGAAGGGGGAGCAAGAGCGGAGCTGCAGGGTACCGAGGAGACCCATGTGAGGGCCTCATCAATGTTGGAAGAGGGGAATCCCCATTCCCTAAATAATGAGGTCCTCTCGGATGTCCTGGTTTGGAACACCTCATCTTGGGCGCAGATGCAGCGTAGGTGGAGGAATATGGAGTAGGGTTATATAGTCTTTGCAGGAAGCAGGGTGGGAAGAACTGTCCCCCAGTCGCATCAGGGACAGAGTCCCCCTGGTCCTCACCTTCCTCGTCCTCACATACAGCACATAGTCTTTCAACATTTAAGCCACCTCCAGCGGAATCCCACCTCTAGCCACATCTTCCCATCTCCACCCCTTTCCACAGAGACCACTCCCTCTGCACCTCCCTGGTTAACTCACCCCCTCCCCCAGGTACCTTCCCCATGCAACCGTCCCTATACTTCCTCCCTTGACTACGTCCAAAGACCCCGACAGTCCTTTCAGGTCAGGCAGAGGTTCACTTGCACCTCCTCCAACATCATCTACTGCATCCACTGTTCCAAGTGTGGACTCCTATATATCGGTGCGACCAAGTGCAGACTCAGTGTTTGTTTCGATGAACACTTCCACTCAGTCCGCCTAGGCCTACGTGATCTCCCAGTTGCTAAATACTTTAAAAGCCAGTCTGAAGAAGGGTCTCGACCCGAAACGCCGCCTATCTCCTTCGCTCCTTAGATGCTGCTGCACCCGCTGAGTTTCTCCAGCTTTTTGTGTAACCCTCGATTCTCCAGCATCTGCAGTTCCTTCTTTAACACTTTAACTCCCCTTCCCATTCCCATACTGACTTTTCTGTCTTGGGCCTCCTCCACTGTCAGAGTGAGGCCCAGCGCAAATTGGAGGAACAGCACCTCATATTCCACTTGGGAGGTTTCCCCCCCTCAGCAAAATGAACATTGACTTCTCTAACTACAAGTAACTCTAGCTTACCCTCTCTCTCTCTCCATTCCTCCCCCATTCTAGGCACTCTATGGTCCTCTTGATTATATATATCACTAATTATCAGCTTCCCCTCAGCTAACAATGAACCATTCTACATTCCCTTATCACCATCTGCTTTGACCCATAGTTTTCACACCTTACACTTCCATATCTCTATATAACAATTAACGCACGGAAACAGGCCATCTCGGCCCTTCTAGCCCGTGCCGAACACTTACTCTCACCTAGTCCCATCTACCTGCACTCGGACCATAACCCTCCATTCCTTTCCCATCCATATACCTATCCAATTTATTTTTAAATGATAAAATCAAACCTGCCTCCACCACTTCCACTGGAAGCTCATTCCACACAGCTACTACTCTCTGAGTAAAGAAGTTCCCCCTCATGTTACCCCTAAACCTTTGTCCCTTAATTCTCAAATCATGTCCTCTTGTTTGAATCTTCCCTACTCTCAATGGAAAAAGCTTATCCACATCAACTCTGATTATCCATCTCATAATTTTAAAGACCTCAATCAAGTCCCCCCTTAACCTTCTGCGCTCCAAAGAATAAAGACCTATCTTGTTCAACCTTTCTCTGTAACTTAGGTGCTGAAACCCAGGCAACATTCTAGAAAATCTCCTCTGCACTCTCTCTATTTTGTTGACATCTTTCCTATAATTTGGCAACCAGAATTGTACACCATATTCCAGAATTAGCCTCACCAATGCCTTGTACAATTTTAACATTACATCCCAACTTCTATACTCAATGCTCTGATTTATAAAGGCCAGCACACCAAAAGCTTTCTTTACCACCCTATCTACATGAGATTCCACCTTCAGGGAACTATGATCCCTTCTCCCCTGACTCTCAGTCTGAAGAAGGGTCTCGACCCTGAAACCTCATCCCTTCCTTCTCGCCAGAGACGCTGCCTGCCCGCCACCCCGCTGAGTTACTCCAGCATTTTGAGTCCATCTTCGGCGTAAACCAGCACCTGCAGTTCCTCCCGACACAAAACGTCAACAAGTTGCACTGTTAACTGCGGTTGAGGAAGTCTTACCGGCCCTGATCTTGTTTGCTGCTTCCAGCGTGCTCTTTCGTTCGCGTTTGCAGTGTCTGGAGGCAGCCGGGGTGGGAGAGGATGGACCGAGTCGCGGACAGTGGCTGGGAATGGCCGCAGGAGACCATTTGCTCCTTCGCAGGCAGTCGTCGATGCCGCTGTCGTTGCTGCTCTGATCGTGCAAACTGTCCGGGCTCGACACCTTGAAGTGCATGTTGTATCCCGATGCAACGTCAGGGGCACGGTGCAGGCACCTGGACAGGTAAGTAGGTAGATAGGTTGGTAGGGAGGTGGTCCCCGCGTCTCACCACTGATGCAAAGCAACTGCAAGCCAGACTCTTGATGGTACTTTTCCAATGAACGGCCTCTTTTAAGAGGAAGGCTGTGAAACATGATCCTTGACGATAATGTATGCGTCAACTCCCAGGTAAATCGTGCACCTGTCCAGCGCAGTTTACCCAGGTGCTTGTCAATCCTACACTCCGGCTGAATATATGACGCATTTTTTCACCCATGCACAGAACTTACAGCGAAGCTCAAACAAAACTGGATCTGGAGATTAAAATTCTAGACGATTGTTCGTGCAGTATTTTAAGAACTTATTGGGATCACGCCCCTCATTTATTTTGACAGTTAAAATATCTTCGAGATTACAGATGTGCCTTGGCTATTCATTTACCCGGGGATTAAGATTTCATGGAATCATGAACCATTTTGTTTTGCAACACATACTCTAGAAGGAATAGATCTATATTCGACTTATTTTGCAGATGTTTATGTAGTTTTCCATAATTAAGCATTGATAGTTTATTTTATAATCACACTGCTGAGTTCAGTTACAGCTGATGACATTCCGACCAGCAACGAGATAAAGTGTTCAAACCTTATACTTCTTTTTTTTACACTATTGAAGAGTGTGAGGCATAAATTCATAAGTTCTGGGAGCAGAATAAGGCCATTCGGCCCATCAAGTCTACCCCGCCACTCAATGGTGGCTGATCTATCCATCACTCTCAACCTATTCTCCTGCCTTCCTTCCATAGAAACATAGAAAATAGGTGCAGGAGTAGGCCATTCGGCCCTTCGAGCCTGCACCGCCATTCAATGTGATCATGGCTGATCATCCAACTCAGTATCCCGTACCTGCCTTCTCTCCATACCCCCTGATCCCTTTAGCCACAAGTGCCACATCTAACGCCCTCTTAAATATAGCCAATGAACTGGCCTCAACTACCTTCTGTGGCAGAGAATTCCAGAGACTCACCACTCTCTGTGTAAATATAACCCCTGACACCCATACTAATCAAGAATCTGCCAATCTCTGCCTTAAATATATCCATTAACTTGACTTCCGCAGCTGTCTGTGGCAATAAATTCCACAGATGCACCACCTTCTGATTAAATAAATTCCTTCTCATCTCCTTTCTAAAGGGACAAGCTTTTATTCTGAGGCTTATGGCCTCTGGCCCTAGACTCTCCCACTAGTGGAAACATCCCCTCCACATCCACTCTATCGAGGCAGGTGGGGTGAGGGAACGTCAGTTTGTCACTTCGGCCATTTCATAAGCTTTGCAGGATACATTCTGGTGATCAACTGTCTCACTACATATCCTACATTACCACGATGCCTGGGTGGTAAAACTATTTGCTTCCCCTTATTGCACATTGACGCCTCCTGACATAATTAAGAGCAGATTATAACCATGGGGTATTTATCACAATGTAATCATATGATATTTTTCTCTGTAACAGAATCAAGTTTGTAAATCTGGTTGAAATATTCTTTGATTAGTGAGCTGAGTTGGTTCTCTTTAAGAATGCTCACTCACATTTTGCAACTAGAACTTCCTGATGGCAAAGCTTCACCCTGTTCAGTCCAAAAGTGGCTTCAAAGCTTTGCTGGGTTCATAGGATCGTCATTTAATTATTTTAATTAACTCTGTGTTTTCCCTTTGCAGGAGTTTGCCAAGACTAACAATTTCCAATCCTTCAGCAAAATGCAGTGCTCACAGTACAGTACAGTGGTATAGCTGGCAGAGGTGCTGCCTCACAGCGACAGAGACCCGGGACTCAACCCTGATTTTGGGAGCTGTTGAGGTGGAGTTAGCACGTTCTCCCCGTGACCATGTGGGTTTCCGCCAGGTGCTTTGGTTTCCTCCCACTTTGAAAATATGTGTGGATTTGTAGGTGAAATAGCCTCTGTAAATTGCCCCCAGAGAGTAGGGAGTGGATGAGAAAGTGATAGCATGAAACCAGTGTGAACTGGTGACCAATAATCGGTGTGGATTTGGTGGGTAGAAGGGCCTATTTCCATGCTGCATATCTAAAACTAAAAAGATGAAATCCAAATCACAGGAATTGGAATGGTAAGGGTAAATTTGTGTATCAACTATAAGACATAGTTGCCCTTCTCCCAAGATAGAGCTAGATAGGGCTCTTAAAAATAGCGGTCAGGGGATATGGGGAGAAGGCAGGAACGGGGTACTGATTGGGGATGATCAGCCATGATCACATTAATTGGCGGTGCTGGCTCCGAATGGCCTATTCCTGCATTGAGTCTATTGTGTATTATAAAGGGACATTAACAATCTCCCTCATGTATCCGGGACAGCTTTCCAATGTACTGGTTTGAAATATTGAAATGTAAAATTCATTCCACTCTGTGACATGATTGTTGGGTGACTAGAGCTAATTAAACCCACCCATATCTCTGAATTTTTATTGTCTGATTTGTATTCAGAGGAGAACTCCCTTCAACATGAATGACATTGGATTTGACAATGAGTCTACTGGCAGAATAGTGCAAAATGAACAAGGAGGATTTCATAAGCTCATAAGTGACAGGAACAGGATTAGGCCATTCGGCCCATCGTCCAGTCTAACATTCAATGATGGCTGATCTATCTCTCACTCCTAACCCCATTCTCCTGTCTTCTCCCCATAACCTCTGACACCTATACTAATCAAGAATCTATGTATCTCTGCCTTAAATATATCTACTGACTTGGCCTTCTGTGGCAAAGAACTCCACAGATCCACCACCCTTTGACTAAAGAAATTCTCTGACTAAAGACTTCTAGTCCAAAGTTTTCCCACTAGTGGAAACATCCTCTCCACATCCACTCTATCCAAGCCTTTCACTCTTCTGTATATTTCAATGAGATCCCTCCCTAAGTTAAGGTATCCCAGGATAGTTGAAAAATAAGAGACAACATTTTGACAGTCTATGGTTTGCCATTCAATGGTTTTGACCTCAATGGTTTGTCAGATAATGAAAAATGGCTGCATTTTCAACCAGGCAGTCTTTGAGTCATACAGTAGGAAAACAGGCCCTTCGGCCCAACTTGCCAATGACGACCAACTTGTGGGTAATAGGAATATCCCACTCTCAAACTAAACATTAAAGAAGTTTGCATGAATCTCATGGAATGAGATGGTTCATCATTTAAAATAATAGAACAAAGAATATCAATACACCAATAGAAATATCTTAATGCATGAATGTTTTGGATCATTGGAA
Organism: Raja brachyura; assembly: GCA_963514005.1. The sequence continues at coordinate 24,406,828 of OY740806.1, read as the reverse complement.
GTGAGGATATTTTACACAGATACAGCTGATGAAGATGTTGGATGTATTGATACCTTAGTTTAATCAGTTTGGAGATACAGCGCGGAAACAGACCCTTCAGCCCATTGAGACCGCACCGACCAGCGGCCTCTCACATTAACACCATCCTATACACACTAGGGACAATTTACACCTATACCAAGCCAATTTTACTTTGGAGTCACGTGAGTGACTACGTGAAGAAGCCCCGCCTGGCGCTTGATCGGCATTTACGTCAACGCTGTCGGTAGGAGAAGAGCTGCAGAGCGCAGCTCCACCAGCGGTAAGGAACAGGCCCGCAGGTAAGTAAATTATTTTTACTTCCAGGGCATTTCAAACTTCGTGAGGCTGGTAGGTAAAGGAGGAGTTTAAAAATAAAAATGGAGAAAGCTCCTAAAAAATCGTGGGTAAAACGTGCGTCCCGGGGAGGAGGAGTCGGGACAGCGATACCGGTGGCTGTTGAAATACCCGTTAGTGAGCCTTTGGTTGCTCCACAAGCAGAAGCCGCAGAGGAAAATCCAGTGCCTAAAAAATGTAAAAGAAAATCTGAGAGGCCCGTGGTTTCTGATGAATCTGATAATGAAAGTCCTCCAGATAGAAAAGCCTTATTGGCTTAGAATGGATCAAATGGAAAATGATCCAGACAAAAATCAACCAAGGGTCTAAAAAATCCAGAATATTCCCAGGCAGCCCCTGAGGGGGTTCCATATCGTGAATATGGTGCGAGTTTGAATTGGGAATTTGAAACTCCAGAGCCCGGGATTGGGCTGAAGAAAGTCCTTGAGCAAAGTCTCAGGAGTACCAGGGCTGCATGAGACTGATCCTGAAGGTGGTGATTTCGGTCATGAGTACCCACCACAATACAAAAATATTGCTCCCGGTGTCACTGATGTGGCACAAAGTTTCTATACCTGGAGGAGGCGGTGAGGCCATGGAAGAAAACCTGGCGGCCAACATAAATTATTTGGTCTCTCACCAGCTTCAAGAAGCTGTTATGGTTGATACGGCAGAATGATTATACCTCACTGAAGATACCTACGGTAAATCCGACTATTTGGGCGCCAATGTCATCAATGATGCGGGTACAGGAAATATGATTTCGGCTGGGATCACTGCTTTTGGAAGGCAAGTGGAAGATTGTGGAATGACCAAAGTTCAGAAGGATATGTTGGCATTGTTCTGCAACTCAATTTTGAGATTAATTGTATGGGGAAGATTGCCATGCGGCCTATTTTTCATCCAAGATTTGCAGGTTTGTGCAGATCAAGCAATGTTCAAGCTCCTGGTTATTTGTTCGGAGAAAATCTGTTTAAATAAATAAAGAGATTGATAAAGAGGCAAAGACTATTGACCTCATGAAACCCTTCGTTTGGCCAAAGAAGGGCCGGTCACGAGAAGGGGATTTTGATTTAGAGCTGGAACAAGCTGGAACAAGGCAGGAGTATGGTAAGGAAATATTACCAACCAGCACAGCCGAATGTTCACCCATATGTTGGGAGAAGGAGACCACCACGTCCGGTTGGAGAGGTACAAAAACTTTATCCTATTACAGAAGAATCTTTGGATGAACCTCAGATTGGTGGTAGTCTACAAATGTTTTATGATAAATGGGACTGTGTAACATCTGACCGTGTTATATTAGATACTGTCTTAGGATCTACTATTGATTTTGTAGAAGGTATTGATCCACCAGGACAGAAGCCTAATCGTATTTGGTGTTTTCTGTATTTGAAAAAATTCAAATTGATAAAGAAGTAAGAATTGGTGTAAAAAAGGAGTTATCGAGAAATCAAGTGAGGATCCACAACAATTTGTATCAAATATTTTCCCCAGACCAAAGAAAGATGGGGGTTGTAGAATCATTTTGGACCTCACACATTTTAATACATTTGTCCAGTATAAACATTTTAAAATGGACACCTTCAACACTGCAATGCAGCTGGTATCAACAGATTGTTACATGGCTACAATAGATTTGAAGGATGCATATTATTCAGTACTAATTCATCGTCACCTTCGAAGGTATTGATATTTAATTGGATGGGACAGCTGTGGTAATACAAAACATTACCTAATGGATTAAGCTCAGCTCCTAGGTTGTTCACTAATTGTTGAAACCAGCACTTGCACTGCTAAGGGCACAAAAACACATCGTTATGGCTTATCTAGATGACATTTTAATTGTCAATGCTAATCAGGAGTCAGCTGAAAAATCAGCCTCGGCAACTACAAGCCTGTTTGAAAGGCTAGGTTTCCTGATTCATCCAACAAAATCTAAGTTACAGCCATCCCAAACTATTGAATATTTGGGGTTTGTGATCAATTCAGTTACCATGTTAGTAACTTTACCAATAGACAAGATTGTTGATATTACAAATGTATGTTGGTGCCCTATTGACAAACCTTATCCCTCCATCTGAGAAGTTGCAAAGGTTATTGGGAAGTTAGTAGCAGCATTCCCTGCAGTAGAATTTGGTCCACTGCATTACCAAAATCTCAATAGGGCAAAAACACAAGCGCTTATACAGCGAGCAGGCCATTTTGATAGGCCCATGCAATTGCCAAAGGAAGCTTTATTATATTGCATTGGTGGATTGAGAATGTTCCACAAGCTGTTAAAAACATTTTGGTTCAGCAGCCAGCAGTGATTTTGCAAACTGATGCAAGTTCTCTCGGATGGGGTGCTACGGATAATGATACCAGCTGTGGGGGCAGATGGACTGTCCAAGAGGATTTATTTCTCCAAACATATGGTATAAATTATTTGGAGTTACTGGGAGCATTTTATGGATTAAAAGCTTATGTTCTACTATGAAGGATTTGCATGTCCAATTACAAGTAGACAATACCACAGCTGTGGCATATATCAATCACATGGGTGGAGTAAGATCATTATCATGTGATCATCTGGTTAACCAGATGTGGCATTGGTGTATTGGTAAGAATATTCGGTTTTCAGCTATTTATCTCCCAGGGAGAGACAATATTGTGGCAGACAAAAGATCACGAAAATTTAAAGACAGTACAGAATGGATGTTAAATGCACAAATTTTCAAAAATATTGTCAGTCGGTTGGAGTACCGTACATTGATCTGTTTGCATCTAGATTAAATCACCAATTGCCCAAATACGTGTCTTGGGAACACGATCCAGGAGCAGTAGCGGTGGATGCTTTCTCGCTACACTGGGGGAATACGTTCTTTTATGTCTTTCCCCCATTCTGTCTGATGTGTCAAGAAATAGCATAAGACGCTGCCAAGGGCATTTTGGTGGGGCCAAATTGGCCTACACAGTCATGGTTCCCGTTGATGCTTAAAATGATTATTGAACCATGTATGACGATTCCTGGTTGCAACGATTGTTGATACAACCAGTAACAAAAGAAATTCATCCATTGCATGATCATATGAATTTGTTAATCTGCAGGTTCTGACCAGACCATTGCAAGAGCTTGGACTGTCGGATAGGACCATGGATGTTATAGCTGCAGCTTGGAGAAATAGCACTAAAAAACAATATATGTTGCATATAAAGAAATGGGAAGTCTTCTGTAGACAGTCAAAGATATCTTATCATACTGCGAACATATCAAATGTATTGGAGTTCCTTGCTGGGTTGCATTTTGATGAGCACTTAAGTTATAGTGCCATTAATAGTGCTCGTAGTGCTTTGTCGTCCTATTTAGGACAAATTTCTGATCGAGATTCAATTGTGTCTCACTCATTAATATCCCGGTTCATGAAAGGAATTTTTAATTAAAATCCTCCCAAGCCCAGATATACAGAAATTTGGGATGTTAGCATTGTTCTCACTTTGCTTAGGCAATGGACTCCAATTACTTCAATGTCTTTGCAAAGGTTAACATTCAAGGTAGTAATGTAATGGCATTAGTGTCAGCTCAAAGAGCACAAACTTTGAAATTGTTACGGTTAGATTGTATGCATGTGGCTTCAGATAAAATTGTGTTTTATGTTTATGATCTGATCAAACAAAGCAGACAAGGAAAAACTGGAACCAAGGTAATGTTTAAAGCATATCCTGTCGATGAAACATTGTGTGTAGTTAAGCATTTAACTAAATATATTGAAGTAACCAAAAATCTCCGAGGTGCTGAGACAGCGTTACTGATAATGCACAAAAAAACACATATAAAAGTTGCAGTTCAAACCATTTCTAGATGGTTAGAACAGGTTTTGGATTTAGCAGGAATGAACACTGATGTGTTTAAGTTTCACTCCACTAGGGCTGTAGCTGCGTCCGCGGCAAAGGTACAGGACGTACCACTCGATCAAATTTTAGAGGCCGCAGGGTGGTGTAAAAAAGAAACTTTTTCAAAGTTCTACGATAAACCTGTTGTCACGGTGCCAGGATTTGGACACGCTGTGTTGGGTTCTCTTTAAATGCTTGCTTTGTTTTATATTATCGATTTATATTATCGATTTATGCTATCATTTGATATCATTATCACTTTTGTTGTAAAATTTTTCCCCTGGGATAGAGGGGTTATTATTTTAAAAAATGTTCTTTTTATGATTAAAAGACTTATTACATAAATTGAAACAATGTTTTTAAAAATATTATTTACTCACTACTGTATTGACTAAACAGAGTGTAGTCACTCGCGTGACTCCGAAGTAAAATAGTAACATTAAACGAGAACTTACCTGTTCGAAGTTTGATCTTTATTTTATGAGGAGTTACGATGAGGGATTACGTGCCCTCCGCTCCCAGCCCTCATAATATAAATGATCATCTGGTAGTTCTAGTCTATGTTGGGCCTTACTATCTTACTCCGGCTATTCGTTCTGTGTTTTTCATGCCGCTGCTTTGAAGTATGCCGATCAAGCCCCAGGCGGGGCTTCTTCACGTAATCCCTCATCGTAACTCCTCATAAAATAAAGATCAAACTTTGAACAGGTAAGTTCTCATTTAATCTTACTATTAACCTACAAACCCGTCACAGGGAGAAACTCCGTATAGACAGCACCCGTAGTCGGGATTGAACCCAGGTCACTGAATTAGGTGAAGCTTTGCCATCAGTAAGTTCTAGTTGCAAAATGGATCACCCCGCACTTCACTGTACTGAACTGTATCAAACATTCCCTCACCCCACTTGCCAACTGACAAAGATCCTGTGGCAATCTTTGACAATCATCTTCACTGTCTACAATAACACCCATTTTAGTGTCATCTGCAAACTTAGTAATCATGCCTCATTCAAATCATTTATATGGATGTCAAACAACATCAGACCCAGCACCTGATCCTGAGGTACCTCATTAGTCACGTCCAAAAAACAATCACCATCACTCGCTGCTTCCTTCCATTAAGCTAGTTTTCTATCCAGTCAGCTGTCTCTTCTTGGATTTAACATCACCTAACCTTCCAGAGCAGCCTACCATACAGAACCTTGTCAAATGCCTTGCTGAAATCCATATAGTTTGCAAGAATGATTCCAGGATTGAGTCGGTCAACCTATAATGAGAGTTTGTCGGCACTGTGTCTGCATTGAAACGTTCATAATAGTAAAAGGCTAGGATAGAGTGGATGTGGAGAGGATGTTTCTACTAGTGGGAGAGTCTAGGACTAGAGGTCATACTCAGAATTAAAGGACGTTCTTTTAGGAAGGAGATGAGAAATATATTTAGTCAGATGGTGGTGAATCTGTGGAATTCTTTGCCACAGAAGGCTGTGGAGGCCAAGTCAGTGGATATCTTAAAGGCAGAGATAGATAGATAGATTCTTGATTAGTACAGGTGTCGGAGGTTTTTCTTTGGTATTTTTTTAATTTTTATTTATTATAAGCAAATGTACAAAAATAGAACCAACGGCATATAAAATTATACTGTTATTGTACAGCTTCAAGTTTAACTTTTTAGCTATGAATTAGAGGAAAAGAAAGGAGAAAAAACAAGAAAGAGAAAAAGTGAGATGTGCAAAGATAGGACCCCTAGACTACCAAAGTAGTGTGGCCAAAGAGTGGGTAAAAGAAAGAAAGAAGAGAGGAATCGAAAACAAATAAAAGAACAAAAAGAAAAAGAGAGAAAAAAGTGGTGATATACCTGCCTCACATCCCTAAAAACCTGTAATTAGATTTAAATCCAAAGTTGTGTTGCGCCATACTATCCTTGTAATAAATCAATGAATGGTCTCCATGTCTTGGAAAAATGATCTGTTTTCTCGGCCAAGGCAAGTCTAATATTTTCAAGATGTAGTGTCTCGGACATGTTTGTAATCCACATCTTAAGAGTAGGGACTGATGTATGTTTCCAAAATTTAAGTATTCATTTTTTACGCCATTATCAGGCCATAATTAAGGAAACGTATTTGAAATAGTGATAGCTCAGAACAGGGTTCTGAAGTGCCTGGAGTGATCAGTTCCATGTCGGGATCCAATTTTATTTTTAGTGTTTTTGAAAAAATTTCAAAAATCCCTCTCCTCTCCTCTCCAGTGAGTCATGGCGAAGTAGGCTTGATGGGCCGAACAGCATAATTCTACTCCTATCATTTATGACCTTATGATATATGTGTCTGCATCTCTGCCCTCACTAAACCTTGTTGGTCACATCATCAAAAAACTCAATCAGATCGTGACACATAATTTCCCACATATAAAACTGTGCCGACTATCCCTAATCAGCCCTTAATCTTGAATTTTGCACTTGTAATATTAAAAAAGATTGGGATTTGGACATGCTGAAAATGGAGGATATGGGTTATGTGCAAGTTGATAAGTGATGGTTTTGACATCATATTAGGCACAGACATTGTGGGCCAAAGGGCATGTTCATGTGCTGTACGGCTCTAGGTTCAATGTTCCAATCAAAATAGAAACATAGAACATAGAAATTAGGTGCAGGAGTACCTAGAAATACTGTAGTTTAGTTTGGAGATACAGCGTAGAAACAGGCTCATCGGCCCACCGAGTCCACGCCATCCAGCGATCCCCACACACTAACACTATCCTACACACTAGGGACAATTTCCATTTGTACCAAGCCAATTAACTTGCAAACCCATATGAGTTTGGAGCGTGGGAGGAAACCGAAGATACCAGAGAAAACTACGCAGGGAGAAACTCAATGCAGACAAGCACCCATCGTCAGGATGGAACCCGGGTCTCTCGGGCTGTAAGGCAGCAACTCTACTGTTACGCCATAGTGTTGCCCACCGTTCTTAACAATTGTTCTTAAGAACTATTCTCAGAACACAGTTCCTAACTATTTTTTATACATTTTGTGCAAAGACGGGGTGAATGAATATTTGATGGAGTTCGATACAGTGAAGTGCAAGGTGATCCGTTTTTGGAAGTCTAACAAGGGCAGGACCTACACAGTGAATGACAGAGCTCTGGGGTGTGCTGTCGTGTACAGGGATCTCGGGGAGCAGGTAATTAGTTCCTTGAAAGTGGCGTCACACGTAGATTCGTAGAAGGCTTTCGGCACATTGGTCTTCATCAGTTAGTATATTTAGTTTAGATGTTGGTGGGTCATTTTAGAGTATTGTGTTCAGTTCTGCTCACATTATTATAGGAAATATGTTGTCAAGCTCGAAAAGGAGCAGGGAACATTTAAGAGGATGTTGCCAGGACTTGAGGGCCTGAGCTAAAGGGAGAGATTGAACAAGCTAGGATTTTATTTCCTGGAGTGCAGGAGGATGAGGGGTGATCTTGTGGAGGTGTAGAAGATTATGAGAGGAATAGCTAGGTTTACTCAGAGTAGGGGAATGAAGAACCAGAATTAGGTTTAAGTTGAGGGGGGAAAGATGGAAGAGAGGAGAGGGCTAATTTTTTTTTACAGCGTAGGTGGTAGTTTTTCTGGAACAAGGTAGGTGCTGTTACAACATTTAAAAAAAACATTTGGACAGGTTAATGGATGGGATAGGTTTAGAGGGATGTGAGCCAAATGCAGGCAGGTGAAACTAGTGTAGATGGGAGGCGTTGGTTGGCATGGGCAAGTTGGACCGAAGGGCCTGTTTCCATTCTGTATGACTATCACTCTATATGAATCTATTAACATGCTAATCACCCATTGCTTTTGCATAATATTCAACATCAGTGTTAGCATAATTTTTCAACCCTTGCATTAACATAAAATTCAACCTTGCAGTCACATACAAGTCAATTATTGTATTAAGGCATTAGAACGAACTCAAACAGAATGTAAATCTTTTCAAGCACTTTACCTCACTGCTGAACATCATGTAGATTGTGTTGATAAAATGTTGAATAATGACATATTGTCTGCAGCTATCAAAGAAGGAAACCAAACATCTCAAATATGCAGCACAAGATTTCCAAACATGTATAGACAATAGACAATAGGTGCAGGAGTAGGCCATTCGGCCCTTCGAGCCAGCACCGCCATTCAATGAGATCATGGCTGATCAACCCCAATCAGTAACCCGTTCCTGCCTTCTCCCTATATCCCCTGACTCCACTATCTTTAAGAGCCCTATCTAGCTCTCTCTTGAAAGCATCCAGAGAACCGGCATCCACTGCCCTCTGAGGCAGAGAATTCTACAGACTCACAACTCTCTGTGAGAAAAAGTGTTTCCTCGTCTCTGTTCTAAATGGCTTATCCCTTATTCTTAAACTGTGGCCCCTGGTTCTGGACTCCCCCGACATCGGGAACATGTTTCCTGCCTCCAGCGAGTCCAGACCCTTTATAATCTTATTTTTTTCAATAAGATATCCTCTCATCCTTCTGAATTCCAGAGTATACAGTCTCTCAGCATATGACAGTCCCGCCATCCCGGGAATTAAGCTTGTACACATAAATAATTGCATAAATTAATTGTTATTTTATATACCAATCGTCCCTTAACTGCCACAGCTTGTGGAAGTATTCTTAATAAAGGCATAGTAGCTTAATTCCAATTTCCACACAGAATGTCAGTAAACTTGGCAACCACTGTGAATAATGATCTGCCGTGAAGACTCACCTGGTGTTAGATGATAGATCTTGCCACGTAAAATCATTCAGTTGGAACTCCATTAAAACAACACGAATCATGTTCACACAAATAAAATAACCTACCAAAATCCTGCAGTTACTCAGCGATAAAGGAAGAATACTTTTCTTGTAGTGTGTTATAGAACATAGCAATTTATATTTTACTGTAAAGGATAGTTGCTGCCAAGTGATAGCCTCCCTGACAGAATAGAATACAGATGTACTATAGTCTAGTGCCACTGGCCACTAAACATGCAGCGTAATAAACTTAAATGTATCACATAGAAAACGTGTCTTAGTAATACACAAAGTGTAAAAATTAAACAAGTATTTTCTTGACTGAGAATATGAAAAGGGCATACAAATATGACACAATGTGCGGGAGTACTGCAGTGGGTCAGACAGAAGATGGGTCCTGACCCAAAACATCACCTATTCGTGTTCTCCAGAGATGCTGCCTGACCCATTGAGTTACTCCAACACTTTGTGTCCTTTTGTGTAAACCAGCATCTGTAATTCCTTGATTCTGCGTACATAACAGGGTTCGGACACAGACAGCACAGTGGTAGAGTTGTTTCCTTTCAGCGCTTGCAGTGCCAGAGACGCGGGTTCGACCCCGACTACGGGTGCTATCTGTACGGAGTTTGTACGTTCTCCCCGTGACCGCGAAGATTTTCTCTGAGATCCTCAGTTTCCTCCCACACTTCAAAGACCGACAGATGTATAGGTAATTTGGCTTGGTATAAGTGTAAACATTGTCCCTAGTGTGTATAAGATAGTGTTAACGTGCGGGGATCGCTGGTCGGTGCGGACTTGGTGGGCCAAAGGGCCTGTTTCTCTTAACTAAACCTAAACTAAAAGGCGGTGTGAGGTGGATACAGGGGAGACTGGCTCTGCATGAGGGACCAATCAGGGAGCAGTTTACACTTTGCAGATACAGCATGGAAACAGGCCCTTCAGCCCACGGAGTCCACACCTACCAGCGATCACTCCATACACTAGGGATGATTAATAGAAGCCGATTAACCTACAAACCTGTACATCTTTGGAGTGTGGGAGGAAACCAGAACACCCAGAAAAAACATCACCCGGTCGCAGGGAGAACGTACAAACTCTGTACAGACAGCACCTGCAGTCAGGATCAAACCCAGGTCTCTGGCACACAAATCTACCGCTACGCCACTTTGACACCCAGTTCTTTTGACTGAAGCCGAGCCAAGATCAGGGTGTGGGATTTGCAACACAGAGGAAACTGATAGAGTACGAGGAGTGAGAGAAGTGATGCTGTCACATTTCAGTGCAGCGTAGGTTCACAAGGTTAATTCCCAGGATGGCGGGACTGTCATATGTTGATAGAATGGGCTTGGGCTTGTATACTCTGGAATTTTGGATGAGAGGGGATCTTATTGAAACATATAAGATTATTAAGGGATTGGACACACTAGAGGCAGGAAACATGTTCCCGATGTTGGGGAGTCCAGAACCAGGGGCCACAGTTTAAGAATAAGGGGTAAGCCATTTAGAACGGAGATGAGGAAATACGTTTTCACCCAGAGAGTTGTGAATCTGTGGAATTCTCTGCCTCAGAAGGCAGTGGAGGACTATTCTCTAGATGCTTTCAAGAGAGAGTTAGATAGAGCTCTTAAAGATAGCGGAGTCAGGAGATATGGGGAGAAGGCAGGAATGGGTTAGTGAATGTGGAAGATCAGCTATGATCATAGTGAATGGCGGTGCTGGCTCGAAGGGCTGAATGGCCTATTCCTGTACCTATTGTCTATTGTCAAACTGTATCAGAAAGGGTGACTAGGAAATGGGATAATTGTTAACCAAACATGCCTGGTTCACTAACACCCTACAGGACAGAAAATCCACCACTGTACCCCTGTTGATTTATGAAGTTTATACTCTGTTTTTCATTATGGACAGTGCCATCACTGACAATGCCTAGATATCCTTCCTGAAGCCTTGCATTTCACCTGTTACAGTTGCTCCAGCATTGCTGCCAGATGTCCAGGATAGAGATACAGGGACGATGAAGGAAATGTGAGACTTGTTTCTAAATCAGCTTGGTATCTGCAATTGGTAGTGAGGTTGTGTGCCTCCTACCCTTCTCCTTACTGACAGTGGAGGTTTGAAGGATACTAACTCCTTCATGAGTTTTACAATGAGTTTCGTCCTGAAATCACTTCACAGACCAAGAATCAGAGAGTTATACACCTCGGAAACAGGCCCTTGCACCCATCTGTCCATGCTGAGCAAGTTGCCTACCTGAGCTAATCCCTTTTGCCTGTGTTTGGCCCACATCCCTCCAAATCCTGTTTGAAATGTCTTTTAAACACTGTAATTGTACTCACCTCTACATTTTATTCTATCAGATCGTTCTACAAACCCACCACCCTCAGGATCCCTTTAAATCTTTTCCTTCTCTCCCCGGGCCTATCCCTACCCTAGGGAAAATATGGTGACCATTCACCTTATTCTATGTAGCTCCTGATCACATATACCTCCATAAGGCCATCCCACAACCTTCTGCATTCCAGGTAAAATGTCCAGACTATGATACCCATGGACCAAACAAAAATCTTTTTATTCTTATTGCAGTCAATGGAATTAATAGAAACTTTGTCCGACGCAGTCATTCCTTAAATATAAAAAATACAGGTACTCAATGTAAACATCCCAGATGTACGTAATGAGAGTCCTGAACAAGTAACACTTTGTCAATGTTTGTGCTGGATAAACATGATACATCAAAGAAAACATTGAACTTGAAAGTGTTCACTGTGTGTTATAATACAATGATCTAAAGTAGGAACGGAAAACAATAATTTTGATCGCGTCATCGTCTGTGATTCACGGGTTACACATGCTTCCTTGCAGTGCAGGAGCCCGAGGGGGAATCATCCAGACTTGTATAAAACCATGGTGGGAAGTTAAATGGTGAAGGCACCAAATTAGTCTTTTTCCCAGGTTGGCGGAATCTAGAACCAGAGGGTACAGGTTTAAGTTGAGAGGGAAAGTTTCAATTGGAACCTGAGGGACAACATTTTCTTTCAGAAGGTGGTGGGTATATGGAACAGGCTGCCTGAGGATATTGTTGAAACAGGTATAATAACAACATTTAAAGGCTATTTGGACAGGTAGACGGAGTTTAGAGGGGCATGCGACAAATGCATGCAAATGGGACCACCTTATGATGTGGAGAGGATGGTTCCACTAGCGGGAGAGTATAGGACCAGCAGTTGTAGCCTCAGAATAAAAGGACGTTCCTTTAGGAAGGAGATGAGGAGGAATTTCTTTCGTTAGAGGGTGTTGAATCTGCGGAAATCATTGTCACAGAAGGCTGTGGAGGCCAAGACAATGGATATTTTTAAGGCAGAGATAGATAGATTCTTGATTAGTATGGGTGTCAGGGGTTATAGGGAGAAGGCAGGAGAATGGAGTTGAGGGGGAGAGTTAGATCAGCCATGATTGAATGGTGGAGTTGACTTGATGGGCCGAATAGTCTAATTCTGCTCCTATCACTTATGAACTAATGTGGGAACGCTTGGTCTGCAAGGCCAAGCGGGGCCGAAGGACCTGTCACTTTCTGCCAGATTCCTCAGCAGGAATGACTACAGTTTTGAACAAATATGGTCTCCATTCACTGACTATTTGAAGGGGTAGCTGAGCTCAGCATTGTAACTCAATAAGTGCCCAGTTGTAGAATTAGATGAAAAGATCTATTCTGGGATTTGTATACACGTCTCTATAGATATTGTTATGTGAAATTGTTCCATTCATTGTTAAGATGTATACTTCATTTTTTAAAAATTATATAATAATCGTTTTCTTTTATTATTTTTTATTTTATTTTTTTATATATATATATTTTTTCTCTTATATAATCATAATCATTATTATTTAATCACTATCTCGATTGATTATAGATCTATTCTTTTACTTTTTTACTTTCCAAAAAAAAGAAAAGAAGCATACAAAATCATTTCGTAATTTTTGTATAATTTTTGAAACAAGTTAAATGTGTATTTGAAAAACTGTTATATTGTTGGCAACATGCATTGCTTCTAATACAAATATTTAAAAAAAAACAGTTCCATTACATTTTTCACCTCATCCTGTGCTTAAATAAATGACTTTGTCTTCCATTTAGACACAGGCTTCAAAACTACTAGACACCAACCTGTCCAGACATTTCTTCCCATTCACTTCCCTCTGAGCCTTTGATGGGTTCCTTTAAACCTCATTCACTGCAGCTAAGCCAAGCGTCGTTACAAAACGTGTAAATACAACTAGAGACCTTTCAGAAGCCTCCCCGCTTCCCATTCTCCATTCTGATTTCCCACTTCTTTTGTCTGCTCTTCATTTCCGATGAAGGGTCTCCAACATGAAATATTAGTTCTGTTTCTCCTCCGACTGATGCCGCCTGACATGCTGAGTATTTCCGGTATTATTTGTGTACGTGTTTGATCATGGTTTATTCACCCATCATCACCAATATCCTTTTGCAGAAGATGCCGTTCCTCCCACTGTCCTTTGATCTAAACATATTTTCTGTGTGAAATAGTGATTCATCTGTTCTTTTCTTAATTTAGCTTACTGTACCTGTAGTTAGCAAGTAGTGTGATTTAAGGGGCTGCCCCACTTGGGCGACCTACTTGGCGAGTTTAGAAGAGTTTTAAAAAATGACATGTTGAAGACCCCCTCGACTATGTTGAAGACTAGCTTTGACTAGCTATGACTAACTTTGGGAAAATTGGACACCGAATAGTGGAGAGTGAAGATGACCTCATTCGATCTTCTTCGACCTCCCTTCGACTATGATGAAGACTATCTACGACTACCTTCGACTACCTTTGATTACCCTCTATTACCTATGACTAACATGCCGACCTACTACAACCTACTGCGGCCTATTATTACTAAACCTACAAGTAAAAAATGTATAGATTTTTTCCATGGCAACATTTTTTTACTCGCAGGCATTTTTCAACATATTGAAAACACCGCCACAACCTAGCTGAGGCCTCGAGTACGCGGAGACCACTCTCGAGCATGAAGGAGAGTTACGAAGACCTCCTCCGACCTCATGTCGACCATGCTGCAAGTATGAGTCGAGGGCAAACTCGCCAGAACTCGCGGATTAGGTCACCCAAGTGTGACAGGCCCTTAACATTGTAGAGACCAATTGGTGATTGAGTGTGTGCTGTCTAAAACATTTCCTTCCAGCACAACCCTGCTCCCATTCTAACGTCCCCTATTTAATAAAGTTCGAAGTAAACTTGATGAATCATCAATGAAAGCAGTAATTAAGTCTATTCACACTTCTACCGGAATTATTTTTTGTTTCTTTACCCCTTCCACCCACTTTTAGTTTGCACCATTATTCTTTTGTCATTTATTTGTTCTTGCCTTCTGTTGCCACAGATTGCCTCTCTGATTAGGACTTTCACCCCACATCCTCTATGTATAAACTTGCCCTGCATATCTACTTTAAACGATGCCCCTCTCACCTTAAAGCCCTTGACATTTCCACCCTTCTAACCTGCAGTCACTGTGCAAATGTCCAGAACATCTGACATGTATACAGTAACAATATGGAACCACGGCTAATTCTTGGCCCAAGCAAGCCCAATGATTCCACATCATATTCATTGTCTTCACTCCTCAACCATTTCTGATTTCTTCCTGAGATGTACAAATGGCTCAGGTCAATCTTTTAGCTCTCACGACTCTAGCAACCTCATCTACTGCATCTGCTGTTCCAGGTGTGGTCTCCTGTGGTTCAAATTCCATCATGGTGGTTGGAGAAATTCAGTTCAAATAATAATAAGTTTTCACTCAGAAGGTAGTCCATGCTTGAAATGCTCCCAGAGGAAACTATGGAAGTGGATGCAATCGCTTCCCTCAAAAGACATTTGGACAGATATGGATGGGAAGTATTGAGACGATTTTAGAGCAAATGGGATGAGCCCAGAGAGCCAACTTGGTTGGCATCACCAAGGCTGGATGAAGGGCCAGTTTTCATTTTGCATAGTCCTATGACTCTGATAAAGGAAATCTGTTCTGGGAAACCTGTCAATAATAGTAACCTCTGACATCCTGGGTTGATGTATATACTTTAGTTTAGTTTAGTTTATGATGTTTTTGTATGCAATGTATTTTTATATAATGTTGTCCCTAGTCTGGACCTTGAGTCCGAAATAAAGTTTTTAATTATTATTATTATTATTATTATTTAGTTTAGTATTGTGAAGTGTGCCGAGGTACAGTGAAAAACAATTTTGTTGTGTGCTATCGTGTTGTCAACAAGACTGTACATGATTACAATCAAGCTGTCCACAGTGTTCTGATGCAGGCTAAAGGGTAAACATTTAATGGAAATAAAGTCTGATTAAAGATTATAGTTTGAAAGTCTCCATTGAGCTAGCTAGGACGTAAGGACCGCTTTCTAGTTGGTGAGAAGACTGCCTGATAACCGCTGGACAGAAACTGACCTTGAATCTGGAGGTATGCATTTTCAAACATATTCCCTATAAATTCTTAATCGCATTATATAATGTTGTTTAGGGAAACAAAATATGTCTGTCACATGTAATCTGACAAAATGTGACGTCAGACCCAGAGCAATGTGGTAGATGCTTCGTTATAGTCTGAAATAGCTCAGCAAGTGGAATTCCGTTACAGCGGACCGATGGTCCCATTACAACCCCCCACCCCACCCAGTTCTGGGGTTACCCCAACTAGCACGCCTCTGGTTGTGGGTGGCAAGAGCAAGCAGCACGAAGGCATCGTGAGTACCGAACCCGTTGGTGGCACTCCACGTGTGGGGCCGGAGGCACTGCGGCTACCACCGGCCTGAGAATTCCTGTTTGTTTAACCCTCCCAATGCTGTGTTTCTTCTCTCCCGGCCTTGGGTTAAACTTTACCTGTCCTCGCTTGATTATAGTGGACGATCGGCAATAATGTACATGGACAATTATAGCAAGGGTCTACTGTGCTCTCTACTTGGTCCAACAGGTCTCCATAAACCTATTATTCACAGCAAAGCAGATCACTTGATCAACATGCATTCATCAATCTGGTCTTTTATTTTTCTACCATTAGAGCACTGCTTGCACCATCTGTAAGGGGGGGGGGGGGGGGGGGAGGGGTTAGACACTAGCACAGCAATGTTCATGAGCAATTGGTGTGTCCAAATGCCTGAGGTCAACACAAGGCCCTTTCGTGACTGCCACACTTTCCCCTGTAGACTTCTGAAAATTGAACCAACTACTTGGTGTGTCAGACACTTAGAGAATCATGGCAATGGCAGAAGATACTAATTATAACTATCTTGTAAAAAGTTGGTTATCCCTTTAATCAGTATGAACGTGAATACTTATTCTGACTTAAGGGAGGATGTTGATACTTTCATTAAGCTCTTAAATCTCTGCTGCAAACTTACTGATGACATCATGAACTGCCCATTACCAAATCTCTCTTTGAGGGCCTCCTTAATATACCTTCAAATTCCATCAGTACATGCACCATCTCAAATACTCAAATTACTCCGTTAATTTGGAATATAGTGCACAGTACAACATAAGAACAGGCCCTTCAGCCCACTATATCAGTGTGTACATGATGTCAAGTTAAACTAATCGCCTCTGCTTGCATGTGATTCATATCCCCCCATTTCCTGCATATTCCTGTGCCGATCTCAGACTCCCTTGAACACCACTATCACACCGTTTTCCACCACTACCCCAGGCACCAAGTTCCATGCACCCACCACTCTGTGTAAACAATGTACCATTGCGTCACCTTTAAACTTTCCCCCCCTCTGATCTTGAAGTCACATCCTCCAGAATTTGACATTTCCACTGTGGGGTGAAGGTTCTGACTGTCCACCTTATCTGTGCCTCTCATAATTTTATAAACTTGTTTAGTCTTCCCTCAACTGCCAATGCTTCCGAGAAAATAATCCAAGTTTGATAAATATTTCAAAATAATTCAGGCTTGTAAATATTTGAGAACATTCTACCTACCACAGATTATCTCTTGATCTGTTCTGACTTGACAAGGCATACAACAATGTTGATTGCACTATTCTTGGAAAAATATTTATAAGGTCATGTGGAGATGTCAGTGCGATAGGATTGTCACACACTGCGGATCGCATGAGAATTATTCATCATAGTTTTGAATTGATTAAGACAATGTTGCGGTCAGCCAAGGTGCTAAACTGTTTCAAATGTAAAGGCAGCAAAAAAAAGGCAACCAAAAAAAAGGTAAAGATAAAGTTATAAGTTTGAAGAGGAATCTGTCTTGGCCCCTCAACACCTCAAAGCTGATCGAAAAGGCACAGCAGCGCCTTTACTTTCTGAGGAGGCTCAAAAAAGCCCACCTGTCCCCCCCCCCAGATCCTGACGAACGTTTACCGCTGTTCCATCGAAAGCATCCTGACCACCTGCTTTACAGTATGGTACAGCAGTTGCACCGTGGCAGACAGGAAGGCACTACAACGGGTGGTGAAAACCGCCCAGTACATCATCGGTGCCCCGCTCCCTGCCATGGATGCCCTCCACCGAAAACGGTGTCTGAAACGGGCTGGGAAGATCATCAATGACCCCTCACACCCTAACCATAGACTGTTTGCCCTCCTATCATCAGGGAGGCGGTTCAGGAGCCTTAGGTCCCGCGCTAGTGGGATGAGGAACAGCTTCTGCAATAACACCATCACACTGCTGAACTCGGAGTCCCGCCGATAGATTTCTCCAGTCTCTACGTCCACATTGTCTGTATTTATTTTTCCATATTGCTATCACTACGAACTGACGCTAAACTGCATTTTGTTGTACCTATACTTGTATTTGTGCAATGACATTAAAATTGAATTGAATTGAATTGAATGTTGAATATGAAAGCTGAAAGCAAGGAGGCTGTGCCACTAACGGAGAGAATGTATAACAATGATCACAGAGATTAAGTAACAAAGGCAAAATGGGAGTCAAATAGAAAAAGTTAGAATTGAAGGCACTATACATCTGATAACACAAAGTAATCTTCCCAAGATAAATCATATACATTTGCTTCAGTAAACATCATTGAACCGAAAATAAAATTCTGGCAACGACATGAATGTGGAATTTAAAATGCAGAATATGCCAGAAATACTGGGGAGGTTGGACCTAGAGAGAAACTGAGCTAATGTTTAAAAGTTTATACAAAATGGGACGTGAGTGTAAGGTGATCAAGATCAGGAATATTCTAAATTATAAGTTTATTAACTATAATGAAATTATAATAATGAATAGATTAAAACAGTATGGAGCCAAGTTTTACACAGAAATTAGGAAACAATAACAGGCAGCAAATACCAGTGGGAGTGGATCACAGGCTGTTGCATGGTAATCATGTTGTAAACCGTACACCAGTGCATACTTAAACTAGCACGGAAACAGGCCCTTCGGCACAGGTGGACATTGCCAACTGAGATACTCACTTACAAAAAGATTTCAACTGTCTTTTAAATCAGTCTGAAGAAGAGTCTCGACCCAAAATGTCACCTGCATTTTCTCCAGAGATGTTGTCTGACCCGCTGAGTTAATCTTGCACTTTGTGTCCTTTTTCTTAACTACTTCATCTGGCACCTTATTCCACGTGCCTGCCACCCTCTGTGTGAAAATGTTGACCTTCAAGTTCCTATTAAATTGTTTCCCTCTCACCTTAAACCTATGCCCACTAGTTATTGATTCATTGCAATCTTGAGATTACAGATGCGCTTTGTCAGCGCAGGCAAGTCTCCCGAAGGTTAACAAATGACCTCTTTTAACGAGTAGACCCCATCAAGTCACCCTAGAGGGATATTGACATCTATGGTATCTATTTGTTAGATCCATGGGAGAGAGATTTTCAAAACAACAAGAAAAGCTAAAGTTAAAGTTAACTCTGGGGAAAGACAAGGATAGAAGGTTACAGAGACATTGATAAATGATATATTTCAACTCCACAAGTAAACATTGGGTCATGAGGATATTAAAATGCTCTGAGTACTATGTATTGTTGAAGCAGTTTGGGTCTCCTCAGAAGGAAAAGAAGGAAAAACAGAATAGGACATTTAAAAAAAATAATAGGAGCAGATAGTAAGACTTTTACAAGACTAAAATTAGGGGTTAAGGAAATTAAAAATGCGTTCCAGCGACTGCAGAAACTAAAAGGGGAAATCAGGAACTTGCAGAACCTATGATTTGGTGTCCTTCAAAACAGGGGCCACAGTGAACAAAACGGAAGATTTGGGAAAATGGAAGAAAGCATAATTAATGGCCATTAATAGCAGTAAATATGAAGAATGAAAGAGGGACTAAATGCCACCAGGTGCTTTATTTGTTAAGATTTTGAAAGAGAGACATCTTGAGATGCAAAAGTGATGTTGGGTTGATTTAAACCAGAGAAGCAAAGGGGACTAAAGCGTACACTCCAGAAAGATGGGTGGGTCAGGGCAGGTTCAAACCATTCCTGTTCGGAGCTCTGTCATGCAAATTGAGAATGTATAAATGTCAAAAGTTAGATTCTAAGAAATACCTGGTGGGGCTGAAGGAGCTGGATATTGGTGGAAAATGGTGTGAGATTGTGGAAATGTGTTCTTATTGAAGGTGCCAGCTTTCCATTGTCAAGTCAAGTTTATTGGCATACACGCAAGTACAGTGAGATACCGGTACAACCAAAATCTTGCTTGCAGCAACAGCACAGTTATATAGATTCAGACAACACTCAATAAATATATATTATACATAGATAAAAGATAAATTATACAAAGAAAATTATGAAAAGAAAAAGACTGTGCATAAACAAGGCATTAGTGTAAAAGACAATTAGAAACGTAATTAAAGTCTGTGTAGGTGGAAGAGGTGGTCTGCGGTGTTACATAGCCAAGGTAGCATTAGATTTGTGTCGGTCGATTCAAGAATCTGATGGTTGCAGGAAAGTAGCTATCCTGAACTTGGTGGTGTGAGACTTCAGTATTCACACTGCTAACATCAGGCACGAGATAGAGAAGAGGGCATCTATCATCCTATATGCAGACGCTCTCAATGGAGGGGATATCTGTGCCCGTAATGGACTAGGCCGAGTCCGGAATTCCTTGCAGCATCTTGTGTTTCTGGGTGTTAGACTTACCATACAGACTAAGCAATGATGCAGCCAGTCAGATACACAAAAGTGTGCCTTGGAAGTTTGTTAGAGTGTTTGGTGTCATGCTGAATCTCCTGAAAGTCGTAAAAAAGTAGTGTCGCCTTTGTGCCTTCTTCGTGATTATGTCTATGTTCTGGGACCAGCACAGGTCATTTGAGGCTGCTGATCAAACACATGTGGTCCCATCAGATTAGAACACCAAGCATTCAGACATACCTGGCACGCAACATGGCTTAGCAGTGAGAGACGCATAGAGTCATATAGCATGGAAACAAGCTCTTTGGCCCAACTTGCCCATGCTGACCAAAGTGCCCCATCTACACTCATCGCAGCTGCCCGCATTTGGCCCATCAGCTCTAACTTTTTCCTATCGATGTTCTAGCAATGTTACAAAATTTTGTCAAGTCTGCAATTTATCCCATCAGATAGAGCATAAAAATAAGTTTAATTTGACACCTAATTCACTTTCATATTTTCAGTATTAAAAAGGTTATGGCCATTTTCATACTCAGAAATTAGCATCTTGTTCCCCATTGCCTTTCCATTGACTTAACATAAAAGCTGTGATCAAGGACAGTCAAAAGCCCATAACTTTCTTAAAAATTAAGAGAACTCAATGAAATTTTCAGTTATTATAGATTGAAGCATTCTGAAACAAATATGAAACAATATTACTTGGATGACCTGAAATTAAAGCATATAATTAGTTAGTTACCTAATTGTAGCTAATCACAAAATTCAATTACTAGATCTAAACATCTATCCATTTCTTAAGAAAAGATAAACGTTTTAAAATTGCCTAAGTGTCCAAATAACATTCACACAATAATTCACAATATGACATGATTTTAAAATCTCATTTTCATGCATTTATAGGCCAAATGGAAGGAATTTAGTGTTTAATTCCTGTAAATTAACGCCATTTAAATCAACTTGCGAGTGGGTTTTAGTGGAATGCGGTGGATTGGAACGTTGCGGTTTGCGGTGAAGTCGGCATGAAAAACACTGCCGGTTCATACATTTTTTTTGTCCCCATTTCGCAACATGAAAATGTGATTAAAGCCTTCCTAAAAAACAAGTTTTAATGTACAGATAAACTCTGCACTTTATTTTCTTCCCTACGTAAAATCCTTCCCGTTGTCGGTGCTCACGGCTTTAGAAGATGATTTTTAAATTAGTTAATAAATAATCTAGCGTAGTTTAAAAATACCTTCATGAACGAAATGTCGGAGAGATTTTTCTTCAGCACCGAAATCGCCCGACGGATCGATTTGCCCTGTCTGTAGAAAAACGGCACTTTAAACACGCCCCCTCTGAAAGGCGCCAAAGTCACGCACACGGGGAGTGGCAGAACTGCAGCGCTGCTCAAGGTAAGTTTTGTAACATGCCTACATGTTCCTGTCCAAATGTCTGTTAAATGTTTTTATAGCACCTACCTCAATGACCTTCTCTGACAGCTCATTCCATACACCTACATGAAAAAGGTGCGTCTCAGGTCCCTATTAAATCTTTCCCTGCTCACCTCAAACCTATGTTCTCTGGTGCTTGATTCCCCCACTCTGGGTGAAAGTCATTTACCCTATCTATTCCCCTCATGGTCTTATACACCATTATAAGATCACCTCTCATCCACCTGCACTCCGACGAAGGAGTTAAAACAAGAATGCAATTCTTATTTTACCTTATCTATTCCACCTTTTTTCCTAAGAAGAGAACTTTGTTGACATTTTTCTTTCCAAAAATAAGTTGTTCAGTTGTTCTCTTCCAAGAAACCTTGTGTAAGTCGTCTTGCATTGGATGGACAGAGGCGTGAACAGAAATGTCATCTACTTCCAACTTACTTTCATAATCCCTCGATAATGACATGTCCAGAATTGCTCACCATGTTCTGACTGCAAACGATCTGGCAAAGCCATTTAAACCACAATGTCAGAGCTGAAGGCAGCGATCTTTGAGGTGATATTGATATACGGAGGGGACTGTGACGATGTGGGATGTATAAACAAGGATGCGGATATAGTATTAGCTGTTACAGTGGCGTAGCTGTTAATGTTTCTGCCTCGCAACTTCAGCGACAAGTTCGATCCTGACCTCAGCTGCTGTATTGGTGGAGTTTGCATATGTTCTCTGTGACCGTCATAGAGTGATAAAGTGTCGATAAAGGCCCTTCGGCCCAACTTGCCCACACTGGCCAACATGTCCTATCCATGTATCTGTCTAACTGTTTCTTAAACGTTGGGATAGTCCCAGCCTCAACTACCTAGGGAATTCCACAAGCCACTGTGACTACTGCGTGGGTATTCCCCAAGCCCCTGGTTTGCTCCCACTACAATGTGTTAGCTAGTAGGTTAATCAGCTGCTGTAAATGATCTCTTGTGTGGGTGAGTGGTAGGAGATTCAGCACAGAGTCACTAACATCATCGAGCATAGAGAAGTGCAGCACAACACACCCTTCGGCCCGCAATTTTAGAGCTGAACCTAATGCCAAGATAAACAAATCTCACCTGCGTGCACGTGAGTTGATGTGTAAATGGAAGATCCCTTGACTGGGAAATGAATGGAGGAAGCGGATTGCACTGAGAGGTAGCATAATACTGATGGGCTGAATGGCCTCCTACGTCCCACGGTTATGTAAAGAGGGAAATCAAAGGAAAAAATGGAGATTTGTTTCTGGAGACAATGTCATGGAGAGATGGCGGGTGTTACTGGTTCTCTGACTCTGGAGCAGAATTAGCCGACAGTTATACTGTGCAGTAAACAACTTTTTTTTTGTTAGACACAATTATACAAAAACATACTTCGTTCTTGGCTATATGTTTTCCTGTTATTGCCATCTACTATATGGGTATTAATTATTTCATTAATCATAATATACTTTTTGTTTATGTTAATCTTATTCAACAACAGATGATTAACACGTCAAACATAATACAAGATCTTGACATTATTCTGTCTCATCTTTCAAGCGTCACTGCCCCCTCTCCGAGCCAGTCATAAGCCCCCATTTACTGCAACATTTCTGCGCTACTAGCGGCAGGGGGCGCGGGTGGGTCTACCCAACTATTGCTCTAGTGTTTACAGAGTTAACTATTGTGATCCCGCATTCAGTAACTTTCCACTGAAAAACAGGCTTCCTTATCTATGCAGGAAGATGAGGACGTCTCAGTGTAGACTTGAGTTCACAAGCTCTTCTTTGTGTTTAGCGATCTTGTTTCCTTAACTCTATGGGCCACACCTGCACCAAGCCTGTTTAGCCTAGCTCTGAAGGGTACATTCACTGGGGTAAAGGTTGATTCCCACGGGGTGAAGTGCTACCCATGGTGAAAGACAATATAGAAGGACAGCTCATTTCTTCAACATAAACCAAAATGAGCATATACAACAGGGCTGCCAACATTGGGTGAGAGATGGGAGTGAGAAATTGCAAGAGACCAAGCCTGAGGGAGCATAGTGGCTGAGGGGGGTGGGGGGGGTCGGGAGGCCTCACCTCCCCCTCCCATGGGACGGAGTTTTTGCATTTTTCTGTTTGAAATTGTGCAATCTGGTGCATACTGTAGTGAGTCTTTTAACTTCCACTTGAATGCAATATTTATATTTAAATTGGATTAGGTTTGAATAAGGTTAGGGTTAGGTTAGGGTTAAATTACATTCTGAATTACATTCCACTGTAGAGCCAGGCTCTGATCAACAGGTGCAGCACATGAATGATCTTAGTGTATTCATTGTGGAAATCAGATTATAATCAAGCACTTGGCCCATGTTGACCAACCTGGGTCTCACTGCACACCTAGTACTACTCCTGACCCTGACTCCAGTTGTGTACCTTCTCTCATTCCTGACCCCGAGTCCAGCCTTACACCTGGACCCCCTATTCTACCCTGATCATAGCTGCTTACCTGCTTAGGTTCCCAGTGCTGAACACTCCCATTGTCCCAGCTTTGACTGCACACCTAGTACTATTCCAGATCTTGACTCTGGATGCTCACTTGGCCTTGCTTCTAGCCCCTCTGCACTGACAATATATCTGGCCCACACATAAATCCCCATATCTGACCCCCTGGACTTAACCTATTATGTACAAGTCTAATGCGGTAATCTTTTATGGGGCAATTCACGGACCAAATTTTGTATACATCCATTGGCTTCCTTGTTATATAACATGCTAGTTATTTTGTCAAAGAAGTTATCAATTGGTTGAACACAACTTCTCATCTGTAACATTATACTCACTCAGCTGTATAAGTATTCTGTTACCATTTCCTTCATTTTCCTAACAAACTATCCTGAAGTTATTTTCACCCTCAATATTTTCAATATTTTGCTGTCTTCCTTTCAGCTGGGACTTTTCTGAAATGCAACGTCCAATAACAATATATATTTAAGCAATAATATTCTATTTAATGTGGTCTTGAGAGTACATAATATTTTCTGTGGTATTCATAGCACAACAATGGTAAAAAGATCTTTGTTTTGATTGCACCTACCAACATGCATACATTATTATATTACAGTTAACATGTACCGAGGGCAAATTTTTGCTCCAATGCGCCCCATTCCCAATTACTTTTACATTCAAGTGATTGAAATCCAAGTGAAGTTTAAATGGCATCAGAAAAATAAAACCTCCAGAATGGATGCCATTCATTACGTGGTTGGTTGGAGTCAGTATCAGCACAATTACTATATTAAACTTTGAATCTTCAGATGTCCTGGTTCAAGCTAAAACTAAAGACAAATAATAACCTCCTCACACATTCCCCTGCAAGTATCTCTGTCACTCCTTTAAAATATGTCCCTTCTTTGACATCTCTTAAACATCGCATCTGAATCAGTTTCCATCTGAATACACTCCTTGAGGATGTTCATCTACATGTTCAATTAATAAAACAACGAGATTGGGGACATTTCTATTCAATAGTACTACCTTCCAAATATTTAACTGAAGGAAATAATGGGTTATCGGGGCTGTATGTTGTGACAGACAGCCTGACACCTTGCATGTCCTTTTAATATTATACTTATCCCATCCCCCTGGATATTCCGGATTAATAAATTAAGGTTTTGTCAACTTATTGTAAATCAGGCTAATTACAAATCAATAACATTAGCCAACTCCGAAGCATGAAGCGCTCAGCATTTGGATCCAGACATCACAGACAACTGGCCTCAGTTCCCCGCTCACATCTGGCAGTGCTCTTTGAAAGTGGGGGGGGGGGGCTGAGCTATCACTGATCACTGGCCTTGGGGGTACCCAGCGAGGCAGTGGAGCGACAGAGTGGGTAGAGGGTGTGGGAGGGAGGTGTTTTTTGAAAATTGATGTATAAAAATCATGTTTTAGTGCATTGTAGAAGTATGATTTCAATGTTTTTTGTTTAAAGTATCTTTTAAGAGGTAACCTTTTAAGGGGTAACTTTTTCCACATAAAGGGTGGTGGGTGTATGGAACAAGCTGCCAGAGGAGGTAGTTGAGGCAGGGACTATCTCAACATTCAAGAAACAGTTAGACTGATACATGGATAGGACAGGTTTGGAGGTATGGACCAAAAGCAGGTAGTGCAGCTGGGACATGTTGGCGGGCGTGGGCATGTTGTGCCGAAGAGCCTGTTTTCACACTGTATTACTCTATGACGACATTATACCTCCACCATGCATGAATGCTTCAAAATCAAGTGATCAAGTTTTATTGCCATATACTCAAGCATAGAAATATTGAAAATAGGTGCAGTAAGAGGCCATTCGGCCCTTTGAGCCAGCACTGCCATTCAATATGATCACGGCTGTTCATGTAAAATCAGTACCTCTTTCCTGTTTTTTCCCCATATCCCTTGATTTTGCTAGCCGAAAGAGCAACATGTAACTCTCTCTTGAAAACATCCAGTGAATTGGCCTCCACTGCCTTCTGTGGCAGAGAATTCCCCAGATTCACAACTCTCTGAGTGAAGAATGTTTGTCCTCATCTCAGTCCTAAATGGCCCTTATTCTTAAACTGTGACCCCTGGTTCTGAACTCCACCAACATCGGGAGCATTTTTCCTGCAGTTACAGTAAGTAAAAACCTAGCAATCCTGCAGGATGCATTCTCCAACCACCCCCATTTGAAGGCCACTATCTTCCACCGCTTCTACCCAGTGCTTGGTACCTACTTCCAACAGCCACTGCTTGTCCTCCAGGATGCACCGAGCCGCAGCCTGGTCCATGTTGGTCACCAGGGCGAATTCGGCACAGAGACTCTCACGGCCGCGGTGCAATGGCTCCGGCAGCCCAGGACTCTTGCACTGAGGCTGCTCCATGGCCGGAGCTGCAGTGAGCGACTCTCCAGCCCGGCAAATACTCGCCAGCACGACATATACTCGCCAGCACGACATATACTCGCCAGCCCCGGCTCCCCGTCCGCATCTACCACCGCAGCTGCTTCTGCTTCCATCTCTCCCACCGCCCCAGCTCTCCAACACCCACGACCAGGTTGCTCAGAGCATAGCAGCACCTTGTCCAAAGCGGGAGATATTAAAACATGTCTAGCTGCAGCCCACCCCGGTTCCGCAGCCCATGTACCTCTCTCCTGCCGCTCGCTCATGTCAGCCACTTCCCGCAAATCCTTAAATTCCGACTGCCGCCGGGAGCAGGGCATGGCCTTACCTGCTGTGCTGGGTGACACTCATTCACTGCCCGTTTCCGTGTCTTTCAATGTAAATCTGCATGGGGACATGCTTTGGAGGTGTGTGTCGGTTTGGCCAAGTGAGAATAACAGAGAATAAGAATGCCGCTGTCTTGTCAACAGATGCGCACACACAATCAGGTGATATTAGTTTTGAAATTCTCATTGATCATAGAATTTCTCACGAGAGAGCGTGAGAAATTCTGTTTAACAGCGTGAGAGCGTGAGAATTGGGCGAAATGCGTGAGTCTCACGCTCAATGCGTGAGAGTTGGCAGCTCTGATATACAACAATGTTAGTTAACCAGGAGCCAATGTGGGCCAAAGAGCACAATGCATTCTGGAGAACAATCTGAGAGTTTCTACACACTTGTCACCAAATTCTGCTGAAGCAGAGCACGTTGACCACAAGATCTCTATCACTCGTGCGAAACAGAAGTCGCTCAGTTCTATTTGAACTTCTGCTTCCCACTCCCTGGTTTTATATGGCAATAAAACAGAAAATGTTGAAGGCACCTGGCAGCTCAAGCTGCTGTAACAAGATAGATAAATCTCTCCACTGATTGACCTTACTTCAACTTGGAAAAAGTTGAAGACTTAAACTGATTTATGCTGCATTTTAGAAGGCATGAAGGTGCTTTGCTCCCTGCTAATCCCGGTGATTGCACCTTTCATTCTCAGAGTCTGTGAATCATCACTTCTCAAAAAGGTGTTTTCTGCATCTCATTGAAAGGGAAACCTGTCCTTTGTCTCCATCTTGTGGCTATAGACGGAATAAACACTAGACTATCCTCCAACTATTAAATCTTTTCCATAGGTCATGTGTTTTTGAAGGCATTTATACAGCATGGACATACCTGGGTAGGATAATATTTACAGTGCCTGTAAATAGTTCCTTCTTTGTACAGGTTGAGAGCATTTGAGCGACTTGTTAGGTCACTTCAGATTGATTGCACATGCCAATGACAATAGACAATAGACAATAGGTGCAGGAGTAGGCCATTCGGCCCTTCGAGTCAGCACCGCCATTCAACGTGATCATGGCTGATCATCCCCAATCAGTACCCCCTTCCTGCTTTCTCCCCATATCCCCTGACTCTGCTATTTTTAAGAGCCCCATCTAGCTCTCTCTTGAAAGCATCCAGAGAACCGGCCTCCACCACCCTCTGAGGCAGAGAATTCCACAGATTTAGCCACGTATTGATGAGAACAACAGAATTCCTAAAATTGAAAACTATTAAAGAACAATTTTATCTTTGCGTAATGGTAGCTGTGGACTCACGGGTTCAGAGTTCTTCAGTGGCCACAACCTAGGCTCTAATGCAGTAATATAAGAACTGCATCCAGTTAGATAGAGCTCTAGAGGCTAGTAGAATCAAGGGATATGGGGGAGAAGGCAGGCACGGGTTATTGATTGGGGAAGATCAGCCATGATCACAATGAATGGCGGTGCTGGCTCGAAGGGCCGAATGGCCTCCTCCTGCACCAATTTTCTATGTTTCTATGTTTCTATATACCTCACCTGTGTAGTGGTACAAGTAGATGGTTCATGCCAAATGTTTAGAACATTTGTAGAATAGTATTAGAGAAGAGCAGGCCCTTCAGTCCACAATGTCTGCACTGAACATGATGCCAAGACCAACTCCTACCTGCTTGCACCTAATCCATGTTTCTGTGTCTAAAGACAATATGTTTACAATCATGCACAACAGCTCAGGGTTGACAGTGTACTGGTGAATACTGATTGTGGGAGCTGGCTGCTGTGTTCTGTATAGTAACGCATTGGCTAAACCTCACTGGGATTTGAATTGCTACGGGATATTCTGTGAAAGGTGTGGAAAATGTAATTCTGCATTTTTATGTTTCTGCAAGGATTATTCCGTGACTAACAGTCCGTGAATTGACAGCCAGAAGGGGGGCTACGTGAGGATGCTGTTCATAGACTTCAGTTCAGCCTCCAACACGATCGTCCCCACCAGACTTTCTGAGAAGCTGCTGGAATTGGGGCTCAACACCCCCCTGTGTGCCTGGGTCCAGGACTTTCTCACCGCCAGGCCCCAGGCAGTCAAGATGGGAGGAAATACATCGAAGCCCCTCACCCTAAGCACAGGAACCCCCAGGGTTGCATCCTTCGCCCCCTACTGTACTCCCTGTACACACATGACTGCGTGGCTAGGTTCAGCTACAACTCTATAATCAAATTTGCTGATGACACTGTGGTGGGCCTGATCTCCAATAACGATGGGAAGGCCTACGGGGAGGAGGTGGCTGATCTGGCACTCTGGTGTCAGGACAACAGCCTCCTATTGAATATCAAAAAAACTAAGGAGCTGATTGTGGACTTTAGGAGGGAACATCATCCAAGGACGTACACACCATTGAAGATAAATGGGGATACTGTGGATAGGGTGAGCTGCTTTAAATACCTGGGAGTCCACATTTCAGAGGATCTGACATGGACTTCACACGCTGCAGCACTGGTGAGTAAGGCAAGGCAGCGCCTTTACCACCTCAAGCAATTGAGGAAATTCAGAGTGTCTCCGAGGATCCTCCAGTGCTTCTACTCAGTGACTGTGGAAAGCATCTTGTCCGGAAACATCACGATTTGGTTTGGGAATTGCTCTGCCCAGGACAAGAAGGCTCTACAGAGAGTAATGCGTTCTGCCGAACGCACTATGGGAACTACACTCGCCCCCCTGCAGGAACTTTACATCAGAAGGTGCAACTCCAGAGCCAACAATATCATGGGAGACCCCTTCCACCCCAGCAATAGACTGTTCCAGCTGCTACGGTCAGGCAAACGCCTCCTTGTCACGCTGTGAGAACGGAGAGTATGAGAACGAGTTTCTTCCCACAGGCCATTAGGACTGTAAACTCCTATCTCACCAGGGACTAACTTCACTGTACCAATTTATAGGTATGTTACAAAACTTACATTTAGCGGTGCTGCAGTTCTGTCACTGGCCGTGTGCGCGGCTTTGGCGCCTTTAAGGGGGGGGGGGGGCGGGGTTAAAATGCGGTTTTCCCCTTGCTTTCCGGTGCTCTCTTTTGTCGGAGTGCGATCTATTTCTGGAGATTCGTTCCGACTGCCGGTAAGTTAATTTTTAAAAATAAATAGCCCGACTATTTCAGCGCTGGAGTAAAATTAAAATTAGCTCCTAATGCCGAGAATGCCGACAACGGGGACCGATTTTACGTAGAGGACAGGTAAGTGAAAGCTGTTTATTTTTTCATATAAACCTGCTTTTTTAGATGACCTTAATCAACATTTAATGTTGCGAAACGGTGATTTAGTCCCCATACGAACCGGCAGAATTTTTCCTGCCGATATTGGGTTTACATTCACCGCAACCGCAACATTCTAATCCATCGCGTTCCAGAAAATCCCACTCATTAATTAAACATTAATTCCTTCTATTTGGCCTATAAATTAGTGAAAATTAAATTTTAAAATCATGTTATATTGTGAATTGTTGTGTAAATGTTAATTGGACACTTAGGCTTTAATTTTTTTTTAAATTTTTTGTTAAAAAATGGATAGATGTTTAAATCTAGTAATTGAATTTTGTAATTAGCTACAATTGGGTAACTAACTAATTATATGCTTTAATTTCAGGTCATCCAAGTAAGATTGTTTCATATTTGTTTCAGAATGCTTCAATCTATAATAACTGAACAAGTCTTTCAGTTCTCTTAACCTTTAAGAAAGTTATGGGCTTTTGACTGTCCTCGATCACAACTTTTGTGTTAAGTCAATGGAAAAGCAATAGGGAACAAGATGCTAATTTCCGAGTATGAAAATGGCCATAACCTTTTTAATACTGAAGATATGAAAGTGAATTAGGTGTCAAATTAAACATTTTTATGCTTTATCTGATGGGATAAATTGCAGACTTGAATTTTAAAATCTCAAAATTTTGTAATATTGCTACAATTTACTGTTGTGTGGTGTCTTTTGAAAATTGCTGGGGGTTTTTTTCTCCCACAAATATGTAATTTGTGAATATGTGATTCTGTTCCATTCTGTGTTGTAGTTTTTTTGCACAATCCGCAAGCATTGCCACTTTTCATTTCACTACACATCTCGTATGTGAATGTGACGAATTGACGACTTGAAGATGGAATACAGTCATCACTGCTTTGCTGAGAATGGCTAGAGGCGATTGTAAATCTGGCATCGCACCTGCCTGTTCATTATTCCAACGATATTCCAGTGAAAACCATTCCCACAAATTAATGCCATTTATTAAGGCGCCCCTTTGCCACGCAAGCCCAAGAGCTGCTCTGCACAACCTGGCTGGCTGGGTTAAGACGAGATGGATAGACCAGTTGAAGTCAGTGGAACCATTTAGCCTACGCCAATGACCACATGGACGTCCCCGGCCAGGACCTGCCCCCAAAGCAGTGGACAACCCTCAACCGCTTGAGGATAGGCGTTGGACGCTATGGAGTAGCGATGAAGAGCTGGGGCCTCGTGGACAGTGCCTCATGCGAGTGTGGGAACCCAACACAGACAGTGGAGCACATCGTCACCAGTTGCCCCAAACACCGGCCACCGAATGGTGAACGAGGTCTGATTGACCTGGACGATGACACGTTGGCCTGCCTCGCCTCAACGGAGCTGCAGGTCTAATAGATACACGACAGAAGACGAATGCCATTTGGGATGTCATGCAAGATAGTTAGAAGCTAAAACCAAGCTAAAACCAAGAGCTCTTCATTCATCCAGCTGTTTTTGATGGTGATTAACTCAAAGTTGGAACTTGGGATATTACTAAATAACAAGGTAAAGAGGTCACAGCAACTCAACAACTGAACTCATGTAAAAAAGTAATAGGTTCAGAGAGTAATACCATCCCTATGTCAACCATTCAGTAGCAATCTTTCCTAATTCCACTTATTAGCGCAGGGCTATACATTTGGCATTTCATGTGTTTGTCAGATGCTTCGTCAGTGTTACGAGTTTACCTAATGCACCACTTTCACATTGTACAAGATCCCGGCATCTGCTATCTCCTGTATCTTTAGGAATAAGATCGCTACCAAATGAATGATAGTCACTGCCCCAGGAAGCATATAGAGTAGGTGCATTGAAGCGGTAAGGAGGATAAGTGCAAGGCTGGGAAAAAAATGGATAGGGGACAGCTCAGGTAGAATTAAAGATAGTGTGGCTATTTAATTCACCCTCTTCAGTGCTCCATTACCTCAGAGAGGATTATCACTAATCTTCATCACCAAATATGTTATCTTCAGTCTCCAGATTTAGTCTTCATCTTACCACAAACTCCAGAGAGATACCTAGACAAGAATTGCAGAATATCTTGAAGTCAGTCAGCTGTCTCCAAAAAGCATCCATTGTACACGACACATGATGAAGCTATATTTTGTCCTGGAGCTCCCTCTCCTGGTTCACCGAGGCAAAGCATCCGGTGGAGGCCCAGAACATTGTAAAAGTATATCTAAATGGCCTGTCCCACCAGCATGTGACTGCATGCGGCAAGCACGACCTAACATGGTCGCTTGAGCCGTATGGCCTCCTATGGCCGGTCCCACTTCGATCACCGGCGCCGTATGGAGTTGTGCGGAGCTGGTCCCGACATCGCGCGGGGCTCCCCAAAACTGACACTGTTCAAAATCCCGCGCGGCAACGGTCGACGGGCCCGCAGTCACATCGAGGCCGTACGTAATGTCTCGACATCGTACGCAGCATCATGACGCCGTACGCAGCGCGTGGCGTTGCGCGATGATGTCACCGCCCGGCGTGCCGTTGCGTGATGACGTCACCGCCCGACGCCGTGCGACGTCCAAATTCACTCGGCCGGCCTCCTGCCCAGCTGATTGGTGAGTACGATGTCGGGACCAGCCCCGCACAACTCCAGCCACCTCCGCGGTTCGAAGTGGAACGGGCCCCGCGAGGCCGTACAGCTCAAGCCACCACCTTTGGACAGGCCCTCAACACTTAAAGGGCTGCGGTGAGACCAAGCGGAGGCTTGGCGATCGTTTCGCGGAACACCTCCGCTCGGTCCGCATTAACCAACCCGACCTCCCGGTGGCTCAGCACTTCAACTCCCCCTCTCATTCCGTATCCGACCTCTCTGTCCTGGGCCTCCTCCCCGGCCAGAGTGAGCAACACCGCAAATTGGAGGAACAGCACCTCATATTCCACTTGGGGAGTCCGCATCCTCTTGGCATGAACATCGAATTCTCTCAATTCTGTTAACCCTTGCTGTCTCCTCCCCTTCCGACCTCTCCCTCAGCCCTCGGGCTCCTCCTCCTTCTTCTTCCTTTCTTCCCCCAGCCTCCCCCCACCCCCCATCAATCTGAAGAAGGGTTTTGGCCCGAAACGTTGCCTTTCTCCTTCGCTCCATAGATGCTGCTGCACCCGCTGAGTTTCTCCAGCATTTTGTGGTCCCTCGATTTTCCAGCATCTGCAGTTCCTTCATTAACACTTAAAGGGCTGCGTGTGTAGGAAGGAATTGCAGATGCTGATTTAAACCGAAGATAGACACAAACAGCTGGAGGAACTCAGCGTGTCTGACGACATCTCTGGAGAAAAGGAATAGGTGACATTTCGGATCGAGACCCTTCTTCAGACTGAGAGCCAGGGGAATGTGAAATGAGAAATATAGACAATGTTATAGAGAGATATAGGACAAATGCATTTATGTATCAATCTTCATTGCTTAGGATTCTGGGCCTCTGTAATGCATTTCCAGTTCTAGTCACCATCTAGACCTGTTCAATAAATCTTTTACAACATCAAATTGAACGTTAAACTAACGGGCTAAAATCCAGCCCAAACGATCAATCATATTTAATTCATCAAGATACATCATACCCCTGCTTTGAATGCATGTAGTTGTTTAATTAGTGAGTTTAGGGAATTATTCTTTCGACGTGTGTGCGCACACACACACACACACACACTCTGAACATTCTTTTTCTCTCATTTATTATATTAATTTACAATCTACTATGTTTACATATTCTGTTGTGCTGCTGCAAGTAAGAATTTCATTGTTCTATCTGGGACACACGACAATAAAACACTCTCGACTCTCTCTGGTCTCTTGATTCAATCTATGGATTTGAGCCCAGCAACAGTTAGGCTGTAGCGGTCTGAAGAAGAGTCCTGACCCAAAACGTCACTGATTCATGTGCTCCAGTGACGCTGCCTGACTTACTGAGATATTCTTATTTTGTAAACCTGCATCTGCAGTTCCTTGTCCCTCCATGTTTGTCCAAGTTTGCATTACACCTAATACCCTCTGATCAATGCAGCACGCTGGTAAATCTCTTCTGTACCCTCTCCAAAGCTGTCACATCCTTTCTGTAATAGGGCAAACCTGTTTTTATCAATGTTTTGTAAGTAAGTAAGTAAATTTTATTTACTTACATGGTCCCAAACTCGCGTTGAAACCAAAGTGCTGTACATGAAAGAAATAATAAAGTTTCCGTACATCCATAGAAAAATTAAAAATAAGAAATGACATAACACATTATAGAATTCAACATGAACGTCTCCCCACAACAGAATCAAAAATGTTCCACTGTGAGGTAAGGCATCAGAAAGTTTCAATCCTCTTCCTCTGTGAAACACCCGAGGTCGGGGCCTATTTGTGGCCTCCGCAGCCAGTCCGATGTTTTCAGGCCCTCTTTGCCGGAAAGCTGGAACTCCGGCGTCGGGTGAACACTCCTCAGCGGCTTGGGAATGTCTGTAGCGGCCGCTTCCTCCCCGGACACCGCGGCACCCAAAGTCCTCAGGCTGCGCTGGTTGGAGCTCCGACTCTGGCGATCTCGGATCCCAGGCTCCACGGTATTTTAAATCCAGCGCCACCCGCGGCTAGACGCCCACAGCCACAGCTCCTCGGATGTTGGAGTCGGCGGGTCATTGCACTCTGGACGGCGATCCAATAAGGCATCGCCCGCTCCGATTATGGCGTCCCAACGCTGCGCCGCCGCCAAAGCTGTAGTCCCGGCCGGTCCCAACAGGAAACGCTGCTCCAGGTTCGATGGTAGGCCGCGAGGAAGGGGCGAAGGAGCAGCTTGGAGGGAAGCCGCCTCTCTGACCAGGTAGAGACTAGAAAATAAAGTTTCCCCATTCCCCTCCCCCACCCATCACATAAAAGACCTCCAACTAACGTTTGTTTTTTGACAGGACTAAAAATAAAAATTAAAAAGTGTGAAAGGGAGGACTGCAGGCAGAGCAGCCACACACAACGGCGCCCCACTCCTACAGTCCGCCATCTTTTTTTTGTTGTTGATTAAAGAGTGCTAATGTTTACATATCTGCTGTGCTGCTGCACACTAGAATATCATTGTTCCTTTTAAGGCCATTTGATAATAAAAACACTCTTGACAAACTCGATGCCCTTATATTTATTTTTTCCACATTTTAAGTTTAAATCCCCGTCTACAGTATTATCCTTTCCCAAAGGCCTGTTTCCATGCTATCTTTCATTAAAACCTTAAGGTTCTTAGTAGGGTTATTGTGGCAAATGCTTAGTCAGTCATACAGCATGGAAATGGGCCCTTCCACCTAACCTGCCCATGCTGCCCCATCAAATCCTGTCCCACCTGCTCGCATTTGGCCCATATTCCCTCTACATCTTTCCTGCACACGTCCCAGTCTCAATGTATATTAAATGTTGTTCCAGTATCTGTCTCAACTACTATGGAATGTTTACCCCCCAAGAGGGTACACTACCAGATGACATGGTCCCACAAGGCAAGGCCAGGCCAGATGTGCTTTGATAACCACCTTCACTGCCGACATTACCACTTAGCTTTGTGTCATCTGTAAACTTACTAATCATGCTTTTCACATTCTCTTCTAAATCATTCAAATAAAACACAAATAGTAATGGGGCCAGCATCCATCCCCAAGGCACATGGCTCCAGTCCAAAAAAAGTCTATCACCACGCTCTGCTTTCATGATGTGCAAAGTGGTGCCAGAGCATTACGACTCTTTGCATGCCAGTCCCCAAAGGGGATCTGCTTCCCTTCATGAAGCCAACTGTGTATTCAAGCAGCCAGCTCTCCCTGGATGCCATGCAATCTAACCTTCCAGAGCAGCTCACCATACAGAACCTTATCACAGGTGTTGCTGAAGTTCATATAGACTACAGCTTTGCCATTGTTAACCTTCATGGTTACTTCTTCAAAAACCCGAGGGGGGGGGGGGGGGGGGGGGCTTTCTGGAGCGTTAGTATGAGTATTGCAAGGCCACCAAATTCAAATGTAGTTTCTTACCAATTCAAGCAGGGTGCAAGGCCACCAAATTCAATTGCAGTTTCATACCACTTCAAGCAGGGTGCAAGGCCACCAAATTCAGGTGCAGTTTCCTACCACTTCAAGCAGGATGCAAGGCCACCAAATTCAGGTGCAGTTTCCTACCACTTCAAACAGGGTGCAAGGCCACCAAATTCAAGTGCAGTTTCATACCACTTCAAGCAGGGCGCAGGGCCACCAAACTCAAGTTCAGTTTCCTACCACCCCAAGCAGGGTACAGGGCCACCAAACTCAAGTGCAGTTTCAAGCAGGGTGCTAACATTTCAAGCAGGGTGCAAGGCCACCACATTCAAATGCAGTTTCATACCATTTCAAGCAGGGTGAAACCACCATAAAACCGCCATAAAACCACACAAAACACCAGACTCACAGTTCAGTGTGTTCAGTTGATACACAGCTCAGACAGAGTCGTGACCTCCCCCACCCCCATCTTGCAGAGACTGCGCCACACCCACACCTCCGGGTTTTATAATCCCTCCCTCGTCCCACCGGAAGTGGCGTGGCCTTCATGGCGTGCTTGACAGGAGAGAAATTCTCAACATTTTTTAAAACACTAATAACACTTTTATTTTTCATTTACGGGAAGAATCCTCTGCACTTGATGAGCGGAGGGGGGCCGAGTAAGATGGCCAAAAATCACAGCCGTCTGTGGTAGCATTTTATCTAAAATCAATATAGAGTGCAAACAGGAAGTTGTGCAGTTACCACCACCAACAGCCATTTGCAATGCAGCATTTCAAAGTAGTTACCACCACCAACAGCCATTTGCAGTGCAGCATTTCATCAGCAAGGGCAGCAGAGAGAATGTCAACATTTTTTTAACATTAATAACTCTTTTATTTTTCATCGATGGAAAATATCCTCTTGTCCTGCACAGCGGAGGGGGGCTCTGAGTAAGATGGCCAAAAATCACAGCCGTAAGTGGCAGCGTGTTTTCAAAAATCATGAAACAGAAAAGCAGGAAGTGGTCAAGATCTTACTTTTAGTAATATAAATTACTCAAAGTCCTCTGCAGTAACTTACCTGGCACAGATGCTAGGCTCCCTGCTCTATAGTTTCTGAGCTTTGCAATGAAGCCTTAAATGGAAGCACAACATTGCACAGGTCGGATAAGGTGGGCAAATGGCAAGAGGAGAGAGGCTGGGGAAAGCTGAGATGGAAAGTGAAATCAGCAGCAATTAGTTATTGAAGATGTTGAGGAAGGGTGGGGTGGGGTAGATAGCTTGAAAACATTGAGTTGGTCAATGAGGGATATAAAGGAGGTGACGATCTTGTAAGTGAAGGATGTAGAACAGTAAAGGGAATAAATGAAGTGTGACTGAACTGATATGGTACAGCAATACAACTGCTGCTATAAATCAACCCACAGGGGGGAGCCCTAAACTAAAGAGGATGCAACACCTGTCACCACACCTCCACCATCGACTCTGTCCAGGGAGCCCGACTGTCCTTTCAGGTTAGGCAGATGTCCACTTGCATCTCCTCCAACCTCATCTACTGTATCCAATCTTCAAGATGTGGACTGTTATACATCGGCGAGACCAAATGCAGACTAAACACCTTCGCTCAGCCCGACTGAACCAACCTGATCTCCAGGTTGCTGGACACTTTAATTCTCCTTCCCATTCCTACACAGACCTTTCTGCCTTCGGTCTCCACCATTGTCAGAGTGGGGCTAAATGCAAATTGGAGAAACAGCATCCTATATTTCGCTTAGGCAGCTTACAGCCCAGTGATTGCATATTGATTTATCTCACTTCAGGTAGCCCCGGCATTCCCTCTCCCCCCCTCTCTCTCTCTCTCTCTCTCTCTCTCTCTCTCCCTCTCTCTCCCTCTCTTTCTCTCTATCCTTCCCCCACCCAAGTAACACTAACTTCTCATTTTCACACTACAAACAGCTTACAATGGCCTGTTTCCTTCATCATCTTTCATTCAATGTTCTTTATCTCTCCACATCACCGTCCATGTTTCCCATTTCCCTTATCCCTAACCAGCCCGAAGAAGGGTCTCGACCCGAAACGCCACCCATTCCTGCTGCCTGCCCCGCTGAGTTACTCCAGCATTTTGTGTCTATCTTCGGTTTAAACCAGCATCTGCAGTTCCTTCCTAGACTAAAGAGGTTGGGATCAACCAGTTTTACTTTTGTGAAAACTTTCAAGGTTTTCCGTTTGAGAGTTCACAAGTTCTTTGACAATGATAATGTGGAACAGTGGAATCTGGACCAGTCAGTGCCCGAGGTGTTTCACACCGTTCTCCCTTGGCTCTTCATTTAGATCTTGCAAAGACCTTCCAGTCATCATACTTGTTCATTCTCATTCCACTTTATCTGCACGTTATGTTCACTCCTCACTACATTCTACTTTGCAAGGTTGGGTCGTTCACGATTGTGTTTTCCTGTGCCTGGTTATAGAGGTCATAGAATCATACAGAAGAGCAACTGACCCTTTGGTCCATTGAATCTTTGTTGACCATTTATAACCCTACTACCACTAATCCCACTTTATTCTCCCACATTCCCATCAACTTTCCCCAGATTCTATCCATCACCTTGGAGACAATTTACAGTGTCCAATTAACCTATCAACTGGAGATATTTGGAATGTGTGAGGAAACCAGAGCACCCAGAGGAAGCCCATGCAATTACAGGGAGAGTAAGCAAACTTCACACAGTTATCTCCAGATCACTGGAGCTGCAAGGCAGCAGTACTACGAACTATACCACCCAAAGAGCATTTTTTCTGACTGGATATCTAACCTGGATTGTGGTATTGAGAGTGCTGAAACACTTCTTCTTGCCATGATAATCCCCATCATGAGCCCAATGAAAGCTCCAGCTTACGTTCCCCATTGAAGAAGAGTTAACTGTTAGCAATAACTCTCCACTTCGTGTTTTTGTACTGATGTGGAGATGAACCATGCAAGAATAACATTCGGACCAACAAATTGAGACAAGGAAGTAATTGAGAATAAACATTTCATTTTATAAACAGACATCAAGTCTGTTGTGCAGTTTAGGCAAATTGTACAGGTGCTGACGCTCTGATCAGAGATACAGTACATCTCTAATGGCAGTGTATCTAATTATAATGTTTAAAATTCAGTTTTGATGCAATAATCCATGCAAGGTGTAAGAGTAATCAAAGTGATGGATATTAATACACTAAATGAGCATTTTTCCAGTCAGAATAGAGTAGAAACCCAATGAAGGTGCTGTCTGTCTTTGTGCTGGAGTAAATCCCGTTGTACTCCCCCACCACCACCTGCACCCACACCTGCTCCCCAGGGTTCAGGTGGATGAGTGCTCCACCCGATAGCGACACAGGCTTTGGCCAGTTGGCGAAGTACTGGAAAAACGAGGAGATGGTCACATTGTTCTTCATGATGTCAAACTGCAGGCTGGTTCGGAAAACAGTGGAGTGAACCACAAAGTAGTAGAGGCCGGGGATCTCACAGGTAAACTTCCCGGTGGCTGGGTTGTAGTGGTGCTGATCATTGTGCAGGACCAAATCGAACTGGACCGGCTCGTCAGTCAGGGGGAAGATGTGCGTCTTGGAGCGTTTGGCGCTGAACGCGGAGTTGAAGCTGGGGATGCCGGCTCCTTTCGCTCCCTTCTCCCCAGGTATCCCAGGTATCCCGTCCTCACCCAGCTCCCCCTTTGGCCCAGTGTAGCCTGAAAAACAAAAGCATCAATTAGATTATTACAATCAAATTCTCTGGTTCAACCCATCCACCTTGGTGTCTCCATCTGAGAAGGAGTTTAGAAGGATGAGGGGGGGGGTCTTATAGAAACATATTAAATTATAAAAGGACTGTGCAAGCTAGATGCAGGAAAAATGTTCCCAATGTTGGGCGAGTCCAGAACCAGGGGCCACAGTCTTAGAATAAAGGGGAGGTCATTTAAGACTGAGGTGAGAAAAAACTTTTTCACCCAGAGAGTT
Organism: Raja brachyura; assembly: GCA_963514005.1. Next base: position 24,366,799 of record OY740806.1, on the reverse strand, counting down.
GTGAATTTATGGAATTCCCTGCCACAGAGGGCAGTGAAGGCCAAGTCACTGGATGGATTTAAGAGAGAGTTAGATAGAGCTCTAGGGGCTAGTGGAGTCAAGGGATATGGGGAGAAGGCAGGCACGGGTTATTGATAGGGGACGATCAGCCATGATCACAATGAATGGCGGTGCTGGCTCGAAGGGCCGAATGGCCTCCTCCTGCACTTATTTTCTATGTTTCTAAGGCCAACGGTGGATGAATGTTCTATCTACCCAAGTCCATATCTCTAAACCCACATGTGCACGGTCCTCTTCATTTGGATTGAGATGATGCATAGCTTTAGGTTTATTATTGTCCCATGTACTGAGGTACAGTGAAAAGATTAATTTTGCACACTATCCAAATAGATCAGATATACCATTCATAGGTAAAATCAGTTCAAATTCAAGTACAATAGGTAGAGCAAAGGGCCAGATACAGAATGCAAAATATTGTTCTCAGTAGTTTTAATCCAAAGTTACGAATGTGGTAAAAACCGAGTTTCAGGCATTGTGGCACATCAGTTTCTTACACAAAGTCCAATGCTCTTAATAATACCCCAGCTTCTGGAAGCCCGAAAACAGAGTGGAAGATGCTAATCCTGAGTCCGGTGGTGTGTGCGTTCAAACTTCTGTGCCTGTTGGCAGATGGGAGCAGGGAGAAGGAGGAATGACCCGGGGTGGTACAAGTCTTTCATTACATTGATTGCTTTTCCGAGGCAGCTTAAAGTGTAGATGTAGTCAATGATGAGAAGTCAGGTCTGTGCGATGGACTCTGCTACATACACAACTCTCTGTGATTTCTGTGTAAGACAGAACAGCAGATGCTGGTTTAAACCAAAGAGACTCACAAACTCAACAGGACAGGCAGCACCTCTGGAGATGGCTGAGGAAAGGGATCTGAAACGTCACCCTTTCCTTCTCTCCAAAGATGCTGCCGGTCCCGCTGAGTTAATCCAGCTTTTTGTGTCCAACTCTGTAGTTTCTTGCTGTCTGGGGCAGATTTATTCCCAAACCAAGCTGTGATGCAACCTAACAGGAGACTTTCTGTGATGCATCTGTAGGATCCTTGCGTCTCAGGACTGGGCCAAATCTCTGAAAGTGCTCTCCGTATTCCTTTTCCCTCTATCCCTGTAAGTTCTTCTTTCTAAATATGTATCCATTTCCCTTTCAGAATAGAATGTTTCTAGGATGGTTCTTGATTAGACATGTTTCTAACTTCTATAATTGTATTTCAGTTACTGCCTTAAGGGCCTGTCCCACTTGGCAGTCAGTTACGCGACAGGCCGGTAGTGACTGACGCGTGACGGTCGCGCGCGTCATCATGCGTCCGTACAGCCGTCTGGAGCGCGTGACGTCATTTGAAGATAGACACAAAATGCGGGGGTAACTCAGCGGGACCGGCAGCATCTCTGGAGAGAAGGAATGGATGATATTTCGGGTCGATATTCTTCTTCAGTCTGAAGAAGGGTCTCGTCCCGAAACGGCACCCATTGCTTCCTTCCAGAGATGCTGCCGGTCCCGCTGAGTTACTCCTGCATTTTGTGTCTATCTCCAATCGTCTTGGCCTCGCTCAGGGAGTAGGAGTGGGGGCGGATCCGGATCCACAACGGCCGTGAGCCCCAGGCCGAGCTCGGCGATCATTTGCCTGCTTCTGCTGCTGTTGGAGGTGAGATGTTGCGCCGCGCCAGGGTCTTGCGCATGTCCCACTTTGGCCGTCAGTTACACGACAGGCCAGTGGCATGCAAAGATTTTGTTTGTTCACACTCCTCCATGCCACTCCGCACTCCTCCACACCACTCCAGGTGCCCGTCCTGCGCTACCCACATGCTAACAGGTCGCGTAAATGGCGCGCGAATGATGGCCAAGTGGGACAGGCCCTTTACTCGATGCCGCTGTGTACCAGTGGAGAGACCGAGTACTTTTGTCCTCATTACTGATAGGTTTTTCACCTCTGGTGCCATGCAGTAATACCTCTGCTTGCTTTCTGCAACTTTGACACCTTCTCAAAGTGGCCAGCCAATACCTTAGAACAGAAAATTTCCAGACGAACAAATGAATAATTTGTTTAATTCATAATGGGAATATTAAATCTATTGGATGTATCGAGAGTGTTTAATGTAAGGAACTAAGTGAACAATTTAGATTGCTGTCACTTTCCTCAGTGGATGAATATTGAAGGATAAGAATTAATTGGATTAGTTTTCCCCAGTAACTTGAGCAGTGAGTTTGTTCAACTGACAATGCCTGAAAATCAGCTTTTACCACATTCATTACTGCAGGATTAAAACTACATTCCTTTTAAATGCTCAGTGACCACATTTTACCAATTCACGGAGCATTGAGTTGTATAGAGCAAGAATTAAATAGGTTGCGTTCCAAGTCAAGATAGAATTGATACAGTTGTCGCAGGCTCAGGTAGAAAGTAATTCAGGTTTGCAGGTCTGTTAGATGTGGCCTGGAACTAATTGTGGGGGTGATGCAATTCAAATAGCATAAAGAAGAAACTGCAAATCAGCATTGCATCAATGTGTTTAACTACAAAAGAAGAATTAAATGTGCAATATGATGCTTTATAAGAAATGGGGCTGGGTAGTATCTGGATCCCTATATTCCTTTAAGAGCTCTGCTTTCCTTCAATCCAGGACTCCAATGCTTCTCCACGCCCTCCACCCCACCAGCAGCTCATGCCTTCAGCTGCCCGAGCCTCAGATTTAGAATTCTTTCTGAAAGTCTCGTACTAGCTCTCCTCTGTTAAAATGCTCTTTAAACATCAAACATTGATTGAACTTTTGGTCAGTTTTTACCATCTTTTAAAGAGAGAGAATATCAAATTTGGTTTTACAGTCTGCTGCTGCTGTTATGTGGCTTTAGGCATTTTATATAATTCAGGGCACCCAGCATACAAATGCAAGCTATTGCTGTTGAATTGTTAACCTGGCTTTTCTAGGACTGACTAGCTAGTTATGTTCCACAAAACCTTGCTCATGTTCCACCATCAGGGATGCTGGTAGCTTGAGCCAGCAAACATCAGATGCTTCAAAAACAGGAGAGGAGAAAACTGTTTTCTTATAATTAAAGTCTCAGGCTGTCTCTGTAAATCAGTTGCGTACAAATCACAACGTCCAAGTAAAATTTTAGTTTTTGTTTCAGTTTTAGAGATACAACTTGGAAACAGTCCTTTCAGCCCATCAAACCTGCACCGACCAATAATCCCCGTACATTAGCACTATCCGACAGACAAGGGACAATTTACAACTTCTACCAAAGTCAATTAAACTACAAGTCTTTGGAGTGTGGGAAGAAACCGGAGCATCCAGGGAAAATCTACGTGGTCACAGGGAGAATGTACAATCTCCTTACAGACAGCAGGGATAGCCAGAGTCAAACCCGGGTCTGGTGCTGTGAGGCAGCAACTCTACTGCTCTGCTACCGTGCTACACCTAAAATGTATTGGATCTTTTGAAAAACGATGGGATCGGTGTAAAAATAAAGCAGCCCCTGAGGCATTGTCCAACTTCCTTTCAAAAATAAAATAAAAATGTAATCACTCCTGCCTGGCCCCTCACTCCTGCCGACCTCGTTTTAAACTTCCAGCTGAATTTAATTAAGAACAGTAATAAGCAATCAAACCCTGATGAAATGTGGGGGGATGGAAATAAGGTGTTTTATTTACAGAAGCAAGCTTTGAACTTATGTTATAAAGTTGATGCAATCCCTGTTAATCCACTGTAATACTTTAGCAAATACGTCCATCTCGAGCAGATGGCTTCAGATTACATTGACTTATATGAAGTGATATGTAATGTTTCCACGAGTGGGAGAGTCTAGGACTAGAGGTCATAGCCTCAGAATTAAAGGATGTTATTTTAGGAAGGAAACATGGAGACATTTCTTTAGTCAGAGGGTGGTGAATCTGTGGAACATCTGTGAATCTGTGCCTCAGGAGGCTGTGGAGGCCAAATCAATGGATGATTTTAAGACAGAGGTAGATAGATTTTTAATTAGTACAGGTGTCAGAGATTATGGAGAGAAGACAGAAGAATGGGGTTAGGAGGGATAGATAAATCAGCCACGATTGAATGGTAGAGTAGACATGATGAACTGATAGGCCTAATTCTACAATCACCTCTGACCTTATGGAGTGCTATGGTGAATGTCCTATCAGCAGTGGCAGTAGGAAACAGTGCATGTGGCTATATATTATGCGGTTCTATGGCTGATCTATCTCTCCCTCCAAACCCCATTCTCATGCTTTCTCCCCATAACCCTGAAACCCGTACTAATCAAGAATATATCTATCTCTGCCTTAAAAAAATATCTATTGACTTGGCCTCTGCAGCCTTCTGCGGCAATGAATTCCACAGATTCACCACCCTCTGACTAAAGAAATTCCTCCACATCTCCCTTCATTGATGCTGCATCTCTGCAATAATGGCCAAACACAGAACATGTGTTTCCACGTGTAAGCTGAAGGCATCCACATCTACCTCACCTCACCTCTCCAACCCTTGTGTACTCTCTAAATTTTCAAATTTACACTGAAAGGCCTAACATTTCTCGCGACCATGAGCTTATATCCGTGCTACTAGATCAGTCACTATCCACAGAAATCAGGAATGCTGGTGTCGTATTTGATCCCAAGCTTACATCCATGTCATTACTAAATATATCTAATACCAGCCCTATAGCATCACTTGATTTCACTTTTGCTTCAGCTTAGTGCAACCAACATATTCTTTATGTCTTTGTTATCTTAAGTGCTGCCTATTCCTGGCTGTTTCCCCTCACTGTACTATCTGTACAATGTGTTTAGTCACAGTTCTGCCACCCATGACCTAACTCAAAGTCCTGTTCATTCTATTCTCACTGAGTGTCCACCGAGTCTCACTGAGGCTGAACCAGTCACCCCCAGTTCTTGAATTTCAAATGTTCATCATTTTCAATTATTCATTTGTTGAGGAACTCCGATGTTGAGTTAGATAGGGCTCTTAAAGATAGCGGAGTCAGGGGATATGGCGAGAAGGCAGGAATGGGGTACTGATTATGGATGATCAGCCATTATCAAATTGAATGGCGGTGCTGGCACGAAGGGCCAAATGACCTATTCCTGCACCTATTGTATATTGTATATTGTCTATGACAGGTGAAGAGCCAAGCTCATCGTTCAAAACACAAAACTATCTTCATTTTTCAACATTTGTTAACTTTGGCTTATTTGCTGCTGTTAAGCTGATGCCACTGTCTGCGAATGCCAACTACCTCATTGGAATGCCATGGAGAATGAGCACTGGCAATGCAACACATCATAGAAAACATGTCTGAACTGGGAAGGGAACATACTGGACCTTGTGTTGGGAAACGAGTCTGACCAGGTGACTGGTGCTGCAGTAGAAGGCCAGTTTGGGGAAAATAATCACAACTCAATACGTTTTGTGAATGTTTTGGATAGGGAGAAGGCTGAATCTTGCAATAAAGTACTGAATTGGAGTAAGGCAAACAACGACATTATTAGACAAGAGCTTGGGAGGGTACATTGGGTGATATTGTCATTGGGCATGTCTACATCTGACTTGGGCAAAGACCAGTTGATTGAAATTCAGAACAAGCACTTTTTTCCAAGCATGGAAAAATGAAATACGAGCGGGCATACATAGCTTTAAGATGAGAGGGGGAAAGTTTAATGCAGATGTGTGGGGCAACGTTGTGTTTGATTTTTTTACACACAGATGGTGGTGAGTGCCATGTACACACAGTTGAAACATTTATGATAGTGGCATTTCAGAGTCGATTGGATATGCATATGGATATGGACTATGTGCAGGTACATACAAATGCTCTTGGCACCATGTTCAGCAGAGACAGCGTGGACTGAATAGCCTGTTCTTGTGCTGTAATGTTCTATGACAATCGTGAGTACTATCTTCATCCAAAGAACTCAACTACTCTGAATCTCGTTGTTCTAAAATTACTTTGTGACCTCATTGAAGGGATTGTTTGCTAATTTCACATCTTACTTTTTATATTACAACCAGGAATGTTACTGAGGCTTACCTGTGTCACCTTTCCCTCCTGGTATTCCAGGCATTCCATCCCTACCACTTCGCCCATCCCGACCTGCTATCCCTGGATGCCCATTCCGTCCTGGAGTCCCTGGAATTCCCGGCTGACCAGCACAAAATCCAGTAAGTACATTGTCTGCATTGTTGGGCGATGCACATGACAGCAAGCAGAACAGAAAGGCCATGACCAGAGGAGTCATGACGAGGCTTGTGGGGGAAGTCTGACCCTGTGGAGATAAAAAGGAACTACAGTTAGGCCTTGGCAAGTGTACCTACCTGCTCCAGAAAACAATTCAACACCTGAGAAAGGCTGTAGTGCCATGTTATGCATACAACATGTCCTTTGTCCCACCTTGTCCAGTCTGACCTTTATCCCCATATATACTAATCCCATTTGCCTCCTGTAGGTCCATATCTTTGTATGCCCTCCCTATTTAAGTACATGTCTTACTTAATGTCTCTTAAACTTAGTGAATGTATCTAACCATCATCTCCTCTGGCAATGAGTTTCAGATATCAATCGCTCTGCATTAAGAAAACTTTGTCTTCACATTCCTTTTAAACTCCTTCCTCGTACCTTATGCCTCATGTTTTTGATATCCCTACTGTGTGAAATTATTCTATTTACTTATCGATATCCCTTATAATTTTAAATACCTCAATCAGGTCAGCCCTCAGCATCCTTCACTCCAGAGTAAACAAGCACGGTCCATCCAGTTTCCCCCCCATAACTAAAGTGCTCAATTCAGACATCTTGATGAATCTCCTCTACATTCCCTCCAGCACAACAACTTCCTATTGTGGTGACCAGAAATACACCCAATGTTCCAAGTTTGATCAAACCAGAGTTTTTTTAAAGTTGTAAGATAACAACCCTACTTTTCCATTCTATGCCTCAACCTATGAAGGCAAGCATGCTATTTGCCTCTTTCACCACTGTGAATATAACAGGTTTAAAAGCTTACACCCCAGAGGTATGAACATTGACTTCTCCAACTTCAAGTAGCCCTTGCTTTCCCTCTCTCTACATCCCCTCGCCCTTCCCAGTTCTCCGACCAGACTTACTGTCTCCGACTACATTTTATCTCTGTACCATCCACTCCGCTGACATCAGTCTGAAGAAGGGTCTCGACCCGAAAGGTCGCCCATTCCTTCTCTCCAGAGATGCTGCCTGTCCCACTGACTTACTCCAGCATTTTGTGTCTATCTTTGACAGTCTTTCATTATGTGAGAGTGGGATTGCCCTACTTAACAGATTACTCCAAGCAGGTCAAGGGAAAATTTCATAAAGATGTTTAGAATCTTTCCGAATTTTGCAAAAGCAACAAAAAAGAGATTTCTCTGGCAGGAGAACACCATTTAAGAAACCAGCAAATGAAGCATTTGGTTGATAAGATGATTTTTTTTTTAATCAGTCAAGTTGTTATGATCTGCCATGCACCCCCTGAAAGGTTAGCGAAGCAGATTCAATGGTTACATTCAAATGGAGACAAAAGAAATGCAGTATAATGGGAAAAGGGCCAGGGTGACATGCCTAGTGGATAGTTCTTTGAATAAGCCTCCTATGACCCAAGTGGCGAGAATAATGTCTGTACTCTGTGATATTGCCTCTCTTTTAGATCATTTTAAAATAAGTTCCACAAAAATGCATCTTCACTTACCCATTTTCTCCCAATTTTGGGAAACGGGGTAATATAATGAGAGGTTGTCAGCGTGATGTGGTATTGAGAGTGATGCTGCCATTTGCAATCTTTCCTTCTAATGATGTGAATCCCAATGCCTGTTCCTGCCTCTCTGCAATTCATTCCACCTTCAATGCTGCCTGACCCAAATCAATGCAGCCCTGCTCCCCACTCTGTGTTGCTGGAGTCAAACCCCTGAATGCTGCCAATTCTAATTCGATCTTATCGCAACCCAATTTTTGCTGGTCCCAATTTATTGCCACAATGCTGCCAGTGTGAATTCCCTCACCTTACAACCCCAATTTGCCAATCCCTTTCAGCCCATCAATTTGACAATGTCAGTCACCTTCACCCTGCCCAAGAACCCCCCACCAAATGAACGCCCTGTTCTGATGCTAGACACAAAATGCTGGAGTAACTCAGCAGATCAGGCAGCATCTCTGGATGAAAAAAAGAATACGGGACATTTCGAGACAGAACTTCTTCAGACTCCCCCTTTCTGAGGTCCTGATCTTGACACCATTGTCTCAACCTCCAACCATCCTTCAAATCAGCAAAGATCTGGTCCCAGGCCAACCAACGGCCAGCCTCTTCCCTCACCAATGGTCCTGTGGCCATTGACTTTCGTAGCTGTTTCATAAAAACTGTTTTTATCCACGAGTAGTTGCTCTCCTCAACAGCCAAAAAATTGTAGCCTCCCTTTGATCTGGTATTCTGTTGGCTCACTTGCTTGATCAATGGTGTTTTATCATTAATGTCTATTATTATTATTATTATTATTATTATTATTAATGTTTAGTGCTTTCTGAGTCATTCGTAACGGTCACTGTATGTCATGTTGTTACTTGTGGGCGGAGCACCAAGGCAAATTCCTTGTATGTGAATACTTGGCCAATAAACTTACTTACTTACTTGGCTCAGCTTTGGAAAAGGAGGAGCAGGTAGCGCATATCTGGCCGAGCAACTGTGCAAAACCCGGTTGAAGTGCACCAATACGACGTAGCTGGCCAGTGTACAGACCGTCATTGACACCCTGCATCAGTGCCGTTCTAGTGCACACTTCAAATTTCGAAATATATTGACTTCCACTTTCAGCAAACACGAAGGGCGAGGTGAGGAGGGGGCAGGTGGATTTGCGAAGAGTGAAAACTAGGAGACTGTCAACGCTCATGACGTGATTTAAGGAACTGTCTGCTTAAACTAGTAATGATCTTTGATTTATCTCATTGGACGCCGATCAAACAATTGACAGGAGGTAAGACAGTTTTGGTATTGCAACAAGCTGCTGTCCATGCCCGGTTATGAGCCCTCTATTAAATGACTTGAAAGCACCGTCTAACTGCAAAGTCGAGGCTCCTTAATTAAAGGAAATACAAGATCAACTCTGAACGCCTCTTATTATTTCTCAGTACTGTTTATGAAATGTTTTGACCAAAGCAATCTCAATTCTGCTAATATAAACTCAAACCTACCACAAAACAAACATAAAATATTCAACTGCCAAAGTTTATAAGAGTTAGACAACCATTTTAAACACATGTAGTGGGAAATAACACACCCAAATAGATCATTCCAACAATGTGCAAATCATCCGTCAACATTTTTTTGGCTTAGAAATTATTGTAACCATTAAAACATTCTTCATGACATCAACTCCCAATCCTTTTACTATTATGCGAAACAAGAACCCATGTATTAAACGCTTTCCATATTCTCAACTGTTTATTACAAACTAAAATACTGCTCTGCAATGGGAGTCCATATATGCAATAGTTAATACTCTTCTCTGAATGCCGTCTAACTTCAGTATATCCACAGAAAATATTTTAACTCGAGCCACGGCCAACATCTGGGACACAATCCCCAACAGCTGGAGCATGTTAAGGAAGTGCTCATATTGTTAATAAGATTTAAGTTCCATTCCTTCCAATGCCATGGAAATCAAAGAAACACCCTTTAAGTAATACGTTAAAGAACTCACCATAAAAGTGCACATTTTAACTTCTGGAAGAAGTGTGAGAGAGTTGATGATAGTTCTTTAATACCCACAGCCGGTGTCAGTATGGTTCTCAGCAGTCTCAAAGCCTCCTGATCAGATGGCTTCTCCACTCGACTCAGTTCAAAGGGAATGAGTAAATTTTTGCTCATAGGCTCAGACTCCAGGAAATGGTTGATGTGCTCAGAGGCAGAGCCAGGAATAGCAAAGCAAATAACAGTAGGTCAAGAAAAGACACAGAGGCTGAGAACAGACCGAATTGCACGTTTAAATGTGGAATTGAATGAACAAATCTATTCTCACAGGGCAGTTCCTCTTTCAATTTTTTTTTAAGATAATGGGTATGAACTAAAACAGATAGTCAACGCCGTTAGAACCACATAACATTCTAAACCTGTTGCTCTTCAAATATTCAGTTCAATTTCAAGAGTTAACAACATATTCGAAGTGAACATCGCAATCCAACATGGAGGAAATGTTGTATTGACAGAGGCTTTGTATTTTAAATGTATGCTGGTATGCTGGTTCTTTCACCCAGGGCTTACTAAGAATGTTAAAAATATTATTTAAAGTTATTTCCTTGACCTGGGATCAAGATTCCTTGCTTAATAATCAAATAATTTATCATGCACATGGTGCTGCTGAGTAAAGTAATAGGACACTACATAAATGCAAGACAAACGCAGAAGATGCTGGAAACAGCAGGTCAGACAGCATCTGTGGAAAATTTTGTCTACTCCACTGCGATATCTCCTCAAGGTATGCCTACTTTGAAGAAGTTCTCCTCCTCCCTACGAAGACAGTTTCACAGCAGCACTTCATCTCCCCCTCCCACTCCGTATCCGACCTCTCGGTCCTGGGCCTCCTCCACGGCCAGAGTGATCAACACCGCAAGTTGGAGGAACAGCACCTCATATTCCGCTTGGGGAGTCTGCATCCTCTGCAAATTCAAACATTGAATTTTCTCAATTCTGTTAACCCAGACTGCCTCCCCCCCACCTCTCCCTCAGCCCTCTGGCCCTGACATTCCTTCTCCATCTCCCCCCCCCCCCCCCCCAGTCGCACTAGCTTCTCATTTTCACACCACAAACAGCTTACAATGGCCTGCTTCCTTTATCACCAATACTTTTTTGCATATCTTTCACTCATTGTTCCTTATCTCTCCACATCACTGTTTATATCTCTTGTTTCCCTGATCCCTGACCAGTCTGAAGAAGGGTCTCGACCCGAAACGTCGCCTATCTCCTTCGCTCCTTAGATGCTGCTGCACCCGCTGAGTTTCTCCAGCCTTTTGTGTAACCCTCTGTGGAAAATTACTCAGTTAAGGTGACAGACTGAGGAGAGCTTTTGGTTTTGTTTCAGGTTTCACCATCTGTACTTTATTTTTATACAAATGCAAGAACTTTTCAAAATTCATTCTACTTATTAGACAGTACGAGAGGCATCAAATGTCTAAATGCAGCCAAAAGTAAAAATGACCAGTAACGGAAACCACGGAAAAATAAAATTCATTTCTGTACCCAAATTTCATCAGTTATTTGAATTGGCAAAATTATGCAACGCAGCTAGTTTTCACCAAGTTCAAAGTGGTTTTGTCAAGCTCCACCATTTTCCACATTTCTAATATTCCCTCCTGACATTGTTGACTTTAACATTACTGAAGCCAAGTTATTACTCTTCATGTGCATCAGCTGACTCTATACACACTTTGCATTCTACCCAAAACCTCACTGATATGGGTTGGTTTGGTGCCAGATTAGGCTGCCCTTCCATCTGCTGAACTGTGGGGCGATTGGTTTGAAAGACACAATAGAGATGATTTTTAAAGAGAGGTGCAGTCTAGGCGACTATTGTGCTAGATTTGCACTCCATTGCACTTTATTCGTATTTAAGACTGAGGTGAGAAAAAACATTTTCACCCAGAGAGTTGTGAATTTATGGAATTCCCTGCAACAGAGGGCAGTGGAGGCCAAGGCACTGGATGGATTTAAGAGAGAGTTAGATAGAGCTCTAGGGGCTAGTGGAGTCAAGGGATATGGGGAGAAGGCAGGCACGGGTTATTGATAGGGGACAATCAGCCATGAATGGCGGTGCTGGCTCGAAGGGCCGAATGGCCTCCTCCTGCACCTATTTTCTATGTTTCTATGAATGTTGAAATCATATGATATAATTGACATTGCTTGGTCAAGGAGATGCATTTGCAGGCATGATCAAATGTCTTGCTCTCAGTGTTGTGTGAACAATTTATAGAAAGACTATATTTTTTAAAAAACAGCACCCATTCACAAGGTAATTCCAAATTGATTCCATGCATGTCCTTGAGGAATCAACAGGTTATTCAGTGAAGCACAGGGTGCAGGTTAACAAGATGTGAGCCTGCAATTGCCCCAAAGAAAAGCCTGCCAAAGGTACAGAAGGAGTAGAAAGTATCCCAGAGAGAAACGGTGCAGCAGTAATGTCCAGTAGCAGAGTGATACCAACTGGAAAACAAATTGACTTTTTTCCCCCATTTACCCAACATTTATAAACCATCTTCCATTAAATTGTAAACCAACCTAATCCACTTTGGCCCTTTTCAGTCAAATCCCCTCTGTATGTGATGTGCATTTGCACAGAGGCTACGGGGTACGCATAGTGATGACTAAAGCATATGATAGCATGGATCACGCATTCAACATCTGTAAGGCAAACATCCCCCGGCCCTGGTTACACCACACTGCCTTCCAACAACAACAGTTCACAGCGCGACCCCAGAAAGCGTGGACTACTTCCCACTTCCCAGGACCTGCCTCTCAGCAAAGGCAAACACCAGAAATAACATTCGCACCAGATTCACAGAGTCTTTGGTCTATTGGTCGATTGAAGAAATCTGACGTGGCACAAAACTCAATCAACAAGTCAGCAGTGATCCTTGCCTTCCTCGCAGCTTCTAAGGCCTATTCTACTTACCTGGTCTTCCTACCTCGGTCTCTCTCGCCACTCATGTTTACCCTTTTTTTTGATTAGGAAGGGTATCAGATGTTATGGGGTGAAGGCAAGAGAATGGGGTTGAGAATGAAAAATACATTGCATGGTGGAGTTGACTAAATGGGCCAAATGGCCTAATTCTGCTCCTAGAACATATATGGATTTATAAGCCCCTCACCCCACAATACCACATGTTTCTTCTTTGATCTCCATGGGATCCACCGATGATGAAAGATCACAGGGCAAACATCTTTGTGCATATTAGAATATCAGTGCCTGGGAGGTCGGCAGGGGGCACCATGGGAAGCCCGAGATGTGCACGAGTTTTTAAAACAATTTCCATCTCACGGACACATTTTGTGGTTATGAAGACTCCACATTTCAGATAATAATTGGTTCTCTGCAAATTCTTTCGCTGTAGTTCGCCTTGCCTCGGAACAAACATTGTTCCAATACAAGTGTGATATTCCAGACCTGCATCCACCCATCTCCATCTGCAAGACCAACTCAGATCGTCAATGCCGACTTTGTCTTAGCAAAGAAGGAATGAAACTTCACACGGGGGGGGGGGGGGGGGGGGGACTTAAAAAAAAAAGTCCAAGTTCAGCAAAGAAATACGCAGTTAGCATTAGACAAAACTTGTTCATGCAGTCTCCCAAATGCTGCTGTTGGTGAGTTGCAATTAAAACTATTTATCTTTGTGGGTCTAAGACAGATGTGGCCGTGCGTTAGATTAGTCCCACGCATTCAATGGGGTCATCAGAATCTGGAAAAAGGTTACAGTTAAAAGGCCACATGATGCCCAGAGACTCGAGTGAATGTTGGCATTGTTTCTCAGTAGATAGGCAGAGAGACCGACAGGGTGGCAGGACACCACCATCCCATGTGCATTTGGGCACAAAGATGCTGCAAGACAGCACGCGAAGATTCTCATAGCAAACCAAGCCCGTCAGGAGCTGTGGAAAGGAAAGAATAGGCTGTTAGTGTTGTAATATCCAAGTTACGAATGGTTGGAACTGGAACCTTGACTGGATCAAACACCCAACTAAGGTCCTAAGGTCATGGGATAGTAGAATAGGGTCATTCAGCCCATCAAGTCTACTCTGCCATTCAATTATAGCTGATCTATCTCTCCCTCCTAACCACATTCTCATGCCTCCTCCCCAACTATTCTGCAGAAAGATGACAAGAGTGGAAAGGATATGAGAGGCCAGGGACCAAACAGCAAGAAATAGTGACTCAGCTAGGTCATGTGTTCCCATAGGAAGGATTTAGATAAATATTTGTTGGGATCACTGTCTTCGCAAATCCCCACAGAGAAATAAATAACTAGATCTAGTAACTTTAGAATAATCGTGCGTCACTGTTGGAAATCACTGTTCATCCCATCCCACCCCGGCCATCCCTTTTCCTCCTCGCACTCATTTGGCAGAAGATACAGAAGCTTGAAAGTGTGTACCACCAAACTCAGGAACAGCTTCTTTCCCTTATCAGGGTTCTGAACTGGCCATCATAAGCTAGGGCACTGTTAATTCACCTCTCTCTCTCTCAATGCAGACATTGGACTTTATCCCTGGACCTGATGCGTTACAATGCCGGGAGCTGTATTCTGCACCTTCCCCTTTGCTCTACCTTGAGTTTGTCAGACAGCATCTCTGGAGAAAAGCAATGGGTGACATTTCGGGTCTCGACCTTTTGTGTCTATCGTCAGTTTGAACCAACATTTGCAGTTCCTTCCTACATACTTGAGTTTGACTTGATTGTATTTATGTATAATACTTGGAGTCCATGCAAAACAAATCTTTTCACTGTCCCTCATTTTAGTTACACATGACAATAATAAACCTAAAGCTACAGATTCCTCAACCTCCATTTCTTTCTGAAATCTACTCTCAATGAATACTTGATTCACCTCATGCATTTTTAAGGTGGACAAAAATGCTGGAGAAACTCAGCGGGTGAGGCAGCAGCTATGGAGCAAAGGAATAGGTGACGTTTTGGGTCGAGACCCTTCTTCAGACTGACGCATTTTTGAAACGTGTTCTTATCCTGATATCTGGCTCTTATCCTGTGTTTCCAAGTGGAATGATGCAACAAAACATCTGAAACTCACACTTCCACATGACCAGGGAGGGATAACTGCCTCTGAAGAACAACAGCAGCCAATAGACTAACTACAGAGAAGTGTTTACAATTGTCGTTTGCTATCAAGATGTAATTGTATAGAGTTGTCCATGACGCTGAATCCGTACCGGGTAAGGCTGCAATAAACTGATTGAATACATTATAAATATTTTATATTTTTCTCAAGATAATAAAACTGCAAGTTGGTATCACATTTGAATATTTCCACATTCCTAGGTGTTTGCCAGAATGGTATCTCTCATTGCACATAATGTGATGTAACTTTGCGGATATTTCATAACTTCTACTTTTCACAAAATCAAAGCAGTCTGGTTTTCCATTTTCCCAGATAAGACCCATTACCCTCTAGCACACAGACAAATCTAATGCACAACACATTTTGTTTCTCTTCAAAGTGTCTTCGAAGCGATAGTTATCAAAACAGCTTTGCTGATCTATATCAAACTCAAAATCCACTAACTCAATGCACTTAGTAAAACGTTTCAAAGAACTGGGGACTGTGCACTTTGGCAGACTCTGATGCTTGGTTATTTCACATTGAGTAATCTGCTCAGCATCTCTTGTCATGTCATCAGTATAGTAGGGACAATATGTTCTCTTACCTTGTAACCCTTCAGGGTAGAAATAGCACTTCTCTGATCTGGAATCTCAAGCCAGATATTGGGGAATGACGTTTCATTATAACCGAGTCCTTGACACATCTCCACTTCAATTTTCTCACAGGCAGTTTCTAGAAAAGTGGAGAAAAATATTCAGGACAGGTTCCAGAAAAATCCAATTCAAATGTACTGACATGAGGCAGATCCAGGAATCTCAGTGACCACCTTCCTTCATTACCATTGGGTCTATATACCACCGAGTACTGTCGTTGATGAGAAGATACCAAGTTCAGCCTAAGGTCCATTGTCATTTTGCTAGGGTATAAGTGGATATTTCAACTCTAAAGCATCATCAGCATAGATAGTGTAGAAACAAGGAACTGCAGATGCTAGTTTACAAAAGCAGGCACAAAGTGCTGGAGTAACTCAGCAGGTCGGGCAGCATCTCTGGAGGATATGGATAGGTGACTCATTAAATTAATGCAGCACTTTGTGTCCAAACTTCTAGATACAAAGGAATAAAATATAAGGTTTACCATTAAGAAGATATTTTATCGAAGGCCTTCAAGAATCATAAAAACCTCATGAAACTCACAATGCACTGCAGGGTTAACATTTTTCAATGTTATGCTCTCTCCTGGGATAAACTTGTACCTTTCTGAGGCACAAGCTATTGCAAAATGGAAATGTAATTCTTTTCATAGTCAACATCTGCGTTCAACACTCGAGTTTAGATGGCGATATGAACAAAATTATTGGCCTATATTATTTTTTCAGTGAATGCAGGTTGGTGGAGTAAGTGACAAAGGCTAGGGGTGAAAAGGAGACAAAGGGTATCAGTTAAAGGGAGGAATTCAATATAAAGCCTGAAGGAGATATATAGGTGCATGAGGACAGGGTGAGAGGGAAAAATGGGGCCAAATGGATAATAAGGAACCTGGGGACAGGGGATTGGTGTACGAAAGAGGGGAAAGGGGCACAGTGACTAATGGGGCAGGAGATAGTAGGGGGATGGATGTTCACCAAGGTGGGGAGGCAAAGGAACCAGAAAGGGGTAGGGACGTACTACTTGAAATTGGCGCATTCAATGTTCATGCCATTGTGTTGTAAGCTACCAAAGCAGAATACAAAGTGTTGCTCCTCCAGTTTGTGTGTGGCCTCACTCTTGTCTTCATTCAGCATGAGTTTACAAAATAAACCACTTAATATCTGAAGACACTGAGTTATGATAAACATTTATGTTATGAAATACATTTTTAAATACAGAGGCAGAGAACACGCCCTGCACTTGAAGTGACATTTAAAATGAATTTGCACATGATTTCAATGAGAGCGAAGTCAACTCTCCTCGTACAACAGATGTGGAAACTAGTTGGTATTAATTAATCCAAATCCAAGTCATATAATCTTCTTTCGGGAAATATTTTGGGATAAACTAAATGAATAATTTGACTCATAGCATTGTGGTAAATGTAGCGTCACAGGAGAAATCAGCGATACACAAATCTTTCCATCACCAAGTTTATCCCTGCCTTGTTCATGGGTTTCAAGTTTGGACTTTAAACTTTATATAGTAGAGATACAGTGTGGAAACGGGGCTTTTGGCCTACCAAGTCCGCGCCGACCAGCGATCAACCTGTACACGAGCACTATCTTATACACAAGGGACAATTTAGAACTTTAGAAGCCAGTTAACCTTCAAAACAAGCCTGCACATCTTTGGAGTGAGGGATGAAATGGGACCACCTGGAGAAAACTCATTCTATCACAGGGGGAATGTACAAACACCATACAGACATCGCCCGTAGTCAGCATTGAACCCGGGTCACTGGCACTGCAAGGCAGCAACTCTACTGCTGCACCACTGTGCCGCATCGACATCCCATCAATCCCATTCCCTTACTACTTCCTTCCTTGTAATCTATTTTTTTCTCTTGTGTCCATTATCTTCTCACACCAATACCTGGTTCAATGAACCTATGGGGCCAGCGTGTCTTTGGGATGTGGAATGAAACCAGATCACTGAGGAGAAGCCCACACAATCATAGGGAAAACAGCAAACTGCACACAGATAATACTGGATCAAAGCTGTCCACTGGAGCTGTGAGACAGTGCCTCCCTTGTTATATACAAATCAATTAGGATTGATGCCCAGAATGAGTCAATAATGCTGTCATTGCATTAAGTTGCCACCAGGAAGCGTGTCCAGGGTAGGGTGGCACGGTGGCGCAGTGGTTGAGTTGCTGCCTTACAGCACCAGAGACCTGGGTTTGATCCTGACTACGGGTGCTGTCTGTACGGCGTTTGTATGTTCTTCCTGTGATCACGTGGTTTTTCTCCAGGTGCTCAGGTTTCCCCCCACAAGCCAAAGACATAAAGGTTTGTAGGTTAATTGGCTTTGATAAGTTATAAACTTGTTCCTAATATGTAGGATAGTGTTAGTTTACGTGGTGATCACTGGTTGGTGTGGACATGGTGGGCCGAAGGGCCTGTTCCCGTGCTGTATCTCGAAAGTCTAAAGTCTTTAAAGTCTAAAGTCTAAGTTACTCAGTATGTTGGCTCTTACGTATCATGGTTCCATTAAAAATCCCCTCATGCACATACCATAAGGCAGATGTGTGACGTTAGTGCAGTTCATCTCATCGCTCCCATCTGAGCAGTCGTTCCAGCCATCGCACACCCACTGCTTTGCTTCACACTGCCCGTTTATGCAGCTGAACTCATGAGGGCTGCATGCCGCTGAGAAAGAAGTACCAAGGAAGAATGGTCAGGCTAAGTGGTTTAACACAGTCTGACATGGCGGCCTGACATAAGGGCGGCACGGTGGCGCAGAGGTCGAGTTGATGCTTCCCTACAGCACCCGAGACCCGGGTTCAATCCTGACCTTGGGTGTTGTCTGTATGGAGTTTGTACGTTCTCCCCGTGACCTGCGTGGGTTTTCTCCAGCTGCTCCGGTTACTTCCCACACTCCAAAGATATACAGGTTTGTAGATTAATTGGCTTGGTCCAATTGTAAATTGTCCCTAGTGCGTGTAGGATCGTGTTAGTGCGCAGGGATCGCTGGTCGGCGCGGTCTCAGTGGACCCAAGGGCCAGTTTCCGCGCTGTATCTCTAAACTAAACATACTGTGAGCTACTAGGCCCGGTGCTTACAACTTGACTTGTTCCCAAATATCACTAAAATATAAATAGAAAGTCCTGGAGTCAAGATAACCATATTACAATTACAGCACGGAAACAGGCCTTCTCGGCCCTTCCAGTCCGTACCGACCATTTATTTTCCCCTAGTCCCATCTACCTGCACTCAGACCATACCCCTCCATTCCCTTCCCGTCCATATACCTATCCACTTTACTTTTAAATGTTACAATCGATCCTGCCTCCATCACTTCTGCTGGAAGATCATTCCACACAGCCACCACTCTCTGAGTAAGGAAGTTCCCCCTCATGTTACCCCTAAACTTCTGTCCCTTAATTCTCATGTCATGCCCTCTTGTTTGAATCTTCCCTACCCTCAATGGGAAAAGCTTATCCGCGTCAACTCTGTCTATCCCTTTCATCATTTTAAAGACCTCAATCAAGTCCCCCCTTAACCTTCTGCGCTCCAAAGATGAAAAGGATTTGAGCCAACCAAAGTCATAGCAAATCACAGACACAAACAAATCTTTAGGATACATCACAAAAGGTTGATTCAAAAGTAAAGGAACTTGAATTTTACATTTTGTATTCTATTCCTTTGGCACATTCAGCTTTGAAGCGACATATCGTGTCATATCCACTACATTCCTAGTGGAAGTGTTCAGCAGATGTCTTGCCCACTCCCCCCCATCTCTGAGAAAATGCAAACTGCCGAGCCTGTATTAAAAGAAGGGTCTCGATCCAAAACGTCACCCGTTCCTTCTCTCCAGAGATGCTGCCTGTCCCGCTGAGTTACTCCAGCTTCTTGTGTCTATCTTTGAGCCTATATCAAAAGTGTTCACACCTCAAAAGTACTTAATGACTGAAGAATTCTAGAACATCATGAGATGGTGAAATGCAAGGATGAAGGTTTGTAAAACCTTGTTTTCTCTTTCTCCATCTCCAGTTCCCTCTCTTTCTTTCGTTAAAAAAAATGCTGAGGGATATGCAGAGAATGGCAATTTATAGAACGAGAAGGAAGACATCAACACGACATTGAAACAACATGACATGAAAAAACGATACGACATTGCAGTGTTAAACTTGTATTCAGAAATAGTAAAACCCCTGTCCCACGGTACGAGTTCATTCCCAGAGCTATCCTGAGTTTGCCCTGAATCGAACTCGGAGATTTACGGTATGGCCACTCGTCGGTACTCGGGGCTCTTGTGGACATTTTTCATCATGTTGAAAAATCTTCACACGTCTTCCCGCGCTTACCTGCTGTTAGCCAGTCTTCCCGAGTACCTGCCGTTAGCGCTAAGAGACGTCCCCGAACTCAGACCATACCCGCTATGTTCATTCTCCGTGCTTACCACGAGTTTGATTTTTTTTTAAACTCGGGAGAGCCCTTGGAATGAACTCGTACCGTGGGACAGGGCTTTAACTTTTGCCTTTACCTGAAGAAACTGAGGTGAAATGGTAGGTTAAGCTCATAGTCCCTCACAAAACATTCACTGACCTTTGCCTGTGACATACAACGCACAACGTAGAGTTGTGGACGCGGACATATATCCTGGACTCGGAATTCTGTATTTTGGTCTACCGGGGACTTGGGACCAGGCAGGAACATGGCTGAGAAGAACGTCAGCCATTATCCTACTCAATGATGGATCAGATTTTAGGTTTGGTGGGACCCACACCTGCTTCCGTGAAGTAATAAAGATCACCTCTATGGTTGACCTCAATCACATATCATCAGTGGTGCAGAACAAAGCGTCCCGAGAGAATCACAAACACTTGTTTTCTTTCTCAGGAACATTGCAGAGCCAAGGAAGGAAGCTAATAACCCAAAAATATTAAATAGAAGTGATTAGTAAATAGGACCCCACAAGGCTTGTTTTGGGTGCAAGAACAAGAAGATGCTGCAGTCTCTCTTACCCTGGCTTTTGTTGACAGCCTGATAGGTGGCAAAGAACCCTTCCTCTGATTCACCCTCATCAGCTACAAAAATAACCAACATCTCGTGTTGGGGGGAAGTCAGTAGAGGAGGCAGGGAGTCCCCACAGTATCTTCAAAAGAAAAAGACCAGTTAAACATTGAGGATTCTCAGTCCACTTTTTGCCCATCTAATCGTATGTAGCTGAGAATTCTGAAACCAATAATGCTTCTCTCCACCAAACAACCACTGTTCTCTGTACCTCCTCCTCCCCACCTCACTGCCCCCACCCTCCTCCACGCCCAACCCAGACAGAGCAAGTGGGTATTAGGAGGCTCTGGGACTGCATAGACCTCACTTGCCATTCCAAACATCGTTCCCACACCTCTTGGATTTAAAACATTGTGCATGCAGGACTGAAACAGATTATAATTCTAACCCTCCTTCCATGTAAGATCAGCTGTGGACAATCCATTCTCCATCTAAACATGGAGAATGTCTATGGGTGGGTGGATCCAAACGCTGCAAGATGCTGGTCATATTTGAGGCGTAGATAAAGTGAACAGCCAGTCTTTTCCCCCCAGAGTGGAGCCGTATAGAATGAGAGAACATGGGGTTAAGGTGAGAGGGGGAAAAAATATACTGTAAAAGGGACAGGGGGCAACATTGTGGAACATGCTGCCACAGTGGTAGAGACAAGTATAATTATAACATTTCTAAGATACAAGACGGCATGACATGAGAATTAAGGGACAGAAGTTTAGGGGTAACATGAGGGGGAACTTCTTTACTCAGAGAGTGGTGGCTGTGTGGTATGATCTTGCAGCAGAAGTGGTGGAGGCAGGATCGATTTTAACATTTAAAAGTAAAGTGGATAGGTATATGGACGGGAAGGGAATGGAGGGGTATGGTCTGAGTGCAGGTAGATGGGACTAGGGGAAAATAAATGGTCGGCACGGACTGGAAGGGCCGAGAAGGCCTGTTTCCGTGCTGTAATTGTTATATGGTTATATGGTTATATGGTTATACTTAGACAGGTAGATGAATAGAAAGGTATCGTGGGATGTGGACCAGGTGCAGGCAAATGGGACAAGCTCAATTCGGCACTTGTGGCTAAAGGGATCAGGGGGTATGGAGAGAAGGCAGGTACGGGATACTGAGTTGGATGATCAGCCATGATCACATTGAATGGCGGTGCAGGCTCGAAGGGCCGAATGGCCTACTCCTGCACCTATTTTTCTATGTTTCTATGTTCTAGGCAACATGGTTGGCATGGATGAGTTGGGCCCGGGGGCCAGTTTCCCTGTTGCGTAGACGCATGACCTTCCCAAGTTGAGACTAGCTCTCATGCCCAATGGTGACAGGTCATTATTACACCACATTTAATTTAACCTTGTAGGTATTTTGAAGATCTTACCTGCCCATGAGTGTGCTGGGACTACTGCTGGCTTGGTCGTGCACCTCCACAAAGTCATATTGACAGTCTCCAGCAGACTCCAGGCTGAAGTTGTGAAACATCAACTGAACCACTTGACCCCAATTTACCGAGATGTGCCACACACACATCTGTACATTGATAAAACAGAACAATTAACAAGCTTGGTAGCATTTAGGGCTAAACCATCAATTAACATTGAATGTTCTTTGATGCAATTCAAGTCATCACTGTACTTAGAAAGAGATGTGCAGTCTAGTTTAGTTTAGAGACACAGGCCCTTCGGCCCATCGAGTCCACACCAAACAGCGATCCCCGCACACTTACACTATCATACACACACTAGGAACAATTTACATTTATACCAAGCCAATTAGCCTACAACCTGTACCATCTTTGGAGGGAGGGATGACACCGACGGTCTCAGAGAAAACCCACGCAGGTCACCAGTAGAAAGTACAAACTCTGTACAGGCAAGCACCCGTAGTCAGGATCGAACCTGGGTCTCTGGCGCTGTAAGGCAGCAACTCTACCGCTATGCCACCGTGCCACCCACTGTGCTGAACCATCAAATATTTGATGATGTTGATTGCCAAGGTAGTGTGGAAAGATATCTTGCACTGAAAATTAAATTGCATGTTGACATGTGCAATCATAGGACCAGCACTCCAGCAATGCGAGTTCAAATCTCATTACAGGCTTTTAAAAATTAAGTCTCAGTGATGGTGAGAACTAAACTACGGGATTGTTTTTAAACTACACCTGGTTCACTGAAAATCCATCTACTTCACTAATGCCTTTGAAACACCCATCCCCTGGGTAGGGGACATCGATGTCCATGGCCAAGATTGGCTCTGTAGCACAGTCACTGTCACAATGACATCCATAAATCCTGACTTCAGGTTCATTCCAACACCCAACTCATGCACATAACAGCTCACAGTTGATCCTCAGCCAGACTCCTAAACCTGTCAATGACCTCTCTCACAACTATGTGCCCCTCTCGTCTGAAACATCCTGGATCGAGCTACTACCCCATACTTATTTGGTTACCCTTTTCAAAGTGCAAGGGCATCTGGTATATTTATTCAGTTGCACCTGATGTCTTGCATCTCACGGCTACTGAATTTCCAAGCAGCAAGCCCTCAGTTAAAACCATTGTTGGCATGCTGCGCTACAATAATTTAATGCACCTCAGCAAGTTCTTTAAAAAAAAAAAGTTTAATATATTTTTTATTAAAACCATGTGTACAAATGATAATAAACGACAAACTGGGTTACAGAGTTCTTATATAGCTTCAATTTTTAAACTTTTTTTTAAAGAAAAGAAGTCGGGAAAGAAAGAGAGAAGAGAAAATGTAAACTAATAGAAAGGAAAGAAGAACAAGAAAGAAAGGAGATTACAAATATAAAGATTGTTGAGATAGATCCGGGAGATGTTGAGTATAGTTGTTCATCCCAACTAAACTTAAGTTATGACTTTAATTTTGTGTTAAACCAATTTACTTTTTTTTAATTCAATAAATGGAGACCATATTTTTAAAAAATAGTTCTGGTTTGTCAATTAAGACAAATCTTAATTTTTCCAATGCAAGGTCTCGGTCATTTCCATCATCCACATTTAATTGTGGGGGTTGTTGGTTTTTTCCAAAATGTAAGTATTAATTTTTGCGCAGTTATTAAACTGTAATCAAGAAAGTGACTCTGGCTTATCGTAAAGTTTGTGGTACGTTCTGATAATCCTAATATTATAAATTTTGGATGTGGGTCCATTTGATTATCGATAACTTTAGAGATAATTTTTAAAATGTCCATCCAAAAATTTTGCATTTTTATATGTTACAAAAGTGTGAGTTAAATTGGCTTCTTGAAATTGTTATAAGAGAATCACAGCCCCCACTATATAGAGCACCACTGTGGACTTCAGGACATCATAAAGCACTTCACAGCCAATGAAGTACTTCTGAAGTATTGTTACCGTTGTGATGTAGGACGTGTGGCAACCCATTTGTGCACAAGATCCTGCAAAACAGCAATGTGATCGCTTAATGATGTCAATCTAGATATTGGCAGATTACCAATTGAACCTCATCCTATCCACCACCTCTCCTCCCACAATTACAGCTGCTCTTCAAATGTTCAACATTTCTTCAAAATGCTCTTCAAATGTTTTTAAATGTCTTCAAAATACTAGAGTGATCTATTATATTAATTTGAGGGACTGATATGTTTAACCAGTAATCTAAGAAATCATTCCCACAATGCAGTGCTGAGGTGCCATCCTGGTTCAATCTTTGGGCTGGGATGAGCTAATTTTGTTTCTGTGGTATAATTGCCCCAATATCTTTTGGTTGATGATTTAGGCAGTACATTTTTTGTCCATATTAGTCAAAAGCATCTCTGGGAATAAAGCGTTCCGTTGTAAACTTTGAATTGAGTGCTTCATTGTCATTCCCATCATATTTAAATAGCCTATCAACACTCACAACCAGGTCCACACAGTGGCTGCGTTTTGCTTGCACCCTTTAAACTGAGCTCCAAAGAGAATGAGTGTCTTCAGAAGAGGAGGATTAACTCAGATGAAAATTAAATGGATGGGTACAAAGAATGATGCAGCAAAACATTTGGGCATGGAGGGAATCAAATTATTTTTATCTTTCCAGTTAGTCAAAAAACAGAGTTTACCAGAAGGAGCACTATCCCAACCACACACATACTAGACCAAACAGTACATTAATCACACACACATGAACATCTGGAGATTGTTTGCTATGAAGTATTTGCTTCTGCCTAACGCCTCGTGCCTGCTCCATCGAAGCTCAGTTGTTAAAGACAACTTGTAATATGGTTATGCAAGCCACATTACCCCAGAATCAATCTTCAATCTGGGCCTCAACACACAACATCGATGAGACGAAGGTCCTTTACCAATCTACCTCTGCTACTCCACCCTGCCTTCCAATAACAAAGGGTCTACAACAAGATTGTGAAAATGACACCAGTCATTGAAAGTAGGCATGCAGGTGCAGCAGGCAGTGAAGAAAGCAAATGGTATGTTAGCTTTCATAGCAAAAGGATTTAAGTATAGGAGCAGGGAGGTTCTACTTCAGTTGTACAGGGTCTTGGTGAGACCACACCTGGAGTATTGCGTAGTTTTGGTCTCCAAATCTGAGGAAGGACATTATTGCCATAGAAGGAGTGCAGAGAAGGTTCACCAGACTGATTCCTGGGATGTCACGACTGTCTTATGAAGAAAGACTGGATAGACTCGGTTTATACTCTCTAGAATTTAGGAGATTGAGAGGGGATCTTATAGAAACTTACAAAATTCTTAAGGGGTTGGACAGGCTAGATGCAGGAAGATTGTTCCCGATGTTGGGGAGGTCCAGGACAAGGGATCACAGCTTAAGGATAAGGGGGAAATCCTTTAAGACCGAGATGAGAAATATCTTTTTCACACAGAGAGTGGTGAGTCTCTGGAACTCTCTGCCACAGGGGGTGGTTGAGGCCAGTTCATTGGCTATATTTAAGAGGGAGTTTGATGTGGCCATTGTGGCTAAGGGGATCAGAAGGTATGGAGGGAAGGCAGGTACGGGATACTGAGTTGAATGATCAGCCATGATCATATTGAATGGTGGCGCAGGCTCGAAGGGCCGAATGGCCTACTCCTGCACCTAATTTCTATGTTTCTATGAAAAACATTGTGGAATCCACCTTCCACTATCCCGTATGAGCATCGTGGGCTCAGATTCCGGATTGGAAACAAATCATCTTTGATCTGAGGGACTGCTTATAAGGAAGGGGGGGCTGTTGAGCAATGCTGTGATATTTTCAGCTGAAGGGTCATTAAGGTGGATGTGAGTTAATGTATAACTTGGTTACATACCTGTCTGTGTGGATATTGCTTAGGGTGTTTGGGAGTGGCCAGAGAACCTTCCGAAGCAGTCAGAACCCCTCCGCAATCTAAACAAATCAACGGGATACTGTTAATAAATGATCGATTACATAACCCTCAGAATCACTTATCATGGTTTTATATAGTGAGAAATTGTTTATATATTTAAAATTAGCTGGATAGAGTGGATGTGGAGAGGGTGTTTCCACTAGTGGGATAGTCTAGATGTCATAGCCTCAGAATTAAAGGACGTTCCTTTAGGAAGGAATTGAGGAGGAATGTCTTTAGTCAGAGGGTGGTGAATCTGTGGAATTCACTGCCACAAAAGGCTCTGGAGGCCAAGTCAAAGGATATTTTTAAGGCAGAGATAGATAGAACAGGGTAAGGAGGGAGAGATAGATCAGCCATGATTGAATGGCTAAGTAGACTTGATGGGCCAAATGTGTGAAAAAGTGTTTCCTCGTCTCCATTCTAAATGGCTTACCCCTTATTCTTAAACTGTGGCCCCTGGTTCTGGACCACTCCAATATCGGGAACATTTTAGGCAGGATGATCACAGTATTTTAGTGGCCTTGCAACTGACATTTTTCTGACACCCTTGTTTGAATATCTACCATCCCTCTGTAGAGATTTATATCAGACAATGCGGTTAATGAGGAGAAAGGTAGTTACCATGATGCTGAGCACAATTCACCTCATCGCTCCTGTCTAAGCAATCATAGAAATGATTGCAATTAAAACTGGCAAAAAGACATCGGCCCCCATCGCACAGAAACTCATCCCACGCACAGCTTTCTGAAAGAGAAGCAGAGACGTAATGGCAATTCTCAATTTTCGTGCAGTTAATAAAAGCCGGGGAACTTTAGAAAAAAAACAACAGGTAACTTAAGAAAAAACACAGGTAACTTTGGTAATAAACAAAATGCAAAAACCTTTGTCAAGAATGAAACAGAACAGACAATAGCACAGGGTTACACAAAACGCTGGAGAAACTCAGCGGGTGCAGCAGCATCTAAGGAGCGAAGGAGATAGGCGACGTTTCCGGTCGAGACCCTTCTTCAGACGATGTGGTTTAGATGCGGACCCTTCTTCGGAAGGGTCTCGACCCGAAACGTCGCCTATCTCCTTCGCTCCTTAGATGCTGCTGCACCCGCTGAGTTTCTCCAGCTTTTTCTGTAACCCTCGATTCTCCAGCATCTGCAGTTCCTTCTTTAACACAGACAATAGCACAGATTTATTGAGGCAATGCCAGGTTTGATTAGCTTTGCTGACATTTTCAAAGAAGAAATTGGACAGCAAATGAGAAGACGTAATGGGGCAGATTTTTCACTGATCCAAATATGACTTGCTGCATGCCCCAGACTACACCATTTGTTTCAGCCTGGTCCTGGTGCAGACTTCCTTCCATAAGCTGCCTGACTCCCAGCATTGCAGGGTGGATGGGTGAAGCATAGATCAATTAGCTCTCAGAACAGTCACTATTGTCTGGGCTACTGAATCCTTCATCAATGCTGAATCAAATACGTACAGTAAACTTAAAGCATTTTGGATTATAAAAATATTGTTTCAAATATTAAAAATATCAGAAAATATGTTTGTACATTTAATACATTAAAATCACACATTGGAAGATAGTTAAAAACAATTAATAACACATTGAAAAGCATGTGGTAACAGTGAGGGACTCTGATTAGTTTAGTTTAGTTCAGAGATTCAGTGCAAAAACAGGCCCTTTTGCCCACCGAGTCCGCACCGACAACGATCCCTGCACATCACTACAACACTATTCACACAAGGGACAATTTACATTTATACCAAGCCAGTTAACCTTCAAACCTGTACGTCTTTGGGGTATGGAAGGAACCCAAAGATCTCAGAGAAAACCCACGCAGGTCACGGGGAGAACGTGCAAACTCCGTACAGACAGCACCTGTAGTCAGGATCGAACCCGGGTCTCCGGCGCGGGAAGCACCGTAAGGCAGCAACTCTACCGCTGCGCCACTGTGCCGCCAATATGCCAATCATAAATTGAACAGCGATTCAGAACAGATACAATGAATAACCTCGACCCTCCTGGATAACCATTTATGTTATATATCAGACCAGTGATCACATGTTAAAACCTGTAACCAGAGGAACAGTTGAGGTGCAAACCATAGGCACCTGAAGAAAAGCTAAATGAATACATGCAAAGGGAATTAAATATGTTGATACTGTTAGCTGAAGAGGGACAGGAAGAGATTCATAACACAAGCTGTTCGGCCTGTGCTGCACATGCAACGTAGTTAGTAATTTCGTTCTCGCGAGATGCAAGCTTTGTCCCAGAGAAACATATCTGATAAACTACAAATTAAGCAATGAGCTGCCAGAACCATTTTGCAAAAGATGTGGTCTCAGATCTGCATTAAAATGATATTACTGCACGCCACTCATCTGTGTAAAGGGTGATTTTAAGCATGCATTTAAATGTAACCTTTAAATCCAAATCCTCTGGAGAACATTTGAGAATTTCCTTTCATTTCTTTCCAAAGACTAATTTTGTTCACAGCCAAGCGTCTTGGACGAGGATTGAAAGTGTGAAGTGTTTCAAGAAATGTTGCTTATTTCAGCAAGGATGAGGAAGTGGAAATACGATTGTTTGGCATCACCAAACTGAGAAGAGTTGACAGGTAGATTTTACCCACACTCTGCTGACCCTTCCACCGCAGTACCTGCTCCTTCAGAATCTTCTTCTTCTTTGACAGTCCCTGTGGATTGAGGATGACCGGCTTTCAGTTTTGTAGCTGAGGTGGCTAATAAGCCCAATATGGGAACTCGAGACTCTTCGGCAGATGGGGCAAGTGAGTAGGTGGGTAGTTTATGAGGTGGTGTGCCCTTTTATCATTTGCACTGAGCTTCTGTGCGTCCTGAAGTGTGGACTCAAAGTCATCAATGGTCACCAAGATGCAACTCTTTGGAGATAAGGCACTGCAGAAGCAGGAATCCTGAGCAAAAACTACCAAAGTGCTGGAGGAACTCAGTGGGTCAGGCAGCATCAGTGGAGGGAATGGACAAACACCCTATCAGGTCGTGGCTCCCTTCTTCATTCTGAAGAACAATTGTGATCCACAATCTCGTCTGTCCATTTCCTCCACAGATGCTGCCTGATCCACTCCCAGCTCCTCCAGCACATTGTTTTTTTGCTGTAGCTTTTGAGATGTTTCCCATGTTTGTCCTGAACCTTAATTGTCACATAACGTTCTCCTGCACAGCCTCTTCCCCCATCCCACCACAGTTTACACAGGAGTTATCCCAAGCCTCAATTTCCACTCAATAAATACAGCTAACAATTGAATTGGGTTAAAAATTCAATGTAACGTCATCTCAGCCAGCTTTGCTAATAAGGCAAAAAAAAACTAAACTGCAGAAAAGTAATTGAAATCTCTGCAGCATTGGTGTCTCTCAAAATAATTCTCAGTATCTCCAGTTACAGCCTTGTTCTCTCCACATATCATGCCATGACCACACCTCCCCTATCAGGGATCTCCAAGTCAGAGCACCTACCTCCGTCTCCTCACTACTGCTTGCCAATGATATGTTTGTGTGGCATGTAATTCGTGTGTAGACCTCCAGGGATATCTCCACCAATTATTTAAGTCCACAGACCCTTGCTTTTGAACTGCTAGCATGTAAATATAACCTTAGGATCAGGAACTTTCGTGTTTACAAAGACTGGGGATTGCCAAAGACCCGGAGCCCCCGTTAATCTTCATGCGTACAGTTTACATGCGTACAATCTTATTGCGTACAGTTTTGGTCTCCAAATCTGAGGAAAGACATCCTTGCCATAGAGGGGGTACAGAGAAGATTCACCAGACTGATTCCTGGGATGTCAGGACTTTCATATGAGGAAAGATTGGATAGACTCGGCTTGTACTCGCTGGAATTTAGAAGATTGAGGGGGGATCTTATAGAAACTTACAAAATTCTTAAGGGGTTGGACAAGCTAGATGCTGGAAGATTGTTCCCGATGTTGGGGGAGTCCAGAACAAGGGGTCACAGTCTAAGGATAAGGGGGAATTCCTTTAGGACCGAAATGAGGAAAACATTCTTTACACAGAGAGTCGTGAGTCTCTGGAATTCTCTGCCACAGAAGGTAGTTGAGGCCAGTTCATTGGCTATATTTAAGAGGGCGTTAGATGTGGCACTTGTGGCTAAAGGGATCAGGGGGTATGGAGAGAAGGCAGGTACGGGATACTGAGTTGGATGATCAGCCATGATCACATTGAATGGCGGTGCAGGCTCGAAGGGCCGAATGGCCTACTCCTGCACCTATTTTCTATGTTTCTATGTTTCTATGTGATCCCAGGAGATCCAAAGTAGATCTGGAAAGTTCGCATTTTAACTTTAATTAAAAATACAAGATGAGTCACTCCATTTGGCTTGTGACAAATGCGATTCCTGGAAGACTCATTGTGTCTCTTTGGCTCCCTCCTCCTGCAATCTCACAGCCTCTATCAGAAAAACAATTCATCTTAGCGATACTCAAAACAGCTTGATTTCTGACATGTTGTGAAGTATTTCAAGGCTTCAGGAATGTGGGTATTATCCCTCAAAGATGCCCCTTTCTAATGAAGAGCTCATCCCAGGGCTAATGGTGCAGTTCAGGGAGATTTGTGGCTGCTTATAAACCGATGATCTGCCTGTCACCTTACCCCAGGCTGTCGAGCTCAGGTATTCTGGGAATGTGCAGCAGTCTGGAGCTATTAAATCCGCATGGTAACACAAAGAAAAACAACGTTTTTAACCCGGATTTAAACCCAATGGCTTGTCATAAATTCGTTGAAATCAAATATAGAAACATAGAAACATAGAAAATAGGTGCAGGAGTAGGCCATTCGACCCTTCAAGCCAGCACCGCCATTCAATATGATCATGGCTGATCATCCAAAATTAGTACCCCGTTCCTGTTTTCTCCCCATATTCCTTGCTTCCGTTAGCCCTAAGAGCTATATCTAACTCTCTCAAGTGAATTGGCCTCCGCTGCCTTCTGCAGTGAATTCCACAGATTCACAACCCTCGGGGTGAAAATGTTTTTCCTGATCTCAGTCCTAAATGGCCTACCCCTTATTCTCAAACTGTGACCCCTGGTTCTGGACTCCCCCCCACATCGGGAACATTTTTCCTGCATCTAGCCTGTCCAATCCCTTAAGAATTGTATATGTTTCTATAAGATTCCCTCTCATCCTTCTAAATCCCAGTGAATATAAGCCCAGTCAAAGGAAATGAAGGAAACTCCACCTTAATCATTGTTATCCCACAATCAACATCACTTTATCAGAGGATCTCACTGTTTTTGTGGTCCCTGTGGGTTATAACTATATTTTCTATTAGAATAGCATTTGCATTTTAAAAATATGCTTCGCTTGTTGAAAAAACGGCTTGATTCATATCAATGGTTGCAAAAAAGAATTATATATGTGAAAGCTTTTCTTTCTTTTGAAATGTTACGCCTTCATTGTCTGCAACTGCATTATCCAGAATGTACATCATAATAACTAACGTAGTGCCCAGAAGATTGATGTCAAATTTCTGTAACATTTCTTGTTCAGAATTTATTTAGTATTGGCCTTAGACCTCATTTTCACCAACCCAGCGAGAATCAGTGAGCAACAAGGCAGTGTTTGGTGAAGACACGGAACACAACTAACCAGATCCCATTAGATAAGGAAATGGGCTGAAAAAAGTATAATGGCATTACCAGAAAAAAGAGAAGTTACTAAGAATGAGAAAGGTGGAGGCACAGTGGTGCAGCGATAGAGTTGCTGCCTCACAGCGCCAGAGACCCGAATTTGATCCTGACTACGGGTCTGAAGAAGGGTCTTGACCCAAAACATCGCCTATTCGTTCTCTCCATAGATGCTGCCTCACCCTCTGAGCTTCTCCAGCATTTTTTGTCTACCTGACTACGGGTGCTGTCTGTATGGAGTTTGTATGTTCTCCCCGTGACCGCGTGGGTTTCCTCCGGGTGTTCTGGTTTCCTCTGACATCCTAAAGACATGCAGGTTTATAGGATACTTGGCTTCTGTAGATTGTAATAGGATATTGCTAGTGCAGAGGTGGGTAGCCTAAAGCCTTAAGGCCATTAAGTGCAGCCTTTTAAATGAATCAACATTTTGTAAAACAAATCCCTTTTATTTTTCTTAATATATTTTTATTATTTTTATTTTAATCTTAAAAAGAACGAATTTATAATACTAAAGAGTAAAAGAAAATTCAACAAAATAACCCTCCCTGATTGACGGCCACAATTAAAACATTAGTAAGTCATGAGGGCTATTTAAAAAAAATAATGTACATCTTGAACGTTTGCAACATGAAAAGGTTCCCCGCCCCCTGTGCTAGTGTGTGGAGTGATCGCTGGTCGGTGCGGACTCGATGGGCCAAAGGGCCTGTTTCCACTCTGTACCCCCAAAGCTGTAAAGGGTAACCAACTGAGAAACAGGCGTAAATGGGTAAAGGAGGTTAAAGGGAATGATGCGAAGAAGGACAATTTGGTCATGATGGAGCAGTGCCTATAGTGGAAGGAACCGCAGTTATCGGAGATGGGAGCAATTTTTACTGATGAACTCTTTAATTCATTTCAGCTTCGAACTTATCCAACATACGTTTTTACTTCTTTGCTTCCTTGCTGGATAAAATGGGGTTATATTCCCTGTTCCATTCACGACTGAAAAGCCTTACCCCTCCCAGTCCTTTTTGTGCAATATTCCAGCTTTTAAATCTTATTTTAGTGACCTCACTCAGCACTGTAATCCTTTAGGTAAACACAAAATTCTGGAGTAACTCAGCGGGGCAGACAGCATCTCTGGAGAGAAGGAATGGGTGACGTTTCGGGTCAAGACCCTTCTTCAGACTGATGCCAGGGGAGGGGACGGGACAAAGATAGAATGTAATCCCTTATTTGTTTTTTAAAGTCTATCTCATTTTGTTGGCCGATGGTTAGTTTGTTGATACTTTATCTCCCCTCATGTGCTTACTCATGCATGACTCACACCAGGGAATTAACTAGATCAGAAAATGTCTGCTGTAAGACATTGGACTTGTGGTTTGTTTCACAAACTGGACAATTGCCTCTTCTCTCATTCGAAGTTTACATCATGGACTCATGAATAAAACTTGCACTGCACCACTATTCCAACAAGCTTGTGGGGCGTTACTGCACAGATTAGATACAGGGATCAACTCCTTTAACACTCTCCCGTCTAACTTTCCCATGGCAGGCACTAATTTGGAGTTCAGCTTCACTGAGGTTAGATTTCTCTATATGAGTCTATACCTTTCTCGAGGAGCTGCCAACCACAAACTTTCTGGCACAGCAGGGATCACATTCCTCATAAGAAAAATCACTATGCTGCTAAGACCAAAACTAACAAGCGGCACTTCCTGAAAAACTGGGAACATTCCCAGTTAAACCACGGAGCTGAACCCACCCTTCACTGCTCTGTTAGCCTTAATAAAACACTTGAGTAAAAGATAAATATAATTGCACCATGTCTTTCCTCCATTACAATGTGACACTTCACATCAGCTGTTGCTTCCATGCACCAGTATTTTGCCACAGCAGCAGAAACCCAAGCGATCCCACTAGGCAGCAGCATAAGCCTGTGATGGAGCAGTTGTGATAGATCCATCTCCCTATAGGCAAAGTGCCTACATTTGTTGCAAAGGGTGTGGTCAGTATTAGGCCAGTAGGTCATGTGGGGAGAATGAAAGACGATTCATGTGTGTTTGGAAATACTGATATGGGAATGTAAAGAAGGTGGAAGAACGTTTCCTATAAAGACCATTTGGCCCATCATTCCTTATCGTGTTGAAAAATGGAAAAGCCTTCTTTCCCGCAAACCTCCACAAAATTTCCCCTTTCCCCTTCATACATCTAATTTGAGTTGAGTTTTAGTTTAGAGATACAGCACGGAAACAGGCCGACCGAGTCTGCACCGACCAGCGATCCCCGCACATTAACACTATCCTACACTCACTAGGGACAATTTATATTTATACCAAGCCAATTAACCTACAAACCTGTTCGTCTTTTGAGTGCAGGAGGAAACCAAAGATCTTGGAGAAAACCTATGCGGTCACGGGGGTAGTGTAAAAACTCCACACAGACAGCACCCGTATCCTGGATCGAACCCGGGTCTCTGGCACTGAAGCCCTGTAGGCAGCAACTCTACCGCTGCGCCACTGTGCCGCACAAAAGTTTATTTTTCTTGCACTACACTGATTGCTTGTTCAGTAGCATTGTTCTTGTTAATGCTAAGGACTATTGCCATTACTTGCAGATCATAACAACTCGAAATAAAAACTTCTCATCTAGTTTTTTTTTACTTCGTCTTCAGTGTCCAGAGTTGGAGCATAGGCGCTGATGATGGTGGTGTATTGGTTCTTGACGAGCTGGATTCGTAGAGTCATAAGACGTTCGTTGATTCCCAGTGGTTGCTCTGTCACCTTCTGAAGTAGGCTGCCCGGGATGGCAAAACCTATTCTGTGGATCCTCGGTTGTTCAGGATCAAGACCTTTCCAGAAAAAGGTGTATTGACCTTGTTCTTCCTTTAGTTGCCCTTCTCCAGCTCTGCGGGTCTCACTCAGAGCAACGATGTCAAAGCTGAATTTTCGGACTTCCCAAGCAACAAAGGCGTTTCTTCGCTCTGAGTTTGGGTTGTCCATCAGAGTTTGTTTATTCCAAGTTCCGAGTTTCATAGTTTCGCTTCTTGATGGTTTTCGACCGCATGATGGTGATCCCTCTGGATGCGGCTTTCCAGGCAGGACGGGGCAAAGCAGACTATTTTTAGGGCAGGGGTACACAAAAGGCTGGAGAAACTCAGCGGGTGCAGCAGCATCTAAGGAGAGAAGGAGAAAGGCGACGTTTCGGGTCGAGATCCTTCCTCAGACACCTTTTCTAGCCCCTTCCTAGTTCAGGGTGAGCAGAGTGGATCTTAAATAGGGCTGCTCAGACATGAATACTGCTACCGAGCAACTTTCCTGCTTCTGCCCAAAGTTGAGCGATTGAATCAAGTCTTCACCGCTTCCATGCCGGTTCTTGACTAGGAGCTTCCAGCCATCATGTGGCCTGCTCCCGTCGCCCTTCCCCGATCGGCGAAAGTCTTAAGTTTTTGTGCTGCTCACAGAGCGAAGACGCCTGTGCGTGCTTCCAACGGCATCGCGCTCGGAATCATGGGGTCACGCAAGCCTCTTCATCATGACAAGGTAAACAATCCGAAGAGGCGTCTTGTTATTATGTTATTATGTTAACCTTGTGCTCTCTGGTTATCCATGGAAACTAGTTTAACTTGCTTAATCCATCAACAGTCTTAATAATTGACATCCCTATTAAATATTGTCTTCCACTGCCACGACAGCAATGGCCCCTGGACAAAGGACCGTTGTCAAGATGGTGGCGGATGGAGGAGAGGCTCGGTGCCGCCAGAACAATAGGCCTTTACGGGCAAGATAAGACTGCACTCTTAAGAACTTTGAAACTTTGTAGGCACCAGAAATGTGGCGACTCTTTGTGTACCGTCTCGGTGATGTCTATATTACACTACAATCGTACTTTTGTACTTATCTGTGATTGTGCTCATCTATACTATTATTTTACTGGGTTGTACGCAAAACAAATAATTTCACTGTACCTACGTACATAGGTACTGGTTCCAATAAAGTATCATCATCATCAAGTGAAAATATTCATTGCTTCTCTATTCCCTCCTGTAGTTCAAGGCTGAATGATCTAGACCACATTGACGCAGGATGAATTCTAAACCTAATCCGTTGAATAGTGCAGGCCAATCTTTCCCAGTACCTGCACCGTGTTATGCTACAATCGGGTAGGGTTGTTGTATCGTTGTGACCCATCATGAGAACTGATTGTACAGGCAACAAAAGTTAGATCCAGCTGAAGTGTAATGCCGCACTTATGGATATTAATCCTGCTAAATCTATTCATAGTGAGTTTATGCCTTTAAATAGAAGCAAGCGTAGTCTCAAAAACCTGTAGTCTCAAGAACACAGGTGATCTTACACCTTTTCAGCTTTCCCACCCAGTCCACATCTCCTCCATTCTACAGGTTTCCAGCATTGAACATGCTTAATCACTGAGCACTCTCTGAGGTAGAAGAACTACCACTAGGGTGTTGCCTACAGAACTGGCCTTCAGCTGTTCATGAAATGCTGGGGATGAAAGAAACGAGAAAGGAGAAAATGTTAATAGTCCTTGGGATTAACAAAAATAATGGGACAGTGCAAGCAATGAAGCCGAGGATGCCTTAGATCACAAGAGCAAGCAGCTCATTAAAGTCAACACATTTTATTGCAGGATTTTATTTAAGCGGATATTCAATAGATTATGATTGATTATGTGGATATTCGAAGGTTTCCACAACTTTGAACAGGATTCACAACTGGTCCTTATGGTAGGCCTTGCATAACTTGTACCACTGGATCATGAAATTGCCCAATGTAAGCACAATGACAACAATCAGTGCTCATTTACTCTCTATCTGCAACATTGAGATAGATGTAAATAGTCAGAATGGGAGGTTGAAGCCTTACTCCTATAGTTGTTGTTATTTGGTGGAGATTGGTGCAAGAGGGCTCAGTTTAACAGTGTATGGTGGTTTCAGGATTGCAGAATTATTTCGTGTCTATCTTTGGTTAAATCAGCATCTGCAGTTCTGTGTTTCTACATTTTGTCAGCATTCTATAATCAGTTGGTGACAAATCCGCTCCCTGTGATTATTGTCCACACGTTGGAGATGAACCCAGCGCTGGTTCTTAACACCCGCCCGAACCGTCCGCAATAGACACTACTTACTGTCACTTGGAGCGATCATCCAGTATCGCGCAATAAAACCCCGTCCCCCAACGCTAGCGTCCGATACGAAGGAAACTTTGAGCCGGCTGGTGTTGGTATTGACAGTAGGAGGCGCTACATTCCCGCACAACCTGTTAAAAGGCAAAGCAAAACGTTTGAGATGAAATCCAAACCCCAGCATTGACCTTCTGACGTTTTGACCCGGGATCCAATTCCCATCAATATGGTGAATTGCTCCCAGTGGAGCGACTATTCCTGACCTCCTGCTCATCCGCAATCTGCAGACACGAGCGACGGCTGAAGAACAAGTTGCTTCACTCGCCAGCGCCACTTCTTCTTCCATTAAGGCGTGCACAGCCTAAAGTTGTAAGACAACTTGTTCTATTTGATTCGCCAGCACTGAAATCAAATGAAAGGTCCCGTTCTAATTTCCACGTCATTCCTAACTCCTCTCTTTCCCCTGCGTACACCCACCTTACCACGCACACATTCCTCCCACACCCCCACTCCCTTCCCTTCCCCAACCTGTCACTCTGCTCCTTTCCTCGCCCTCCACACACACCCCCCCCCCCCCCCCCCCCCCAATTCCATTTTACCCACCATTACCCCCTCTGGCTTTATATTCACCCCTCTCATTATCTGACAGTCTTGTTTCATTTTCACCTCCAGCCTTTGTCACTTACTCCAATTGCCCATCAGGCTCCTCACCTGCATCCACCTGTCACTTTACCCAAACTACACTTCTCATTTCCACCTTTCCATCAGTTTGATGAAGGATCCCGAATCGAAACGTCATCTGCCTCTTCCCCCCACAGATGCTGCCCGACCCCCTCCAGTTCCTCCAGCACTTTGTTCTGCTTTTTCCCAATGGTAATTGGCAACTCAAAAGCTGATCATTCCCCTACCTTAACTCTGCGGCTAAAAGTCTCACGTCCACCTGGTGCTTCTCGGAACACCAAACTGTAATTGCACAAAAAAACCCTATTCTGCTCTTTAAAGCTCACCCACACCTCTAAGGATAACAAATCACTGCCATCCGACAGTTCACAGGACAGAGAGTTGTAAATAGAAGTTCATGTGCATAAGTGATAGCGGCAGAATTAGGCCATTCAGCCCATTGATCTACTCGGCCATTCAATCATGGCTGATCTATCTTTCCCTCTCAACCCCATTCTCCTGCCTTCTCCCCATAACCTCTGACATCCATACTAATCAAGAATCTTTGTTGACTTGGCCTACCAAGCCTTCTGTAGCAATGAATTCTACAGATTCACAATCCACTGACTAAAGAAATCCCTCCTCATCTCCTTCCTCAGGGAACCTCCTTTAATTTTGAGGCTCTGACCTCTGGTTACAGGTGATCGAGTTAGATTAGGTGCAAGAGGTCAATGTGGGAGGAAAGAAATCTCCGTCTAGACTCTACATCTGCTGACCCTTCATGTTTTAAATAATACCCAGGTTTTGCGGAGTACAATTAGAACCCAAAACTAGAAATAGTAGGAACACGTTGAGAAAAGCGTTGCAAAGGATGTTGATGAGGGGGTGAGGGTCTTTTAATGTTTTTGCAGTTTCCCCGCTTGAAAGGGGTTTGATTTATCTACCCCGAAATGATGAACTGGATTCACTCAGACCAAACACTTCTTTTCCACCTTTTATTTTGGCAGATTAGTCTTTAGCAGTTTTAGCCTTTAGTCTTTATCAGGTGAAAAACCGGCTGCCAATCGGGTCTGTAGAAAATCAGTCTTGCTTGCCTCTTCTGGCTATCGCGGCAGTCTTTTCGGGCAGTCCTTTTGACTTACTGTTCAGGTTTTGCCGCCCGCAAGTCTATTCCGTCTTCTTTCCTGGCTTCTGGTGCTGTGTGCCCCTTTTAAATAGCCCCGGGCGGAACCCGGCGGAACCCGGCAGAACCCGGCAGAACCCGGCAGGCTGGGGTTCCGCCCACTTTAATCACTGTCTTGTGATTTCAATTTAGCATTTCTCTGCACCTGTCCTTTCATTTCAGTTTGACTTGACAGCGTCACTATTTTAACCGAATTGTCCTAGCAGGGAATTGACCAAGCCAAGAACTATGAAGACACAAGAAACTACAGATGCTAGAATCATGCATAAAACACAAAGTGCTGGAGGAACTCAGTGGGTCAGGCAGCATCTGTGGAAGGAATGGATAGGCAACGTTTCAGGTCAAGATCTTTCTTGTGATGGTGGTCGGGGGGGATCAAAAACAACTCTGCTTTAGTTTAGAGAAGCAGCATTGAAACGGGCCCTTGGAGTAAACCACTGATCACCCGTTCACACCAGTTATCCCATGTCATCCACTCCCTACACATTAAGGGCAATTTGCGGAGCTCAATTAGCCTACAAATCCGCATGTGTTTAGAATGTGGGAGGATACATTTAGCACCCGGAGGAAACCTACGCAGGAGAACGTGCAAACTCCACACAATCAGTACCTGAGGTCTGGATCAAACATGGGCCTGTGGTGCTGTCAGGCAGCAGCTCAACCAACTGCACCACCGCACCATCCAAATGCTAGTTTTAACACCCTGCCCAATTTAGCTCTCCTACGAAGTTAGTTCTAACATTAGCCATCAGCTTAATCCTCGGGGATCCTACACAACTGGCTCAGCTAATATCGCAGCAACCTAAGTTTAATAGTTTTACATCTTCCTTGGCCGACTGACCTCATTTTATATTTAAAAAACAAAATTACTCTTTGCACTCGACAGATCAGACGGCCTCTGTGGGAAAAGAAACAAATATCTTCACCAGAACTGGGACAGAAACAATCAAATTGCAGAGAAGATGGACACAAAATGCTGGAGTAACTCAGCGTGTCAGACAGCATCCCTGGAGAAAAGGTATAGGTGATGTTTCGGGTCGAGACCATTCTTCAGACTTCAGACTTCAGCATTTAGTGTCTGTATTCGGTATAAACCAGCATCTGCAGTCCTTGCTGCACAAGTTGCAGAGAGTTTGGGAGAGGGATGGACAGGTGGAGGGAACATAGACTGACCTAGCTAACTGATGCGTGTGGAACCCGTTTCCCTCTTCTTCATGAAGATCCAGCCGGTCAAAGTGACACGGCGAGTGTCCCTCGATGTTTAGGGAGTCCACTTTAAACTGGATCACGAGCCCCGGTTCTGCCAAGATCCACCAAATGCACATCAGGTTCGCCGGGTATTGTGCTGGATAGCGAGGGGTGGAGAACGATCCCTCCGGGTTTCGAAAGATCCCACCACATGCTGCAATCAGAGACCGCAAGAGTCAGCCCAACATGTCACAGTCTGACAGGTTGTCCACCTTCATTAGATCAGAAAAAAACCTAAACGATTAGCTGCTCGAAGGGTCTCAACCTGAAACGTTGCCTTTTTCCTTCGCTCCATAGATGCTGCCTCACCCACTGAGTTTCTCCAGCATTTTTGTCTAGCTGCACGTTAAGGCTGCTTTTCATACATTACTCATAAATAAAATTAGGAATTGATGGTCAAATTGTAGCAATGTTACAAAATTTTGAGATTTTAAAAATCAAGTCTGCAATTTATCCCATCTGATAAAGCATAAAAAGAAGTTTAATTTGACACCTAATTCACTTTCATATCTTCAGTATTAAAAAGGTTATGACCATTTTCATACTCAGAAATTAGCATCTTGTTCCCCATTGCCTTTTAATTGACTTCTCAAAAGCTGTGATCTAGAACCGTTAAAAGCCCATAACTTTCTTAAAAATTAAGAGAACTCAATGAAATTTTCAGTTATTATAGATTGAAGCATTCTGAAACAAATATGAAACAATCTTACTTGGATGACCTGAAATTAAAGCATATAATTAGCTAGTTATCTAATTGTAGCTAATTACAAAATTCAATGAGTAGATCTAAACATCTATCCATTTCTTAAGAAAAGATAAACTTTTTTTAAATTGCCTAAGTGTCCAAATAACATTCACACAATAATCCACACTATAATTGTTAAATCTCATTTTCATGAATTTCTGGGCCAAATGGAATGAATTTAGTGTTTAATGCCTGTAAATTAATGTCCATTTAAATCAACTAGCGAGTGGGTTTTAGTGGAATGCGGTGGATTGGAACGTTGCGGTCTGCTGTGAAGTTGGGAGGAAAAATACAGCCGGTTCATACATTTTTTTTGGACCCCATTTCGCAACATGAAAATATTATTAAAGCCTCCATAAAAAACAACTTTTAATATAAAAATAAACTGTGTACCTTTTTTTTCTCCCCTACGCAAAATCCTTCCCGTTATCGGCGCATGGCTTTTGCAGGTGATTTTTAAATTACTCTGGATAATAAATAATCTAGCGTAATTTCAAAATACCTTCATTAATGAAATGTCGGAGCGATTTCTCTTCCGCATCGAAATCGCCCGACATTGATCGATTTGCCCAGTCTGAAGAAAAACGGCACTTTAAGCCCCCCCCCCCCACCCCCCCCCTGAAAGGCACCAAAGTCGCGCACACGGGGAGCGGCAGAACTGCAGCGCTGCTCAAGGTCAATT
Source organism: Raja brachyura (assembly GCA_963514005.1). Next base: position 24,325,572 of record OY740806.1, on the reverse strand, counting down.
TTGTAACATACCTACAAATTGAAAATCAGAAGGCTGTCAAATTTTAAGCAGGATGAGGAAAGATATCGCAGGATAACTAAACAGGAATGGCAAGAGAGAGACAAAGTGCTGGAGTAACCCAGCGGACCAGGCAGCATTTCTGGAGAAAAAGGATGGGTGATGTTTCAGGTTGGAACCCTTCTTCAGACTTAAAGATCTTTCTTCGTTCTTGCAATCTGAAGAAGAGTTCGGACCCCAAAGTCACCTATTCCTCTTTCTCCAGAGATGCTGCCTGGCCCGCGGAGTTACTACAGCTGCTTTATGTCAATCTAGAGTCAGGTTGATGGTGGGACAACCAAAGAATATAATGAAAAAAGACACAAAGTGCTGAAATATCTCAGTGAGTCAGGCAGCATCTCTGGAGAACATGGCTGTGTGACCTTCCAATGGGTCCATTAGCCCGTTTTGTGTGATGGAATATTACACAGAGGTAGTAACACTCACATGGTGATGGCATTGATGTTCGGGATGGAGCAGTAGCTGCTGAAAAACCAGGAATGGCCAGGACGATGTTCTCGGAGCTGGAGGCAGTGGCAGAGGGAGAGGCTGTGAAGAGGCTGATGGACGTTTTGTTACCATTGTTGGGCACATTGACCACTTCCCCAGAACGATTATTGGTTGATTTCTGAATAACCAGTTCTACGGAAAGAAAGAAAAAGTGTTGGATGGTTTGGAGGAATTTCAAGTTTAGCAATTATTGGATCATCACACACTTACTTTAATATATTTGTTGAAGCACGTTTTGGGAGAAATATAATTTAGCATGCTGTGGAGTGAGCGGAAATTAAAGTTCAGTTTAGTTTAGGTTTAGAGATACAGAACAGAAACAGGCCCTTCGGCCCACCGAGTCTGCGCCAACCAGAGATCCCCGCACACTAACACTATCCTACACACACTAGGGCCAATTTACAATTTTACCAAGACAATTAACTGACAAACCTGTATATCTCTGGAGCGTGGGAGGAAACCAGAGCTCACACAGGTCACGGGGAGAATGTACAAACTCTCTACAGTCAGGATCAAAACTGGGTCTCTGGCGCTGTAAGGCAGCAACTCTATCACTGCGCCATGTGGCCACCCTATATATAAACCAGTTATACTGAATAAACCAATTAGCAAAACTGTACGATCACCTTCAATCGTGACCGGTGGTAGCTGATGTTGCTCTCAATGTTTACATAGAACATTCTAAAAGGATTATTTGCCTCTTTTTGACATGGTGATATGTGCGAGCTAGACATCTTTGTCAGAAAAGTGAGAAATCTATTGGTCTGACACTTCCTGATCAAAGAGATTCCTGGAGGTAAGTTCATATCACTTGCTGAGGTCACAGCTCAGGGAAAAGATTGTACTACTTACTGCCATCTGCCCTGAATGGATTCAAATACTTACGAATGGTGAAAGTGATCAAACTCCCTCCGATAGTCAACGTCAGGATTACAGCCAATCCTATGGCTATGAGCCACATTGGACCTGGGCATGCACCAGCTCTTCCAATGAGTGTTTCCCAGGAGCCATGCACTGGAGTTGAAACATTTAAAATTCATTAAAGCAAAACTATTTTACTCCCAACTCATGGCTAGCACCTTACATTGACTGTTTTCCACTTCTACTGCCTTCCCAAATGTCTGTCCAAGATGCTTTCACTTGTGGAAAAATCTCAAACAAGAAACACTGTTACAAGATTGGGGAATTGCTACTCACACACATGCCACTCCTCTCACAACACTACAAATTGCAATGGACTGATCGACCTGTTACACCTCCTTTTGTTAATCCTGGCTAAATTCACGTCCAGAAACCTAGGGAGGTGAAGACTCATCAGACGGAAATTGTGAAGTTACACCCACGAAAACCTGGGAAGATTGTTGAGATTCTGGGAAGAAACATCATCATCTTGTTGTTGTTAATAGATGGCGATTGTAATGGACACATATGTATATCTGGTTACCTGACTACTTAGTATCATAAATTATGGTTTATCATATATGATAAAAGGAAGGAATGTTAATCCTGGCCAAATTGGAGAGGCTAGGACACTAAAATTGAGTAAAGGCTTCTGAGCTGCTAGGCCATATGGTCAATTTAAAAGTGCCTTCTGTAGAAATGGGACAAGCTGCAGAATGGTGCCAGTTTGTCTAGAGCCTAGATTAGAACTGCAGGAAGAGAGTGGGAACATCTGCAGATCCCGACAATTAGGTGCAAAATGCATAGAATGGATTGGATGAATGCAAACCAGACATATACATTGTAAAGAATGTTGCAAAGCTTTACTTTGCTGGAAGTTGATTGGATTAAGCATTGAGCCTTGTCTGGTTTTCTTGCATATCAGGGCGATTTTCGATGTGCGTTTCTTTTGAGAAACACGGTTTGAATACAATTTATTAGCCACTGTATTATTGGGTTAGGGAAATGTCTGTCATGTATGGGGTTAATCGATATCTGTTATTGGACTGTAAAGAGTCCACCCCCATGTGCTTCGGCCCTCAAGGTTCGGGGACCTATAACAAAACGTTCCCACGGGGTCCTGTGTCGATCTTCTGGGAGAACGCTTATGACTGTGTGACCTTCTGGAGTTTCTCTGTTTGAGCGAGGCCAAGAGGGCTTCATCAGGCAGATACAAGGATCGAACCCCCGGTGGTTAGGTACAGTAGTTGGAACTGTAATTGTGTTTTGTCAAAATAAAATTTAGATGCGCAAGTGCTTGACTCAGTGATTTTTGACTGAAACTAGACTGGGGGAAGCTTAGAATGAGCAATTTACACTTTCACCTATTCAGATGAAAAAATAAAGAACTGCAGATGCTGGTTTATACCAAAGATAGACACAAGATGCTGGAGTAACTCAGTGGGTCAGACAGCATCTCTAGAGAAAAAGGATGGGTGATGTTTTGGGTCGGAACCTTTCTTCAGACTTCATTTGTGGGACTTATGAAGAAGGATCTCGACCCGAAACATCACCCATGTTTTTTCTCCAGAGATGCCGCCCAACATGCCGAGTTACTCCAGCACTTTATGTCTATCTACGATGTTACATGGCTTTTGTTCCCATTTACAATTGGACACTGTTTCATTTGTTAAACGTTATGATGCAAAGTCTGTCAGTGTTGTATCCTTTCAGGAACATCAATTGCTGGGCATCAAATGTTCAAAACCTATTGTTCACTACATAATGTCCTGCTTGTTGTTTAATGCAATGACGATGGAGTTATTGATGAAACATAGCAGTTAAACTGTATCAATGAATGTGCTACAAAACCAGATATGTGATGAGGAGAAAAATACTGTAGCAAGTAGTACTAAATGATTTGGCATGCCTTCAGCCGCTGAAGCCCTGGGTTTTGGAATTCCCTCCCTAATACTCTGCTACAGAGCATCCATTTCAGTAGATGATCATCAGGGATGTATTCCATGTGTCCTGGCAAATTAATATTTTGGTGTTGTTCAGTGTATTCTACATTGACCCTCAGTAGTTACTCTTCAGGTTCTCATTGACGATGATTCATTGCTTCTGACTGATTCCAAATAGATGCCTCTCAACCTCTCCTTCTGCTTAAGATATGTCTTTAGCCAAGCTTTTAATCATCCATAATAATACCTACGTTTGTGGCTCAGTGTCAAATTTTATTTGGTAACACTTCTGTGAATCGTCTTAGATCATGTCATCATGTTAAAGAGGCCACCTAAATACATTCCTCCCAAACATGTTATATCTACGTCGCAACTCAATTCACTCATTTGCTGTATCCCAAAAGATTATTTCTGAAAGAGCCTGCGTCATTTTCATTCAGATGAATCACTGCTACCCACTTCCACCATCTCCCCAGTGAAGGTTACACAAAAAGCTGGAGAAACTCAGCGGGTGCAGCAGCATCTAAGGAGCGAAGGAGATAGGCGACGTTTCGGGTCGAGACCCTTCTTCAGACTCCCCAGTGAATGTGTTTCTAGACTGATCACGTGTTCACCGAAATAATGTTTCTGCAGATTTATTTCTTCCCTGCATCCACTCTGTGCATAATTTTGTCTCTATTTGGGCATTTATATTCAGCTGAATTGTTCCTTAATAATAAAACGCAGAGCTATGATTTTCACTTCCTATTAAGTATTAATATTTATGGTTTGGATTAATATTTGTATAAAATATTAATATTTATACTGCCTTTTTTTTCATCAAGCTACAAACCATAAACTCTGGACATTATTTTTTACTGCCTTGTGTCGTGAGGATTGACAGTTTCAAATTTTTCTAGTTCGAGCTCTCCCTGTCAATGTGACACAAGATCTGTCATTTATAAAAAACTTTAATTAAATGCGGTGCTGAAATGATAACTTTCCCCAGAGTAGGTCCTATTGCAACATGTTTCTTCCGCGGCCTACCCCTCAACACACCAGCCATTAATCAACTGTTCTTTGCTTGGCCCTGATTGATATTAATGTAGATCCAACCCTTGCCTAAGGTTGATTTTCCCTCCCTCAATGAGAAACTTGAGGGGTAGAATGCAGGACCCTCAAGACCCACATTCCTATATTTCATCACCTCTCCAAACACACTCCAGACCCCCTGCATACAATCTAGTCCCCATTCCCTCCCTATCCTCCTCCTTGTTCCTTGTCCTCCAATTCCCTTTATCAATGTCATGTCATCCCTTAGAGCTGGTACAACTCTTTCCATGTACTCCCAATTACTTTCTTGACTTCTGACCCTGCCCTACCTTCTACCAACTCCTTCCCCTTCCTCTTCCACCCCACTAGACTTCCCACAGTTTCTCTCTTCCTTCCCCATGTCTTCTGCTCACCATACACCCCATCATGGGGCAATCCAGAATCAATGTTGGTCAAACTGGAATTCAACTTCAGAATATGGATGCACTAAACTGCTCTCACCCGATTCATTCTGCAGGTTAGTTTTCAGGTAGTTTGCAGCTCCCTGTTCCCCAAGGTCTTCATTCCCACAGTCGGGCTGGTACGCTGGGTTAATGAAATCAGTCTGAAAATAAACAAATCGCTCTTATTTCCCTTTTGAAATTTTGCTCAGTTTTAGTCTTTATTATTCCATGGTAGATCATAGCGCCCAGACCCCTCCTACATGTCATTAATATTAGGGATGATTGTTGCAATGTTTTTGAAGAGTCTTATCAGTAGCAAAGTGTTCAATCATGAGTATCGGTTTTAGAATTAGCTTCAAATCTGCTAGGTTATAGAGAGGCAGAATCGGATGGACTGCTGTTGTTGATATTATCCAATGACTTGCAGAAATGTGAAGAGGGGGTCAGAACTGGGCTCAACTGTGGCGAATTTCCATGTGGGATATAGAAACAAAGAACTGCAGATGCTGGTTTAGACCATAGATACAAAGTGCTGGAGTAACTCAGCCGGGTCACGGCAGCATCACTGGGGAAGAAGGATGGGTGACATGTTGGGTCAGGACCCTTCTTCAGATTGAAAGTAAGGGATTGGTGGGGGGGGGGGGGGGGGGGGGGGGGGATGGCTGGGGGAGAGAGAGGTGAGGAGCTGAAGGCAAGAAAAGACCAGGACCAATGACCTAATCTAGGACAGTGCCTGGGAGGTCCATTGTTGGCTCGGGAATGTGTGATCTCAAGGTCCACATTCTTTCCCTTGTGATCACACCTTCCCGATCCAACAATTGACCTTCCAGGCACTGCCCTCCCTGAGGTCATTTCTGGCTGGCGCTACAACAGTCCTGATCTTTTCTCGCCTCAAGTTCTTCAACACACTGATGGCCACAAGGATGGCCGCTATGGTTGTGTACGATGCTGGTGGAATCACCTTAGAGGGAACAATTCCACATGGAAGTCCACTATCAAAATGATTTAACCCAAGAGACCCAACACATAAGAGATTTTAAAATTAGTTTATAGATGGATTCTTCAATTGAAAGAGCTGAGATCTTAAGTTTGATCCCTAAGCCTTATCCTTACCTTACTGTCCTCTCTTTTGGGGTCATCCAGATTGATTTCTATAAACTCCACTCTTTCCCACATGTTTGAGGAAATCCAGAAGCAGCCTCAAGAATCGGAAACTAATGCAATGTCCTGAAATACATTGGTGCAATTGGACACAGGTGGATCAAGAGAACAAATGGTTTGATCTGTGTAGGAAGGAACTGCAGATGCCGGTTTGCACCGAAGATAGACACAAAATGCTGGAGTAATTCAGCGGGCAGGCGGCATCTCTGGAGAGAAGGAATGGGTGGCGTTTCGGGTTGAGACCCTTCATCAGACAGAGTCAGGGGAGAGGGAGTCTAGAGATGTGGAAGGGTAAGGTGTGAAACCGACTGGTCAAAGCAGACGATGATAGGGAATTGTAGAATGGCTCATTGTTAGCTGAGGGGAACGTGACAAGGAGGCATAGAATCAGTAACATTAATTAGGCAGTAGTCCTAATTAATTAGTTGGAAAACTAGGGTGGGGGAGGGACAGAAAGAGAGGGAAAGTTGGAGAAATGTTTTGAGCTACTGGTCAGCTTCAAGACTCCATACATTGTATATTTCATTATTAAAATTATATATATTCATAGTCTTAGTTTGTACATGCCAGATTTCCATTATATTATTATGGGCCTTTTTTCTATCATGTCCCCTTTTCCTCCTTTTTCTGCCATTCTCGACTCTCCTGCGAGCAGGTCTGTGTACCCTGCAGTATCGCATTTACAGATCCTGATCTCACTCACTCTGCTTGTCTCGCCATCTTCAACCACCCATAGAAACATAGAAATATAGAAAATAGGTGCAGGAAGAGGCCATTCAGCCCTTTGAGCCAGCACCGCCATTCATTGTGATCATAACTGATCATCCCTAATCAATAACCCGTGCCTGCCTTCCCCCCATACCCCTTGATTCCACTAGCCCCCAGAGCTCTATCTAACTCTCTCTTAAATCCATCCAGTGATTTATCCTCCACTGCCCTCAGTGGCAGGGAATTCCACAATTTCACAACTCTCTGTGTGGAAAAAGTTTTTTCTCACCTAAGTCTTAAATGGTCTCCCCATTATTCTAAGACTGTGGCCCCTGGTTCTGGACTCGCCCAACATTGGGAACATTTTTCCTGCATCTAGCTTGCCCAGTCCTTTTATAATTGTATATGTTTCTATAAGACCCCCTCACATCCTTCTAAACTCCAGTGAATACAAGCCTAGTCTTTGTACCTCCTGTGTCTATTGCACCCCTCTCGTTTTACCTTTGCCACCGTTTCTCTGTCTGTCTGTTTCTATCTTTCTATCTGCATGTCTTTCTATTGAAGTCAACGATCAGAGTACTCACACGTTTTCAAACATGTTGAAACCTGTATCAACTGTCTTCGTGGTCTCGTCACCACATGTTCGACATAGTGAGTGATAAAAAATACTCCAAGATGCCGATCCACGGTCTAAAGGTTCCCACGACCGTGTGCGCGCCAGGTACCTCTGAGCTCTGAACTCTGAGTTGATCAGCAGTCTCTTTTGATCCTTATTCCCAGTCACATGTTGCACTGACGTTAAATACCTCGAGATAATCTCAGTTGAGACTCTTGGAGTTAATAGACCGTGACTGACCAAGAGAGAATTAAACCGAAGAACAGGTTGAGAACTTTTGCGAGAGAGAATCAGACTGGAAAATCAAATGAAAGACGAACCAAACTCGATTGAGAATCGGAAATAAGGAATCGGACAGGGAGAAAACGAGAGGGAGTCAGAAAATCGCCCCGAAGAGGGATTCATACTTAAGTGGGAGGGAAACACATTCTACAAGCAGTGAATTAACTCAAAATGACTGATGGAGGGGACACAAGGAGCAGCAGATGCGGCAATCTTGTATAGAACACAAAGTGCTGAAGTAATTCAGCGGGTCGAGCTGCATATGTAGAGGACACGGATCTAGGACATTGGAGGACAGGAGACTCCAAAATTAAGCTGCAGTCTCGTTTTATCCTTATTGCAGTCAGATGAGGCACCACAGCCAAATACCTGGAGATTTATCGTGCCTTTTATTCTAAATAGCGTTGAGTTATCCTTTAATCTGCGCTGTGGGAGGGGAAGGACACAGGAGTCGTTTGTACAAAACTGAAGAAACATCAAAAAGGGTCTCCACCCGAAACGCCACCTATTCCCGTCTCGTTGAGTTACTCCAGCTTTTAGTGTCTCTCAATCTTCTGTACAAAGCTTTTTCTCAATTTTATTCATTCATTCGTAGTACGTTTATTTGAATCTGGGAGCAAAACCCTCTCCGTGTCATCCCCACTGGTTTAACGCGACAAAGCTTCACGAAGCCGCCTCCCCTGGCCCCTCTCCTTGGCGAGGAGATGGATGGGCAAGAGGAACAATGAAGAGTGAGGCCCACCAGCTTGTGGCCAAGAAGCAGCCGCGGAGGGAGCTACATTCGCCGACCGCCGTTGCTAGGAGCCGGCTTCTTTTTCCCAATAATTTACCCCACTATAGATGTACAGCTGACTGGCCTGTAGCTCTCTAATTTGTCCCCACTGCTTTTTTTTTTTGAATAAGGAAACAACATGTGTTGTCCTACAGTCTTCTGGTGCATTACCCAAGATAAATGAAGATGCAAACATCCATGTTAGAACCCCAGCAATCTCCTGCATTGCTCCCGTAACATTCTTGGATGGGTCCTGGGATTTATTTTTGAACGCTTCCTTGTTCCTGAAACACGTTCCAGAACATCAGTGTACAACTCTGTCCTCCACATGCTTCTTCCCGGCGGAATGGGAGGTATTTATTTAGGACCCCACGCATATCCGATCATACCTGATTCTGTACAGAGGAGATATGAGACGACCTACTCTCTCCCTGGCTATCTTTGGGGGATTGGCAGGATTTCCTTAATCCTGCTTGCCAAAGCCATTCCATGTTGTCCTTTTGACCTCCTAACTTTTTAATTTTTAATTTCTCTCATTTTCCATAAACTTCAAAGGACTAATATGATACCTACACCCGACGTATGCTTCATTTACTGATCAATTTTTCATTTATTAAATGTTTGTTAACCATGTTTGAGCATGATATATCACTTCAGTTTACACCTCTATTGTAATTATTCACACTCTCACCCGGGAACCAGTGCATCCAATTAGTCAATAAAGATTTCATATGTGCTCTGAATAAGCAGGATTAATTATTGTTAAATCCATTCACATGTACATTCCTTTCTCTGAGCTATGCCCCTGTTATTCTAAATCAGATGCTAAATTGGAACCCATTGAAAACCTTGCGTTTAAAGAATTGAGGATTCAATAGTTACAAAATTGGTAAATAAATGAATGCTAATAAAGTACTTCTGTTTGGAAGTTTTTCTCTCTTCTCAATTGGCATCAAATCATCTTTAACCGTGCTCTTGAGATTTTCTGAAGTAGAAATCAATGTGTTGTTTTTTTCAGATTGGACGGCTGTGACCAGTGGTGCTGCTGCATTGGTGCTGGGATAACTATTTGACAAGTATGCACATATATAAAATATTTGGATGGGAATGCTGATGGCAGGTTTCGACGCCAACGTTGGTGGTTTGGTGTGGCGTGGTGAACCGTGAAAAATTTCTATGGGTTACAACAGAATCTATGTCAACTGGAATAGCAGATGTTATTTAACTCTGACAAGTGCAGGGCAATGCATTTTGGGCAGTTAAATTAGAGCTGGCTGTACACAGTGAATGGCCATGGGGAGTGTTGTAGAACACGATACAGGTACATAGTAGTTGCAAAAAAGTGGCAACACCGGTAGACAGCGTGGGAGTCCAGAACCAGGGGTCACAGTTTAAGAATAAGGGGTAGGCCATTTAGGACTGAGATGAGGAAAAAACGTTTTCACCTAGAGAGTTGTGAATCTGTGGAATTCTCTGCCACACAAGGCAGTGGAGGCCAATTCACTGGATATTTTCAAGAAAGTTACTTAGCTCTTAGGGCTAAAGGAATCAAGGGATATGGGGGGAAAAAGCAGGAATGGGGTTGGTGTCTGTGGATCCATTGGAATAGGTTTGAGCCCTTCGAGAAGCGGCAATAATACTAATCTTCATGTGCGGTTTTAAGGTTTGAGTTTCTCTGTCTCTATCCATAGCTTTTGAGGCAATGTTTTTTGTGTATACTTTTTCATGGATATATGGAAGGTGTTGTCATAAGAATGACATTGACCAGCAATTTGTGTCCTGCCAGAGGAGGTAGTTGAGGCAGGTACTATAACAACATTTAAAAGACATTTGGACAGGTTCGTGGATAGGAAGGGAGTGGGATATGGGCCAGGCACAGACAATTGAGACTAGTTTGCATCATGGTTGGCATGGTTGGATTGGACCAAATGGCCTGTTTCAGTGCTGTACGATTTTATGTTAAAGAACAGATCAACCTTTAACAGTGGGTACACAAAAGGCTGCAGAAACTCAGTGGGTGCAGCAGCATCTAAGGAGCGAAGGAGATAGGTGACGTTTCGGGTCGAGACCCTTCTTCCTAACAGTGCTTCCTTTAACAGTGCTTCCACTGACAAACAGGACCACACTCAGTGAACCAGCAACAATAGAGTGAATCAAGTGATCAGCTGCCATAACCATGTGAATAGGAAACCTGGCTCCCACCTTTGAAATAAACGGAACCAGGATAGAAGCAAAAGGCAGCAGTTTATTATTCAGTGTTTTATTTTCAAAAGTGGTCTTAAAAAAATACATGCGCACACGCCCTTTAGTGACCTCAAATTTACTGCGTTAAACTTACTAACCATCGCTGCACCGCTTTAATAGCAAAATGCAAATTCTGCGATTTTGGTTTTTTTTTTTACAGAACATTCCAGTTAGAAGAAAACCATACAAGAAATTAGTACCGATGGTTAAGGAGTATGGACCAATGAGAAAAACCTGCTGATTAACTTGTAGCAATTTTACGGCACTCAAGTCATTTGCTATTCCCACCTCCCCTTCATCATTGCAAATCCGGGCTCCAATTCCGAGCCGATATGTTGGCTATTTCCTCTCTCCCACTGTAAGAACCAGGTAATGAGCTTCCTGGTGCTCTGTGGTCAAGCAGAAATAAGTAACCATCATGGAAACCCCAACTACCTGTTCCAGCATCCCCTCCCTGGGACAACCTGTGGACTTTGATGCAATGCACATGCCTTGTATCTTGTGTTACTGGATGTGCCAAATTGGTGCTTCCGTGTATGGACAAGAGTGGACAATTGGACTTTAGTAACATTTGGGACAGAGAAGGCGGCCTTTGGGTCCACAATCGGCCCGATCCCACTTTCGCGCTCCCGGTCCCAACCTGTAGTTATCATTTTTCTGCTTTTTATCACTTTCTAGGCAGCAAATTCCAGATCTCTACCAATCTCCGGGTTTAAACAAAACTCTCATACCCCTTTTAAAAAAAAACTCTCATCCCCCTTTAAATTCAGATGTCAACACTCTTTGGGAATGAAAGATTAAGATCGACAATGAAAAGCTTCAATCAACAGCTCACAACATTTTTTATTCAGCAGTTCCTACTGTCTGCAAACTTTCCTTGGGATTACTTAATCTGCCTTCTGAAAATTCAGATTATTGCTATCTAAATCCACTTTGGCTCAGGACAATTAGAAGTCCTTCAATCGGGTCATAAGGACAAAACACAATGTCCTGAAGTAACACAGGCGGCTATTGAGGATACACGGCCCATCTCCATATTCATGAAATGGTCTTTTCTAGATAACTTAAGGCGTGAAATGTTGAGGACAAATTGGAACTGGTTATAATATCGTGACTGAAACAGCCAGGAAGTAATCAATATATATATTTCACACGTTATTAATCTTAGGCGGAAGGATCGGAATCAGATCTAGGAGATTTAAACAAAATAAATAATGCAGAGAGAGTAGAAAAACAATTTCAATGCACCATGACCTCACCTGGCAACAGCAGCCAGAGCAGCCTGCCCAGTCGCTCAAAGCACATTTTTTAGGAACCAGACTGTGTCTAGTTTCAAGAGTAACATTCTTCATTTAAAGTACACAAACACCAAACAGGTTTTCATATGATATCAAGGTTACAGATCACTGTTTAGCACCCAATCACCAGGCTGTCATCTCAAGACACAAGTTTATATATACAGTACCCTCCATAATGTTTGGGTCAAAGACCCACCATTTATTTATTTGCCTCTGTACTCCACAATTTAAGATTTGTAATAGAAAAAAAAAATCACATGTAGTTAAATTGCACATTGTCAGATTTTAATGAAGGCCATTTTTATACATTTTGGTTTCACCATGTAGAAATTACAGTATTTATACATATCCCCCCCATTTCAGGGCACCATAGTGTTTGGGACACAGCAATATCATGTAAATGAAAGTAGTCGTGTTTAGTATTTTGTTGCATGTCCTTTGCATGCAATGACGGCTTGTAGTCTGCGATTCATGGACATCACCAGTTGCTGTGTTACTTCTCTGGTGATGCTCTGCCAGGCCTGTATTGCAGCCATCTTTAGCTTATGCTTGTTTTGGGGCCTAGACCCCTTCAGTTTTTTCTTCAGCATATAAAAGGCGTGCTCAATTGGGTTCAGATCGGGTGATTGAATTGGCTACTCAATAATTGACCATTTTATAGCTTTGAAAAAACACCTTTGTTGCTTTAGCAGTTTGTTTGGGATTATTGTCTTGCTGTAGAATGAACCGCCGGCCAATGAGTTTTGAGGCATTTGTTTGAACATGAGCAGATAGGATGTGTCTATACACTTCAGAATTCATTATGCTCCTACCATCAGCAGTTGTATCATCAATGAAGATAAGTGAGCCAGGACCTTCAGCAGCCATACATGCCCAGGCCATGGTGAAACCAAAATGTATAAAAATAGCCTTTAATAAAATCTGAGAATGTGCACGTTAACCACATGTGATTTTTTCTATTACAAATCTCAAATTGTGGAGTACAGAGGGAAATAAACAAATGATGGGTTTTTGTCCCAAACTTTTTGGAGGGCACTATAGATATATTTATAGTGCGCATGTGTACACACGGCTGTTATTCTAGATACTATATATATAGTTAAAATTTCTTATGTACAACTCCTCACTGTACATAATATAAAATAAATCCAGTGCTTGTTTACACGGTAAACAAGATAAACCCATAAATCCACGACATATCAAAATAGAACAGTCATCACGTCTCCATGCATTAGTTTATAGAGTTAAAAATGAACACGTTTGAAACTCGAGTCTTCTTTAGTAAGATATCTTATTTTTAAAAAGCCCTCTAGAATGACGAGTTTTGATGGGGAGTAATAGGCGAACACATTGCGTTGATGTTGCAGACGTTAAATTGAACTTAATTTGCCCACTCCTACTATAGTCGGAGATGCTTTGAGGTTTTGGGCGGAGAGAAAGTAACACGGGGGAGGGCAGCAGCAATAGCATGTTAGTCAACCTGCACATTGTAATCTGGGGTCTGTAGAACAATCAGAGAGACTTGGAGACGGGGTGGGTAAACATACCCCGTGGGTAACGGGGTGGGTACACAAAGCGGCAAGACACAGATAGTCATTCCGAATGCAGCGAGAGACAGGAAGCACTGTTATGGTAATGGAGTGGAAGTAGATGATATTTTTTAACCCGTTCTCCCCAATTAAAAAAAAAAGACCTAGTAATTTCTACAGGGATGGCTACTTTTTTCTCTTTATTTCATTCATGCCATGTGATAACAGTGTTACCAGCAAGATAACTGGCAAATGTTACTGGACAGTGAACAGGTTTCTGAAATCACCACGGGACGGATCAGACCTCAGTTTGAGAGCAGCAAAAACAACAAATCCCGATCACAGAATATCAGGGAAAGGAGATGCTTCAACTCACTTCCAATATCGTAATCTCTATAATCTGTCTTATCTGAAACTAATCTCTCCGATTCCATGTGACCTCTTGCCTCACCAGATCAAATCAACATATTTACCATCAGAACTGTAAGCCACTAGAGGCAGAGCCAAAAATCAAGCAAAATTGTTAAAAATGCAACTTGTAAATCCAGGGGCAAAAAAAAGAGCTGATGGGACATCTACTGCAAGTAGTTGATTAAAACAGGAATCATGAAGGTATGAAATGCCAAGCCCCAAGAGGTCATGGCATGGTTCAAATGTAGCACTGGCCTAGAGATGTATTGGGTGGAGATCAGCTAAATTCTTAACACAACCTCACATTCACCCGAATATTGTATATTAAGGAAATTCGACCTGTCGGACATGTTGGGGGATGTGTAAAAACAAAAGGTGTAGAACAAAGAGCAAGAAAGAAAGGTCACTGTATAATTGCAATCTAGTTTTTTTTTAAATGTGATGTCGCATATTCTTTCAGAAGGAGGTAGAGTGCCCGAACAGCTGAAGAATGAGGAAGCAGGAGACAAGAGGCTGCCAAAAGATGAGAGATGTTCACAGTTGAGTGATTCCCCATTGCACCAAGCATGGGCTTGAGATGAACAAAGATTTTTTGCCCGCATTCTGCAGGCATACTATTCAATATTGAGGCTGCCAAGCTTTTGATCGGGAAGAAATTAACAAAACTTGAACCATTGACCCAATAAGGTGGAAACTGCAGACGCTGCTTCACACAAACGGATGCAAAGTGCTGGAGTAACTCAGCTGGAGAACATGGATGGATGACGTTTCGGGTCGGAACCCTTCATCAGATCGAAGAATGAACCCGACCCAAACATCACCTATTCATGTTCTCCAAAGATGCTACCTGACCCGCTGAGTTACTCCAGCACTTTATGTCCTTTTGACCCAATAAGGTAGTTGTTTTGATACCAATTTCATAACCAGAAACTCAAGATTCTCGTCTGAAAAGTCAAAGCTTGTTATCAAGAAGGATTATCGGTTGTGAAAAGGGTGGGTCTTTATTAATGATAATCTGTGATAGTTCAGCTCCAAATATGGATCAGAGACATTTTTCTGCTGGATTCAGAGATAGAGGTGATTAACTCAGGCAAATAAATGTTACTCCTGTCAGTCCACATAAATAGTACACATCTCCCTAGGTAATACTCAAAGTTAGTTCAGTGTTGATTAATTCTAACTTAAATCAAAAAAAGGCATTTCAATTTATCAGGTGTGAGAACATTTTCATTTTGTTAAAATGCATGTATGACAGAAACTGCTGGAGGGGACAATGTCTCAGCTTGAGAAAGCAGACTGGGAGCACGTGTCCCTCAGATGATGATGGCTCCAACCAATGTGCCACAGGCAAGTCATTGCAACAGAACCAAAAAGCATAAATAAAATTTAAATATTCTCCTGAACCCGATTCCCTTGCAACTCGGAGCAATTTAAATAGCAACAAACCGTCTTTATCCCGCTCTGTAACAATTTGTGGTTTTAATGTTTCAAAAGACTTGCAAGAAAATTTTTGCCTCTGAAAATAAACATACTCCAAGACAGTACAGAGAGGAGATGCTGGTGCAGAATCAGCAGCTCCAGCAGCTCGCTGCTGCGGGCGATCTTTCATCAGTAGGTTGTTGATCCGAGCTCAGGTTGCTCTGCATCAGATGCTGGTGTGTTCTTTGAAAAATCTGTCAATGGCTGCAGGACTGGTGATCCCTCAGTTTCAAAAACAGCCCTTTGTGTAACCTTCTGCCAACATGCATCCACACCTCCACCACTTTCTCCCTCTCACTCCTGGTGCAATCCATCCGGACATTAGCTAGTCTCCTTGGGGTCGTTTCCTTGCTGTAGGCATGGATTTTATGTTGGTTTACGATATGAAGGTCACAAGGGATCACTTAAGAATATTGCCATTGATGCGAGACAGTTTTTGCTTTAAGCTGCTTTGCTTTCCCCGTTCTTTCTTGTCCGGAGATTGTTATATCCGAGAGGAAGGATAAGAAAGTTCATAGAATAAAACATAGGCATCACTTGACCTTATCTGGCTCGATGACACCGGGGTCACCCTGTAAAAAAAAGGACCATTTATGAATTACGCCTCTTATTTTCCTTCCTCTTTTATTAACAATATATCGACTGAAGCTATATATATTGACAGCTGCTCTTCAGCCTGCATTAATGTCATTACCCAGATTATTTTTTAATCTGTTTGTTGTAGAATGTGGCATCACAGGCAAAGCTTATCTCCAATTGCCCATCCACCAATGGCTTGCCTGACTATTTCAAAAGGCAGCTACATATCAAGAGCACTGCTACCGTCACTGATCACAAAAAGGCCAGACTTATATGAGGATGACTGATCCCTCTTCTGAAGGGCATTAGTAAACCAGATAGCTTTTGCATTATTTGCAAAATCCATTATTTTCAACCTAGCTTCTCTCCCTGAATTTCATTATTTACAGGTCGTCCCCGGGTTAGGGCAGGTTCGTATCCCGAACAGCTCACAAGTTGAAAATGCACCCACTAACCGCGATCCCACATGGCAGAAGATACCTGCAGCTGCCAAATCACTGATCTCCCAAAAGATAATTGATATTATTGGGCAGTACACAAGTCATGTTTTTGAAAGCTGGGGAGGACCTGTCCTTGGATTTGTTAGCTGTCATCGGTTCCAAGCTAATTTCTCCTCATGAACAGTCCATGTCTCCAGGGTCTCAACCCGAAACATCACCTATTCCTTTTCTCCAGAGATGCTGCCTGGCCCACTGAGTTATTCCAGCTTTTTGTGTCTGTCCTCCAAATACTAAGCCAGACCCCATGTTACTGTAGTCTATGTTCTCACCCAATGCCCTTCTTTAGGAGAGTAAATCCTAGAAATTCAGGACCAGTCCATGTGATTGAGGTACTAAATATTTAGTTAACACACTTGCTTGCTTCAATCCTATCACTTGTTATCAGGTCAGTTGGCTTCTCATCACAGGCCAGACTGGAAGTATGGAGTTTTGGAACTGGTATTTGTAGGATGTGGTTGCATTCATTTTGGTGAAGTGGAGAGGGAATGAGGATGGGGTTCAAGGGAACAGCTGTGCTCGTCACATTGGGAGTTAGAACTCACCTGGAGTCATTGAAGTTGTACCACTCTCCAGACTGTGGGTGCTTGCAGTAAGCAGTGTAGTGGCCACCCATGGTGGTGCCCGAGTGATTGGACACAGCATAGAGATTGTAAACTGCATGAACTGTGAGGGGAAAGATTGAAAGACAAAGTCGTTTTATCCAACCATTCCATAGCAATTGATCCAATTTAACTAGTAACGATAGAAAGAATATCTGAATATTCCATGACGAAACACTGATGGGATTTTAACTCATTGAGCCAGCTTAATCCTTTCCTTTCATGTTCTTGATTACATTTTTATCCTTTTTCCATCCACACAGATTGGATTGAGAAACTGCTGAATTTAATCCTTTTCACCTCTATTTGCAACTTTTCACTCTCCTTTCATCCACTGAACTCCAAAATAGTGAATGAAAGGAGTCCATTTGAAGGGACAGGATAAAATCAGCAATAGTGGTAGGTATACTAGAGAATCAAGAGTAATAATCACCATGTTGCCGACTTCTAACTTGATTCAAGTGTCTCACCAATTGGATTATGACATTATCCTACCACTGGAGGTGTCCAATAACACAGTGGCAAATCCTGGCCATGTGGTGACATGACAATAGAGCCACATGACGACAATTCAGAATCAAGAAGTAACAAACACCAAAGTAGTACAAAGAGCAATGATTTAACACACTGTGCGCAACTCACCGCTGCTGTCAGAACTGAACTCTCGAAGGTCAAGATCCTTCAGGGGAAAATTTACAAAGGTAGAAAGTTTACTAGTACGGACCCGTGCCTCAGAAAATCGCTTCAAATCTATAAGAAACATTGAGTTAAGGATCACAGATAGAAAAAAAAAAAAAAATCAAGTCTGGTCTTGTGATGAGAAAAATTACCAAGGAAATTGAGCAGAACTGGAGCTAGGAAACCATATTACATAACAGCAAATCTTCTCTGGAATCTGGTTTTTCTGCTCAATGATCCTGAGATTAACATCAATTTACCTGCTAAATAATGATCAGTGATGTGTAAGATGATGGAACATTTGGTTTAATCGCTGCTCATTGCTGGGGAAGAAAATCAGCTAGACTCCTGGATCGTGACACTAGTCCATGATAACACCTTATGGGTGACAGTATGATTAACCTGGCATGTGGCTGAGACTGAACTCAAACATAATTGTTCTGCCCCCAATCTCAGTTAAATAATGGCCAGTTGTTGAGATACCAAAGACTACTTCGCACCTTAACTACTGCACTCACAGATAATCAGTACCCAGGGCTACTGACTTTTAAGATCCTTGGGCTGCTAACTGCCACTGGGTTGACATCAGGATTGGTTCGGCGTGGACTGGAAATGAACTGGGGCCTATAGGATTATTCCAACTCAAAGTCAGTCAGACCCCACATTCTGTTTCACTTTTCAGTATCGAACATGTTAAATTAACTCCCATTTATTAAACACCATGTAGAGAACTTTTCAACCAGAATACAAAAATAATATTACAGAAAATTATTGATCAGAAGGATACGAAGCACTAGGATCTTTGGAAATTTCTGGATTGTGAATTTCTTAGTACATTTTCTTCGGACTTTGCATCTGTAACAGGTCTGGAACACAGAGGCACGAGAGTTAGAAGCAGGAAGCTAAGAGAAGGCACATACTAAAATTCACTCAAAACAAAGTAGGACACTCACAAGTCTATATGGATCTACAAAATATTTAGGTTGGCCATTCCACTCCTCCATTCAATTAGACGATGATCAGTTCATCCATGTTTGCCCACGCTTACTGTTAATCTTGTTCAACCTGTTTGTGTCTTAAAAATACCTAGTGTCCCTCATATCCATAGTTTGTAGTGGGAAAAGTTCCAAATTTCACCAGCATTGTCTGAAAAAATGTTTGTTGCTTTCACTTTTGAATAACCTAGCTTTAACATTAAGGAACTTGTTTCCCCCATTGTTCTGTGCTCCCCACCAGGGAGATACTTTCCATCTATATGATCTACTCTTTCTGCGGTTTTAAAAACTTTGATGGTATCATCACTTAATTGTACAGATTGAGGGTATGATAAGCTGATCTCACAAATGAACCCTCTGAGGTTGTGTAACATTAAATCGAGTTATCAGATCTGTCAGAGAGGCAAGTGGGCGGGGCAGTCATGTTTGGTCATTGTTCAATGAATGCCGGCAATGGCGAGAAGGATTTGTACTGATGTGATGATGCCCTCTCGGTAGAACTGCCATTAGCACGCAATTGTTTCAATAATGGGCAGATGGTGACACCCTTACCCCAGGAGCAAATCAATCATCTCGGTAAAGAAGGGAAGAACATTTGGTTGATGAATATTAAGCACTAACTGAACATAAAATATTTTAACCACCCACATTCCAAATCTCTAATATTCCTTGTCAGCAAAGAATTGTTAGTTCCTATTAAATTGATTTTGCTACGCATCATTTATAGCATGTTTTTTTTTACTCTATTTCCTTTTGATTGAAGAAATTGTTTTAGAAAATAAGGTGGAAACAAAGAACAGCAGATGTTGGTTTACAAAAAAACCCCATGAAGTGCCGGTGTAACTCAGCAGGTCAGGCAGTATCTCTGGAGAACGTAGATAGGTGACATTTCAGATTCAGTCTGAAGAAGTGTCCCGACCCAAAAAGTCACCGTTCATGTTCTCCAGAGATGCTGCCTGACCCACTGAGTTACTAGAGCACTTTGTGTCCTTTTTAGAAATGTTGTTTTTTTGATATAGTCTTTAAAATATTTTAACCACTAAAAAGTAGTTTCTCAAGACCAGAGTTTCAGGAGTAATTGAACACTGGCACATATTTGAGTTGAAAAAATGTTGAAAGCAAATTATTTATTGCTTTGAAATTTGAGATGATATATTTATAGTGGGAAATAACATGAATCAACGGAATTATTTATAAAAGGGAAATGATATCTGATGTTCAATAGAGCTCTTGAGAATGTAACACATACGATACACAAGGAACATTCAATGGAATAAAAGAGTTATTTCAGGTTTGCATGTTGAGGTTGCCTCAAGGATTAGAGTTTGGGCCTTTTAGTTACAATTTATAATTATAATAATATAGGGTCAAAATCTAATATATTCAAGTTTGCTGTTGATGGAATGCATTTGGAAACTAAACTGAATGACTTTCATGGAAAATTAAGATGCTGACAGGTTAGGTGACCTGTTAATCCTCACATGCATTGATGGAACTCCAAGTAATCAAAGCATCAAGGATCAACTTACTGGCTTTTCATCTCCATCCAGAACATCCTCTTTGGTGAACAGTCGTATACAATCCATCAGTGAAACTTCTCCATAGCTTTTCTGCAAAAACATCAACAGCTGGAATTAATAAGTAACTCAGAACATGTTTTTATAAAATACTGATAATGATAAAATATCAGTAGAAATGCTACAATGTAATTTTATGTGATCACCAAAATAGGCTGCTAATAGTCATGAGAACCCTTAACCCAGATTCCTTCTTTTCCAGCTTCTACCCCTAACTCCAATCTGTCTAAAGAATGGTCCCTGCCCAAAACATCGTCTGTCCATTCACTCCACAGATGCTGCCTGACTCACTCAATACCTTCAGTACTTTGTGTTTGTCTAAGATTCCAGTATCTGCCGTTGATGGTGTCTCCCTATGCCCCCACTGTTGTCAGATTGTATCCGAACATCAGCAAAATGATGGAGGGCGCATACTCCTGCTGTTGCCAGATAATGTAACCTTTTCTGTATCCCTGCTTTCCCGAGTGCAAGACTCTGACACTTTTGGAAGCTTGAATTTAAACCTGATGCAATGAAATTCTGTAAAAATCTCTGTAACTTTGGGGAAGGTTTAAACATGTAGTAAAATAGTACTGGGGTAAATACAAGATACAAGACCATTTTACATCTTGCCATTAATTGGTGGCCTAGAATTGAACTGTAGGTTCTCACCTTTGAGATGGGTAGTGACAGATCCCAGAAGGGATCAAAGACTGTGGAACAGTAGCCACACTCACTGCAGGTTAGAGAGCTTTTTAATTGGCCCACAAAATGATCTGAAAAAACAGAAATTGGAAAATTACTTAGATTGAATTTAATTTGGATAAATGTGAGGCATTTCATTTTGCTAACACAAATCATTGCTAGACTTCCACAGGAAATGACAGGGCCCTGGAGAATATTGTGGAACAGGGACACCTAGGGGTACAGGTACATAGTTCCTTGAAAGTGGCGACGCAGATGGTTAGGGAGGTGAAGAACGAGTTCAGCATGCATTTCTTCATCGGTCAGGGTACCAAGTACAGGAGTTGTGATTTAATGGTACTGGACAATAGTAACACCACCTTTGGAGTACTGTGTACAGTTTTGGCCACCCTACTATTGGAAGGATGACATTAAACTGGAAGAGGTACAGAAAACTTTACAATGATGTTACAATGACTGGATGGCGTGAATTATAAGGAACTGCTGGATAGTTTAGGACGTTTTGCCCTAGAACATAGTAGACCGAGTACTGATTTTATGGAGGTATATAAAATCATGAAAGACATACAGTAGCTAAAATGAATAGTCACAGTCTTTTCCCCAATGTAGGAAAGTTAAAAACTATGAGGCATAGGTTTGTTGAGAGTGGAAAGATTTAATAAGAACCCGAAGGGCAACTTTAGCACACAGAGGATGGTGTGCACAGGCTGCCAGTGGAGGTGGGTACAATTATTACATTTAAAAGACACCAGGCCAACTACATGAAAAGGTGGTTTTGGAGGAATATGGGTTAGGCTCAGGCAGATGGGATGAGCTCAGTTAGGCAACTTAGTTAGTACATACTTAGACATTTGTACTTGACAAAGTGCATATGTCAGACTAAATGTTTAACACTTACCTACAATCCGACTGTCTTCCCTGTCAAGGTATTTCTTCCACATTCTTCTACCTTTTTCATCATCACTAGAAGGGGACAGCAATGTTTAAATTAAGATACGAACAATTGAATAGTAACAATTTAACATAAAGAACATAAAATGATGTACAAGGTGTAATCGAAGTTCTGAATTTTATATAAATTCCAGCTTTTCCTTCATTTTTGAAATATTTGTCAGATTAAACAGCCCAGACAAGATGAGACAGCAGCAATGCACGGATGGCTGTTCAAGGGATTTGATTTGGGTGGCATCTTCATCTCACACCACTAAATAATGGGAGATTTCTGAAGCTTCACAACAACATCAGGGAAATAAGGAACAGAAGTTATTTTTAATCACCATCTCTGTAACTGAATGAAAAATATAATCACACCATTGATGTTCACCCATCCACGGGAGAACATCAGGAACATCGAGGAAGACGACCGACTTTGGTGCCTTCCCTCACGGTGGGAAACTTTTTGATTCTGCTGTGTGGGGATGTTTTATGTTGGACTCTATTGTGTGTTGTGTTCTTTATATTATTGTATGGCTGTATGCATAAACAAATTTCAGACCTCGGTCTGACAATAAAGTGCCATCGTATCGTATTGGTTAACTGTGAAGATTGCCAAGAGAAAATTAAGAACTTGTTCACCACGTGGAGATATTCCGAGAAGAGAAAAGTCAAGAGTAAGTTGTACCTGGGAAGGTACGGGAATGGAATGGATTGTACAACTTACTGGAAATTATTCTGGGTAATTGGAACAAATAATGCATGAGGAAGAAGTGGAAAGAAATAACATTAGAGAAGGCAAGATAAATTAAGGTGAAGTGATCCATGTGGAGCCAAATGGTTTGATAGAATCTAAGGAGGAAAGTGAAGCAGCAAGTTCAGGAATGGAGCTCAACTGCTTGGCTCAATCCATCCACACCAGGGTAAAGGCTACTGAGTAATTTGTGAGCAGGCGATTTCAAACAGTAATAAACAGGCATCAATCACACGTCTACTTACTTGAGATGGTCCAAGTCCTCCACTGTAGCCTTGGTCCGCACTGACACTCGGTTCACTTCATTGTGGAGTCCGTCTAGCAGGAAACGGAGAAACTCCTGTGCGTCCTGTTGACTGAGTGAGTAAAAGGTTTTACAAATACAATCCGGTGACGAAGAATGGGCAAACTTGCATTTTTATGACACATTTCACTACCATCAAGACATTGAGATAATTTAACACAAGGAAGAAAATTGTGATGGCTGGTTTCAATCGTATTAGATATCATTTGGTCGTCACTTACTTGTAACCCACAAATCGTGGAGCATATTTCTGGATTTGTGTTTTGAACTCAGAAGGACTGATGGGGTCATTACTGGAGGATGTCCAAAGAGCCTGGAGCAGCTTTGCAAATTCTGAAAGAGAGAACAGAGGGCAATGAGATTCGGTGGGATTCTTCAGTGCAGTTTAATGTGTACTCAAATTATTTTAGATGTTTTTGTGGAATTGTACAGAATGAGAAGCTTTGGCTCTGCAGCCCTGCACTCAAGGGTCAAGAGTGTTTTATTGTCATATGTCCCGGATGGGACAATGAAATTCTTACTTGCTGCAGCACAACACTACATGTGAATATGTAAACATAGTGCGTAATGGGGGAAGAGAGGAAAAAAAAAGTTCAATCAATAACAAATATAGTGCAATAATAATATAGTCTTTTGCAGTTCAGAGTTTATCCGTTGTCGTGTTTAATAGCCTGATGACAGCAGGGAAGAAGCTGTTCCTGAACCTGGACGTTACAGTTTTCAGGCTCCTGTACCTTCTTCCTGATGGCAATGGTGAGCTGAGTGTGTGGCCAGGATGGTGAGGGTTCTTGATGATGTTGGCTGCCTTGAGGAAGCGACCACGATAGATCCCTTCGATGGTGGGGAGGTCAAAGCTGGTGATGGATTGGGCAGTGGTCATCTTTTTGTCATCTTTTTCACTCCTGGACGTTAAAGTTGCCGAACCAGGCCACGATGCAACCAGTCAGAATGGTCTCTACTGTGCACCTGTAGAAGCTTAGGAGAATCCTCTTCGACATGCTGAATCTCCATAATCTACCCAGGAAGTAGAGTCGCTGATGTGCCTTATTTATAATTGCATCGATGTGCTGGGTGCAGGAAAGATCACTGGTAATATGCCCACCCTAGAAATTGAAGTTACTGACCCTCTCCACCATCGTCCCATTGATGTGAACCGGATTGTGGGTCCTCATCCTTTCCCTACCAAAGTCCACTGATGTTGAGAGCCAGGTTGTGCTGGCACCATTATACATGGAACAAAACTGTCCAATAGCTTCACTATCCTATTTTTTCCTTAGAGCCCCAAAAAATGTATCTTTCAATTCTCCTATTCTGCCTCAAACTTTCTTTCAGGCTGGGTATTTCAATGCAATTTGGTGCATGAACAAACAAGCCATGATGGTGCCTGCAGTCCCTTTGCTGTTGACTTAAATTTGTTCCCTCTTTTTATTGACTCTTTTGTCTTGGAAACAGTTTCTCCTTATTTCTCTGGAGTGCACAGTGGTCCTGTTGCACTCCAGAGATTGGTCATTTTAATGGCCAAAGTAAATTGTCCCTATTGTACAGATGAGTGCCAGAGGCCCGGAGAGTTGTAAGGAAGGTATGGAGCATAAATAGGCTGAGTGTAGGATTGGTGTAACTGGGTGCTTGATAGTCAGCCTAAGTTCTGTGCATTGAAGGACCCGTTTCCATGCTATGCAACTCTAACACTGTGAGAGCATCTCTTAAATGCGAGTCTCTCAATAACCTTCTCTACTCCAAGGTGAACAATCCCCATTAATTTCAAAAGACAAAAAAAAAGAATCAAAACTAAAAACTCCAGCCAAGAGAAAAGCGATTTTTGAACAGATTGCTGATGGGATGTTTCCTGGTACATTACCTAATTCAGGAGGAAATCAAACCTACAAACACTGATTTTACTAGAGAGGATCTAGAGGGATGCAAACAGAGCCATTCTAGGCAGACCAAAAACAAGATGAGCCTAAAATATTAATTCTGAATAACTATTCAATACTGTTTCCTTGCTTATTCAGTTCCTTTTGTCTCAGTACAAAACTGCCAGAGGTAGTCCACTCACTGTGAGAATCAAGGTCAGAGGCCAGGCTCTTCTAACCTTCCCCACCTGAACCTCCCTCTTCACTTCCTCATCCATCCTTTTCTGCACTGCAACAGTCTGGAAATGGAAGCTGATGACACACAACATGGGCACTGCAGCACCGCGGACCTTTGAAATCGAGTACATTTCTGAAACGCCTGAGGTTGAGCGTCAGCTGTCACTTTTGCAAGGCCTGTGATGTAAATCACGTTGGAACTCTTGGTGATTTGCAGCTGATGGGCTAATTTATTTTTGCCACACATTGCTAGATGGTTTACACGTTTAAAGTGCTTGGCAGAAAAACCATTGAAATTTTGGAAGCAAATATATTTCCCGAGGTACCTCCAACGTCGACACTAATGCTGATGTATGTTCAATAGGCAGCAGTTGTGATGGTAGAAACTGGGTGCAGTATTCAAGAAACCTCGGGGGCTGGGTATGGAATCGCCACACTTTTTCAGCACTTTATTGTAATCAGGGGATATAAACAGAACCTGCTGGAAATGCACAATGGGGATCAGGTGGCATCTCTGACATGAGAAGAAGAGGTTCCAGTGCAGTCCCATTACTCTAATAGGAGGTTTGGCAGGAGTGCTTACCTTCCATGAGCGCTGTGTTAGTGCGACTCCGGTTGTTGAGCTCTCGCCGGTAGTTGTTCTGAATACAATAGTCTCGCAGCTCTCGGGTGTTGCTCAGACATTGCAAGATGGAGTTCATAAAGCACTGCAGCAAAAGTGGAGATGGAAAAAGGAATTATTCGGAATAAAGAATAAGGAATCAGAAGCCGTGGATGAGCAGGGAGGTCAGACTCCTGCTGAAGGCTCGAGACGCCGCTTTTAAATCTGGCGACGCTGAGGGATACAGCTCATCCAGGGCCAATCTGAAAAAGGGAATTAGGAATGCTAAACTCAATCACAAACAGCGGATTGAGGAGCATTTCCGAAACAACTCCGACCCCAGGCGCATGTGGCAAGGAATTAAGTCCATTGCCGACTACCATAAAATCAACACCCCCCCCCGGACAACGCCTCCCTTCCTAATGAGCTAAACCACTTCTATGCTCGCTTTGACCGGGACAACAAAACTCCCGCCATCAAAGTTGCTCCACCCCCGAATGAACAACCTCTCAGTCTCTCCACCTCTGCTGTACAAGACGCACTGAGCAAGGTGAATGAGCACAAAGCTGCCGGCCCCGATGGCATCCCCGGGCGGGTGCTCAGGGCATGTGCCGGACAACTATCCCTGGTCCTCACTGACATTTTCAATCTGTCACTGGCCCAGGGTGTCGTCCCCACTTGCCTCAAGACATCTACCATTGTGCCAGTGCCCAAACAATCAGCGACAGGGAGTCTCAACGACTACCGGCCAGTGGCACTCACCCCTGTCATCGCTAAGTGCTTTGAGCGGCTGATCCTGGCTCACCTCAAAGCCAGCCTCCCCCCCACACTGGACTCCCACCAATTTGCCTACCGGTCAAACAGGTCTACAGAGGACGCCATATCGACGGCCCTACACTCTGCCCTGACCCACCTGGACAGCAACAACACCTACATCAGGCTGCTGTTTATTGACTTCAGCTCTGCCTTTAACACTGTCATACCCGCTAGCTTGATCACCAAACTCAGCGGTCTTGGCATCTCCACCTCCCTCTGCAATTGGACACTGGATTTCCTCACTAACAGACCACAGTCTGTTAGGGTCAACAACCTCACCTCCTCCACTATAACACTGAACACCGGCGTGCCACAGGGCTGTGTGCTCAGCCCTCTCCTCTACTCCCTCTTCACGCATGACTGCATCCCCAAGTATGGCTCCAACGCCATCATAAAATTTGCCGATGACACCACGGTGGTAGGACTGATCAGTGATAATGACGAATCAGCCTACAGGGAGGAGGTCCAGCACCTGACTACCTGGTGTGCCAACAATAACCTCGTCCTCAACTCCCAGAAGACGAAGGAAATAATTGTTGACTTTCGGAAGAACAGAGGGGGCAGACACACCCCCATCCATATAAACGGGACTGAGGTGGAGCGGGTCTCCAACTACAAATTCCTCGGGGTACACATCTCGGAGGATCTGTCCTGGTCCCTCAACACCTCAAAGCTAATCAAAAAGGCACAGCAGCGCCTTTACTTTCTGAGGAGGCTCAAAAAAGCCCACCTGTCCCCCCAGATCCTGACGAACTTCTACCGCTGCACCATCGAAAGCATCCTGACCACCTGCTTTACGGTATGGTACAGCAGTTGCACCGTGGCAGACAGGAAGGCACTACAACGGGTGGTGAAAACCGCCCAGTACATCATCGGTGCCCCGCTCCCTGCCTTGGATGCCCTCCACCGAAAACGGTGCCTGAAGCGGGCCGGGAAGATCATCAAGGACCCCTCACACCCTAATCATGGACTGTTTGCCCTCCTCCCATCAGGGAGGCGGTACAGGAGCCTCAAGTCCCGCACCAGTAGGACGAAGAACAGCTTCTTCAACTACACCATCCGACTGCTGAACTCGGAGCCCAGCTGATAGACTTGTCTGTACCCTGTATTTTATTTATTTTCCATATTGCTACCACTGCACTCTGTATTTATTTTTCTATATCGCTATCACTAAGAACGACGCTAAACTGCATTTTGTTGTACCTATACTTGTATTTGTGCAATGACATTAAACTTGAATTGAATTGAATTGAATTGAATATTCTGCAAACAATAACTAAGACGCTGCTATGAATCCCAAGGGCAGGACAACTTTGCACTGAGGAGCCACAGTCTGAAGAAGTGTCTCGACCAAAACATTACCCATTCCTTCTCTGCAGTGATATTGCTTGTCCCGCTGAGTTACTCTAGCATTTTGTGTCTCTCTTTGGTTTAAACCAGCATCTGCAGTTCCTTCCTACACACTCCATCGTGTCCTCTGTCTTGATGTTTTCCTCCTTCTTCTGGTCATCGCACATAAATATGGACTTCCTAAACTATGACGCCAGCCTTTGACTCTGTGATAGAAGCCCCGTCTCTATCAGAACATCCCAAACAGAACCAGTGAATGGAGACTGCAGCCCCAACTCTGAGCATCATCAGAATACTTACATCTGTCAGGATTGAGCCTGCCAAAGCCAAAGGAAAACTCTTGAAGGATTCAATTCATATCAAGCATGAGATTCGTTGTCATCAAATATGAGAAAGGATAATGAAAGCAAGACTACCTCAGCCCCCTACACCACCACGGCCCCCTACACCACCACGGCCCCCTACACCACCACAGCCCCCTACACCACCTCAGCCCCCTACACCACCTCAGCCCCCTACACCACCTCAGCCCCCTACACCACCTCAGCCCCCTACACCACCTCAGCCCCCTTTTCACCATCTCAAGAGGCAACGGCAGTTTTGTCCCGAGTTATTTTCTTTCATAACAGTTCACTAATCCCCCACCTGCAAGCTTGAGCTGAGGATTTGCTATTAAGAGCTGTGTTCAAACATAGTTTGAATTAGCAACTTCAGCTCGTTTATACAACAGAGACAAAGCAGGTGTCTTGGGTTCAGGTGGGGCTTGTAAATCCTGTGCCACCATTTCCACAACATGGAAACAGTGAGCCAGTGTTTAATCAACAAGGGCTGTTTTGGGTTTGGTTCACAAACTGTCTTGAACTTCTACTGCCTCACCTTGTGCCATTGATAACACCGGTGAATTAATACTCAATGCACACATAAACATTCCAAGGTGTCTTCCATTCCAGCCCTTTACAACCAAATTCATCGCCCTTAAGGGTCAGATGATAAACATACCACTGAGCACCCATAATCAGGATCAAACCCACCTCTCTGGCGCTGTTAAGGCAGCAACTCTACCGCTGCGCCACCATGCTGCTCAGCGTCCAGTGAATGCCGTCATTATAGTCACTTGACTAAAAGTTATTGCTGTGAAGGAGTCACTCTAATGCTGCCAATTCTCCAAGAGTGGCTTGGACTTTCCAAGAATTAGCCTTTATACTGCACCCCATGTCATCCAACTGAGCTCCCCTTCAAATCAATGAAAATAACTGCAAAACACATTCCTAAATGAGTGCCAACTTCTGGGGGATTATCCAGAATCAAGTTAATCTTTTTCCAACTGAAAATAAAACTTACAGTGTTGCCCAGATTCCGAAGTCCCACAAGCCCCTGGTTGGTTTTAGAATTCTGTAAATCAAAAATAGGAAAAAAAAGATTAAATTGGAGAATTTAAATTTTCCGACAAATAGTCTCACAGATGGGAGTCCAATTGGGCTTTGAACTAATTAGTAGGGGGAAAACATAAGGGTGGAACAAACACCTTAAGCACAGTTGGTGTAAACAGTAATGCCAGTAATCCCAGCACTCAATGTTCTCAGATCCTTGCACATAACAAAAGAAAGCCAATTAAACATGTTCTGACATGGATACTTATTAACCCGACATGAAGCTGAACGTTCAGTTTTTAATCAAACGAAAGTTCCCTCTTTCCCTCACCTAAGCTCTTGATTACCAATTCTCCCTGGGATACAAGTACCACGTGTACTGATTCTTCATGGGTTGCAACAGGTCCCACCAATCTCTGGGGTATGAGTTCCCTGCTGAGAAGGGGGTTGGTGCAATGCATGAGTGGCAGGATTCATCTCGACTAAGCAACCATCAATGGCCAAATGTCTTTGAAGTCATGTCATTGTGCTTGCCTCAAGCACTTCCTTTGGCATCTCGTTCCATATGTATTTCACCCTCTGTGTGAAAAAGTTGCCCCCCCCCCCCCCCCTCCAGATTCCTATTAAATATTTCCTCTCTCACCTTAATCTATGCCTTCTAGTTCTTCATGCCCCTACTCTGGGAAAAATACCGTGTGCATTCACCCGATCCATGCCCTCGTGATTGTATATACCCCTATAAGATTATCCCTTAGTCTTCTACATTCGTTAGAAGACTATGGTGGCCCTTGTTTCTACTGATCCATGGCTCACATGGATCAGTAGAAACAAGGGCCACCATAGTGTCCTTGACATATTTGCCATCTATAGGAGGGAGAGGTAGATCAGTCATGATTGAATGGCGGAGTAGATTTGATGGGCCGAATGGCCTAATTCTATTCCTATCACTTATGACCTCATGACTCATGTGTAAACCCACACCATACATCCATCCCTGTCCTCTGTGTCTCTGTGACCTGGACTCCCTAAAGCTGGGGCCTCAAAATATTTGAAAATTCCACCTTGAGGCTCAGGTTGCACTTGGTCAGTGACTTTTGGCAGGTCATGTCATATATGGCCAACACCAGACACATGAAACAAACCCAATCTCTATTTGGAAGGGATGACCACATCGTCAGAGCAAAAGATTCAAGGTTGTGCTCAAAATTTGCTTGAAAGAATATGATATCCCCACTGACTCCTATGGATTTCCGGCCCCAAACTGCTCAAAGTGGAGAAGGAGTTTTGGGGATGGAATAGAGTCAGCATAGCCCTGCATTGAGAGCACACACAACCCCCACATTGTGGTGGAAGGAGCACAAACTAGCCGCCCAGGCTCCCTTACAGATATCTCCTGCCCTGTGTGTGGAAGAATCTGCAGTGGTCACATTAACCCTTCAGAAACCACTGTAGCAAAGTAAAGGCAAGTCATCCTCAAACCCGAGGGACTGCTCACAAAGAACTAGCATCCTAATACAAAACAGTGCGACCACTGATCCAGTCTGGGAGAAATACCCATACAAATCATGTGCAAGAAGGAACTGCAGATGCGGATTCCCGCCAACTGCTGGAGTAACTCAGCGGGTCGGGCAGCTTCTCTGAAGAAAAGGAATAGACGACGTTTCGGGGCGAGACCTTCACCAGACGGATCATACAAATTATGATTGAAGTCCTATAATGACATTTTGTTGCTATTTTATGTGCTTTGAGAATCAACAAACATCCATTAATATTTGTTGCGGGAAGAATGTCGGGCAAGACCGTGTTCCAAACTCTGGAGTGGGACAAGGGCCCATAACCCCCCAGACTGCGAGGCAAGTTCATTTCACTGCACTTTACTGTGCACCTGACGAATAAATCTGACTGTGACTATGAAGAAAGAGTGAGCTGTGCTAGATGATCCACCTGTTAGTAGAGTCTGTTTACTAGAAGTGCCACACGTGATTTGAACAAGTGACAATCTACAAGTTGTGAATTTAACCTTGCACCATTCATTCTGACCAATCAAGTTACCAAGGCTCCGAGCTGGTTTATCAATGCCGACTTTAAATTTTTGAAAAATCACGAGATAGATAACCTGTAATTCTAGGAATTGGGATCAATAGCCCGGGAATCAAGGACCAAACACATTTTGAAATTCCTTTTACATTGTTCTATGAATGGGGATGATTATTTCCATGCTGCTATTTCATTCCATTAACAAAACCCTATCGAGGAAATACTAATCCTTCTGTTACCAAACCACCCGGGGAGTAACCCTGCAATTCACAGTGCCCTCTCCAGAGTAAAATAAACTTTATAAATTGCCTGGCGTATTGACCATTCTCTGAACAAAAGGTTCTGAAATATTGCTTGACAATCTGAACATGGTGACCAAGCCCAATTCTCTCCCCCACAAAGAAAATACAATGGGAAACATTTGCTTGGAGATCAGGTGCAAGGACTAGCCAATTAAATCTCATCTGAGCCATGACTTCACCAACACTGCCCCCACTCCAGGTATGTCCTGTTCCAAACTAAATTAACTTGGTCTCAGTTCAAACTAGCCCATTCCTGATCCAAGCCTGATGGATCCCGAGTCAGCAGATTGGTTTTAGCACGAGTTGGCAATGTAAACACTTATGGTATTTAGACACGAAATGCTGGAGTAACTCAGCAGGTCAGGCAGCATCTCTGGAGAAAAGGAATAGTTGATGTTTCAGGTTGGAACCCTTCTTTAGACTCATGGCTGTGGTAATGGGTCCGCGTTAAAACATGGTCGTAGAGCCGGTGAACAGGAGGAATCAGGGAGAGAAAGTGAGTGAGGGTGTTACAGAACTCCCTTCAAAGTAGGCATTCCAATTAGAAATGTCACCTATTCCTTTTCTCCAGCGATGCTCCAGCATTTTGTGTCTATCCTCGGTATAAACCAACATCTGCAGTTCCTTCCTACATACTATGGGTACTTGTTCATTTGAGAACCAGTCGGGACTCTGAAGGTTCAGCTGAGACTTCCACTAACCTGGGACATGGAGCTTATGACAGAAACATAACTACCTCGGTGACAAGGATATCAGTTGAAGCTGATCCATGTGACTCGATTAATGTGATCCATTATCTTTGCCATATCAGCGTAAGCTTATCTATGTGCCTTCATTGGGGTAAACCCTGATCTTTGCCTCTGGCCACAGAGCACCATGTGAACAGCTGAGCAACTACCCTGCAAAATCAGATATAATGGTGTCATGTCAAACCAGAACTATGTCTGGATACCTGTAGCAAGGGAAGCAAACTACTACTGCTTATAGATAGTCACCAGCAGTGAAATGGTTTGGAATGAATTACCTTTGTCAATTACCTTTTATCCAAACTAAATAATACTTCCATTGGAAATAAAAACTAGAAAAAGTATGAATGTCCTTGTTTTACAATATGGTTAATAAACCAATGATAGACCTTGCATTCTAAACCTTGTGGATCAACTTTGAGCTTGGAAGGTACATAATGGGGGATATAACGGAAATTTTCCAGTTAACTCTTAGTTTGATTGCTTCTTTGGTGGTTTGTCCCAAAATTTGTTTCTGGCACGTGGTTATCTTGCAGCTGGTTATTGGAACCTCTATCCAGCATTCATGGACTGTGTGAGACCACCTGCTGAAATTCCTTACTTTTCACACAATCTGGCTTCCCCGCACATTGAGGAGTCTTTAGCATGTAATGGAAAGCCATCCAATGTAGTTTATCACAGGTTAAAACGTCACTATGAAGTTCACTGATACAATAATAGACTTGCCTCAAACACTTCACATTGAAGTGTCCTTTATACTCAAATATTTAGGGCTATTCATGTAGCCTATTACTAGAAGAATCACTGACTATATGAACATACAATAAAGCAAATCATAACAAGCAAATAGTCATCCGAGTTGAAGCTTAGGTTAAAATCCCACTCTACAGCATAAAATCAAGTCTGACACTGCTGACTGAGAGTCAGAGCGCCAATATGCACAGGAGAGCTACAGAACCAGAGTTCCAGTACAGAGTATGCTTTGTGTTGGCCTTCAGATCATATGTCAAATGGTGCACGTATTTTTTCTCCAACATCGGTGTTCTACATCGAGCCTCCAACAGATACCTTTTTCAGCTGGTTTATCAATACAAGTATTTCCAGCATTCCCTTTCCTTTTAGATCTCCAGGGACTCTACCCTACATCTCAAGGTTCCAGTATGTCCTTTTGTTTTTTGCTGTGTTTGCCCTTTCACCTATAAACCGGCCAACAGTGAAGCAAGCGACCACCTTGTCCCCACTTTCACAACATTGTCTCTGTTCGCTCCCCACCTCTCAGCAAGTTTTTCAAGTTCTATCAAAGGATTCTTCAACTTTGTTTCTCTTCCCACAGATGCTGCCTCATGAATATTCACAGCAATTGCTGCACTGTTTCCTTTGACCCATTGCTCTTTGAACAAATGGTCCTGCTGATCACTCTAGCTCCCCACTGTCTGTCGGTTACTATCCAGGTAACCTTCACTTATCAGATTTCCTGCTGTCCCTTTTTACTTTGCTCATCCCCGAATGGTCTCTCCCTCTGATGCCAGCGTGTGATGCCCTTGTTATTGTTCTTTACGCCGCACAAGGGATTATCCGAAATTTGCCACCTTTATAAAGTGTAGTTTTTCCTGGTCGCAAAACTCTTTTGTAAATATCCGTTCCTGCCTCTGCTGGTATTCATTCATTGTACATCTTGGTTTAGTTTATTATTGTCACGTGTACCGAGCTACAGTGAAAAGCTTTTTGTTTGCCTGCTATCCAAAAGACTATACGTGATTATTATCAGATGCACAGATAAAGGGTAAAACACTTAGTGCACGATAAAGTCCGGTAAAGATAGTTCAAACGTAGGTAAATGGGAGGTCAGGACCACATTCTAGCTGATGAGAGGAACATTTAGTTGGCCTATTGACAGCTGAAAATAAATGTTCCCTGAAACTATCTCCTCCCACCCTGACCAGTTTCCCTCACTATTGGAGGTGCATTAGCTTCCCTTACATTGCATCTCTGCTATCCATTGCAACTCTTGCCGGTGGTAGCCATATCATTCATGATAAGACAAAAATATGTATTTTGTTAACTACTTAAATGCATACTGGGAGGTCATATATTGCAGGAACAATTTGGAGGAACAGCGGGTAGATATTTGACTGAGGTCAGCTTCTGCTTCAGTTACAAGCTCCCAGGGCGACTTGAGTAGCTGTTTCACCGGTGTTAAACAGAATCATGACATTGATTACGGTAAACCACTGGCTTGTCTCTCCCCACCCCCGGGAAAGCACGGCCGCCAGCAGCCCAGCGAGACCGAGAAGCTTGGGTCAGACTGTGGGGGCGCGGCAGGGGCAGGGGCCCAGGCGGACCCACGGGAGCTGTGATCACACACGTTAACGAAAGAACTGCAGATGGTAGAAAAATCGAAGGTAGACAAAAATGCTGGAGAAACTCAGCGGGTTTCAGAAGAAGGGTCTCGACCCCGAAACGTCACCTGTTCCTTCGCTCCATAGATGCTGCCTCACCCGCTGAGTTTCTCCAGCATGTTTTGTCCACCTTTGATCAGACACGGTTCAGATCCGGACTGACTGACGAAGCTGATTTACCCGCTGCCGCTGCACTGGGGGGGGGGGGGGGGGGGAGGGTAGGCACACGCCGGTAACCAGGTCAAGGAGATCAGAAATAGCCACGGATATAAGCTGAGGAGCGCGGTGCGGCTGAGAATAGAAACACAGCCTCGATCCGTGGATAAGATGACAGGCGGCGGCTGCAATGACGTCCCCGACCGAGCCTTTGACACGACACCGCTGCCTCCGGCTGGCACCATCACACCCAGCGTGACGCGCATCGGGACTGGCTCTGTCTTTCCCTTGTCTGTGGATGGGACCGTTTAATCTTTTGTCAAGTCCGCCCCGCGGATTCTGCCATTAATTTCCATCCTCTCAACGATGGTCTGACCGCTGATTAAAAATAAAGTCCCTAATTCTACATGTGGCTCGCGGTTTGAAGCCAAATAGAGAGAAACGCGCACAGTCGAGGTGAATAAATACGAGATAGAGGGACAAGTGAATTGCAAGTGAATTCCTCACCAAAGGACCGAATTCCTGCAACATCAGCCCCCCCCCTACCCTCCTCCTAGGGCTAAATAAGGTATAGTGTAGGAAAGAACTGCAGATGCTGGTTTACATCGAAGACAGACATAAAACGTTGGAGTAACTCACGGAGTGAGGCAGCAACTCCGGAGAAAAGGAATAGGTGCAACGATAATGGAGTTTAACCAGTTTGAAGAAGGGGTTCGAATCGAAACGTTGCCGATTTCCTTCGCTCCATAGATGCTGCCTCACCCGTTGAGATTCTCCCGCATTTTTGGAGTTGCAGTAGAGAGATCTCGTGCTTTTGTTTTTTTATAACCCCTCAAGTATCAAACAGCAAAGAAACAGCCCCTTCGGACCATCATGTCCAGATCGACTATCAAGCACCTGTCCACGTTAACCGCAGTCCCCAGCAC
The DNA here is from genome assembly GCA_963514005.1 of Raja brachyura. The sequence goes on along the minus strand of OY740806.1, from coordinate 24,289,812 downwards.
CCTCTGCCTAGATATGGCACACTGCGGTTGGTCTTTGGAATGAATGTGCTTCCTTTGAATTGATGGGAACTGATGAAACCCAGATACGAGCTCCAAACACTATTTCGTTATTGCAAGGACAGCCGCCAAGAACCTTCAAATGATTTGTTTATTTTAAACGCCCTCCAGTTCATTGCTCCAGGCATATTTAATTCTGTTATCTGTGATCTAAATTGGGATGACTACAAGAAGAGCAACCAGACAACATATTTACCCAAATGCCTCCACAAATGTTGTCACTCTACACGTGGAGAGTACACTAGTGTGGAATCAGAGCAGAGGTATGGTGTTCACACAAAGCATCCCTTTGGTTTCTCTGCGAACAAGACCACCAGTCATAAGTAGCCTCATGTTTTGCTCCTAGTCATGTCAGGATAGTGAATCAGTTATTTTTCCTATTTCTTATAGAAGATGGTAAGGTACAGATTTACACGTTTAATCAACCCCACAAATCATCAGTCTCAGAGGATGCTTCATATTATATTATAGGAATTGCTGGCGTGCTGAATATAGAAGAGGAGGGGGAGGATGAAGATGGGTCAGCATATGCCTGCAGTAGAAACGAAAATGCCAGAAACACTCAGCAAGTCAAGCAGCATCCGTGGAAAGCAAATCAGAGTTGGTCTTTCAGGTTGAAGACCATTCATCACAACTGGTAGCTTCAGTTTTTAAATTCTGGGTTTACAATTGAGGTGTGCACTTGTCTACGCTCTGAGAATCGGCATAGGCTGAAATCCTAGAGTGCAAATCATATGTAGATCTTAAACCCACTAGAGTTAGTCCCTTCAGAGAGCAGGGTCATATGGCCTCGGATGATCTGCCCCAAGATGGCACCCTGCATTGTAACCAGTTCCAATTACTGCAAGTTCCAAGCTCTTGGGTCTCATAGTAACCTTTATCATGCCAGACATCATTCCTTGTTGGGCACATCAGCATGGCCACAGCTTTCTCACAGATAGGCTAGCAGAAGGAGTGCAGGGGACTTGTAACTTACTCGGAGCCGACACAGTGTGTAGATGGTTTGAATGCATGTTTGACTTAAGGTCAGTACAGATGCATGTGAAGAGAGGATGAAGGAGGAAGAGGAGGGCATCCAATTCAGCGCACACATCAGCAAAATACACACAGGATCCTATAGTCAACAGCCAGATCAGTCATTTCAGAAATGTGTACACCAACCCTGCCAAGGAATCCAGCTGTACCACCACAGGATTTGCCAGCCACTGATAGGATCTGCTGATGAAACTGCCCAGTTTGCAGTGAGTGTAGGGGAATGTGGAGAAACTTGACAACCAGAATACAAGTTCCACAAAAGGGTTAAATTATTTGGAGATGCAAGAATCTACAGGTGCTGGAATCTTGAGCAAAACACAAGGTGCTGGTGGAAGCCAGTGGGCCAATTCCCTCCCCAGAAGCTGCCTGACATACCGAGTTCCGCCAACATTTTTGTTGAAACTATCTCATTTCTGATATCAGATCTTTAAGGCAGGATTTTTTTTTTGGAGGCCAAATCGGTGGATGTTTTAAGTTGCAGAGAGAGTGAAGTAGGGGTGTATCAGACCAAGTGAGAATCTGTTACAAGGAAAGATCAGGGTTGCTGAGATGATCCCAATGTTTTTACAGAGCCATCTGATTGATGAATTGAGTGAAGTAAGATGCGAGAAAGGGGGGCATGTCAAAACTGTGCAATACAGGACCAAATAGTTTCTGAAATCTGAAAAAAAAAGAAAACGCTGCAAATGTTTCAGGAAATGAGTCTGAAGAAGGGTCTCAACCCGAAACGTCACCCATTCCTTCTTTGCAGAGATGCTGCCTGCCCCACTGAGTTATGGGCCTGTCCCACTTGGGCGATTGTTTAGGCGACTACAGGCGACTGCCAAAAATTCTTCAACATGTTGAAAATTATTCAGCGATAGTGGCAACAATTTGGGTTGTCGTAGGTGCTGTCGCCAGGTTAACGTAGGTTGTCGCCGGTGCTGAATTAGGTGAATTCCATTGTCCTAGTCGCTGGCAGTCGCCTAAAAAAAAATCCCCTAAGTGGGACAGGCCCATAACTCCAGCTTTTTGTGTCTATCTCCGCTGGAAAAGTTTAGCAGGTCAGGCAGTGTCTACGGAGAGAGAAAAACTACAAGTGCATTCATTCTAAGACTTGTAACACAAAATAGTAGACAAACCTTGGATCATTGATAGAGACTATCCCAATTTGTTTATGCTGCTTGGCTTTCATTAATTATTAGCAACAAGCCTGGTATTAAAAAGTGGCATCACTGGCTGGCTGCCCATTGCAATTGGACACAAGCTAATCTGGACTGGGCTTCACCACTCACTCACAACATCAGTTGACCCTTTCAAGTCAACACATGGATGGATTCATCAGAAACAAATGAAAAGATGGACTGAGAGAGAGTTTGAAAAATATAGTGCACATACATATACTGGAGATTACATTGATACTCAGTGTCATGGGGTGATGGATAGAGATATGTCTTTACAGAGAACACGGGCTAGTGGCAGAGAGAGAGAGGGGATAAAGGGGACCAGAAATAAAGTTAGGAAAAAGGGATGCCGAGGAAGATAACACACGCCCAGACACTAACATGTATTCATTTGCCCCCAGCTGCTTCTTCCCCCACTGGATCACTAAAATGTAACCTGGGACCAATTAATCAAAGTCCCAAGCTCGAAGAAACGATTAGGTCGCTCTCACAGTAATCATTGCCATATCAGGCGGCACTCTCTTTTTGGTACAGGTCGATCAGAGGCAGGTGCAGTGTGAAGCTGAGCTGAGCATGGACAACAGAACGCAGGTCCCCTAATCACTTAGGGAATCAGACCAGGTTCAATCATTTGTCACTGCCGACAAGATCTGCAGCAACAGCAGCAAGAGCTAAACAACATAGATAAGTCCAACATTGGGGAAGTATACATCTACCAGATGCAGAGACTGGCTTCATTTCTGAAAGCTACTTTCTCTCAGAATTCCCACTTGCCACCTCCTCCTCTCCTGGAGGTGGATGACGGGTGATTTTCCATTGTCTTCATTGACAAGCCAACGCAGACAAAGGTGGCCGGGTTAATTATAAAAGGAAAGTGCAATTGATTATGTTAAGTCAGCCGCTTGCTTCAGTGCAGTGGCACTGGATATAGCACCTCGAGGGGGGATATGTAGAAATAAATACTATTGCAAAGGGTGATTAGATGTTGGAATTGGAAAAAACCCCAATATCGGAGCAAGGAAGTGGAACCAGAGAACCACAGGCATAACGGGACTAAGACCCACCTACGAGGTTACGAGATTTTAATGTAGTCCATCCAGCCTCGGAAAATGGATGCAATGGTGCTTAGAATTTCTGAAATGTCGACTAGCATTTCGCAGCTCCCCAAGGCTAGAAACTGTGTTCAGCGCCCACTGACAGCTTCTTCCCAGCGACTGGGGTCAGTTGTCCCTGAAGTTCACCTGCCTTCCCCAAGCACCTACAAGAAAGAACCGTGCACCTCTCTTTCAGAGGCTGGCGGGTCTGGTGCGTGACTGGGGATTGGGGGGAAAACACGAGTTAAGATTAAAAGGCTCCCACACTATCATCTCCGGGTGCTGACATTAGAGCAAGACGCATATCTCAGGTGCATTCATCCAGCTGCCGGCATCCTTCCACACTGACCGCTAGCCACTACTCCCTTACCTTCGCCTGGTTGATGAGGAGTCCGACGAAGGTGGAGACGAGCATGGAGCCGGAGACGCTGGGACTCTTCCTGCGGATCTCCTTGCTGAAGAGGCTGAGGACCGGCTCCTCGGGCATGGTCACCGTGTAAGACTGCCGCATGCTGGGCATGGCCACGACGGAATGCCGCTGCACTGGAATTGCCACCCCCGTCCTGGATCCTGCCTGGCGCCTCTCAAACACTTCCCCCTGAGGTGGTCCCGAAGAGCGAGCAGCAGCAGCCCGGATCCAAGGTTATATCCAGCCGGCCTCCGACGTCAGGTGCCGATGTAGCCAGTGTGCGAGGGAGGGAGGCGGAGTTTGGCTCCAGTCCATCTGCTCTGCTCTGTTCTGCTCTGCATGCACGCCTGGCCGGCCCCGCCGCTGCCTCTCGGAATTCAATTTGATAAATCAAATACCCCAACAGCACGCCACACCGCCGAATTATTCCAGTAAACACTGCAACACCGAGAACTGAATACAATATATTGCTTCAATTCTGTCTGGACGTGTTTAGTGACGCAGGGTTGCCGTTACTAATTGTTGTCCTCACCAATCCTGCTCCTCACTCCAATCGCCAGCTCTGACCGTGACCGTTCACCCCAACGACCAGCTCTCGCTTTACCCCTCATTCTGCACTAAATCTCCAACGTCAAACACAACACCACCAACCAACCTCACCATCAACAGTGACATTGCCATGGAGAACACTCATTATAGGTCTGAAGAAGGGTCTCGACCCGAAACGTCTCCTATTCCTTTTCTCCAGAGATGTTGCCTGACCCGCCGAGTTACTACCGCATTTTGTGTCTAACTTCGGGGTAAACCAGTATCTGCGGTTCCTGCCTACACTAATTCTGCTCTATGGATGTCACGACACATTGTGACCAGATGAATATTACGGTCCTAAAACACGGCCAATGCTCATTCCAATAATGAGTGGGATCTTCCCGAATGCGACCGATGGTCCAGTCGTATAGCACAGAAACAGGCCCCTAATAGGCTTATCATGTCTCTGCCGACCATTAGACCCTATTAGACCGATCCCATATTTTTGTATTTAGATAAATGCCCTACTATTGCCCTAATATGCCCTAATAAGATTGTTAACGGCTTGGACACGCTAGAGGCAGGAAACATGTTCCAAGTGTTGGGGGAGTCCAGAACCAGGGGCCACAGTTTAAGAATAAGGAGTAAGCCATTTAGAACGGAGACGAGGAAACACTTTTTCTCCCAGAGAGTGGCGAGTCTGTGGAATTCTGGAGGCAGGTTCTCTGGATGCTTTCAAGAGAGAGCTAGATAGGGCTCTTAAAAATTGTGGAGTCAGGGGATATGGGGAGAAGGCAGGAACGGGGTACTGATTGGGGATGATCAGCCATGATCACATTGAATGGCGGTGCTGGCTCGCAGAGGCGAATGGCCTACTCCTGCACCTATTGTCTATTTAAGGATAAGGAGTAGGCCATTTAGGACTGAAACGAGGAAAAACATTTTAACGCAGAGAGTTGTGAATCTGTGGAAGTCTCTGCCACAGAAGACAGTGGAGTCCAATTCACTGGATGTTTTCATGAGAGTTAGATACAGCTCTTTGGGTTAACAGAATCAAGGGATATGGGGAGAAAGCAGGAACAGGGTACTGATTTTGGATAATCAGCCATGATCACATTGAATGGCGGTGCAGGCACGAAGGGCCAAATGGCCTACTCCTGCACCTATTTTTGCTATGAGGTGGTGATTCAAATGCCAGACCAGAAATTCAAATTAAAAGTTGTGAAACTTAAAAGTCAACCCTATTTCCCTCTCCAGCATTTTTGGTTTTATGTCAGCGTGTACAACGTTTATATTTGGTTCTAAATGTTTCATCATTCAGATTGCCGTTACGGCAGTTCCACGTGTATCTCTGGGACATCACAGATGTTGCCACATTTGCCACTGCCCTCCTTTGCTGAGTATCTGGCAGAGTTCAATGCTGGGTCCCACACATGTTGGGGTTCCTCAGCACCAAGTCGGACCTTATAATGGAAACCAAAAACAACTGCAGATGTTACAAATACAAAATAAACCAGAAAATGCTGCAAATATGCAAGTCGGGCAGCATCTGTGGATACTGAAACAAAGTTAACATTTCAGGTGTAAGGGTACTAAATGCTGGAGAACTTCAGCGGGTCAGGCAGCATTCCTGGAGAATGTGGACGGTCAACATTTCAAGTTTTCAGCCTATTCAGACCCAAAATGTCCCTATCCCGACCCGAACCATCACCTATCCATGTTCTCCAGGGATGCTGCCTTAACCACTGAGTTCCTCTAGCATTTTGTGTCTTTCATTGGCAAACCAGCATACGCAATTCCTTAATCCTACTTAATAATTCGGGTGGATGTTTTTGCCAGGAACATTTTGAAATCAGGACTGTTTTATGCTGTGGATAAGGCGGAAGGGTGGAGAGAACAAATGAAATGCCTGTGAGAGTCGTGGAACAACAAAAGTGTGATGGCTCACACAGAGAGCACAGTGAAGGTTTGTTCATTGCAGCTGTTCTATCCGTAGGAAATGCAAATAGATGAATGTAAACACAGAAACACTTTGGGAACAGTGAAAGACAAAATACCACTGTTGCTGGCTATCGGGGAAATAAGGTGCTGGAAATACCCAGCAGGATGGATAGCACACATTAAACAAGAAGAATGGACTTAATACTGCAGGTGGAAGACCTTCAACAGAGCCAACAGTAGTAGTATAAACATGACAGGCGGGATGAAGGGGTGGTTTCCCACATTTATGTTGGATTTTGCTGGAGCACTAAGTGGGCAGAAGCACTGAAAGAGCGGAATAGAGAATTAAAGTGAAAGGCAACTGGAAGATCAAGGTCACCCTTGCAGACTTCAAGGTATCTGCAAGACCATCATCCAATCTATGTGTTGGTTTCTTTAGCGCAGAGGAATCACCATTGTGAGCACACAGTGCAATACCCTAAAGTGGAGGAAGTACAAGGGAGTCACTGCTTCACTTGAAAGAACCATGCAGATGCCCAAATGGTGGGAAAGGGCTAAACGGGCAAATTGTACATTTTCCACATTTCCTGCAGTTGCACTAGAAGATGCCACATGGGAAGGGGAGTGTGGTGGCAATGGACAGGTGAACCAGGGAGTCAAGGTAGGAATGATACCTGTAAAATGCCGATAGTGGAGGGGAAAAAGTGAGTCTGGTGATGGCACTGCCGTGAAGGTGATAGGAATTATGTAGATTATAGGACTAAAAGACCACTTTCCTCCTTCATTTCCACCCCACATGTTTAAATAATAACTTTTCCTAGATCCGAAGGCAGGTCACTGCCCAGAACCATTAACTGTGTTTTTCTTCACGGACGCTGCCTGACAAGGTGAGCATTTCCGGTGTTTTCCGGTGTCAGACATGATGTAGGACGGGAGACAAATTATTTCAAGATTTGCCTATGAAATAAGCTTCCCCCCCCCAATTATGTTATTTCAGTTTAGGTTTTAAGTGGTTTCTAAATGTTTTAGTAGATTAGTAAAAAATGTTAATTTTAATCTCTTTTAACTTATTTACATCAAATTGAATGGTTTAGAAATGTTTCTGAAAGTCAGACACTTAAACTGAGAAAGCCTCCTTGCCTTGATCAAAGTAAAAGCTGTGTCTCCAACTTTGCCTTCTCTCCTAGCTTATCCAGGTAATAACCAGCAATTTAGGTTTGCTCTCTGGAATGAGGGCTTGCAGGCAGTGACCGTGTCAGCAGGCTGGGTCCAGGTAGAGCCAGCCGAATAGGTTACGGCACAATATCATGGGCTGGAATTCAAGCAACAAGGTCATTATATGAAACAAATGAAGACTTTCATTTATTGGTGCCTCTCACAAGCTTATCAAATCTCAAAGCAGTTTGCAACCAGGGAAATGGATTCAAACTTGCCATCTGATGCTTGTACAGCAGGATCCCATGACTAGCTTGGGGGCTACATGTTCACCCAGGTATTAGGGAAAGCTCTCTTCCCCTTTATGGAATATAGTTCATGCAATCCTTTATATGAAATGTAGAAAGCAGTCCGCATCTCAGATTAATGTCTCATCCATAAATAAAGCCACTCCCGATAGTACAGCATTCTCTTCATTCTACAGAATGAGATTCAGACGAGATAACCAGATTAGCGATAGTATTTAGATCAGAATTTGAATTCACAATATGCAGACATGGAAAATAGTTTTTTTTTTAAATTTCAACACAGACAGTAAATACCAAAAAGATGAAGATTAGTACTATATAAACAGAAAGAAAAATCTGGAAAAGCTTAGCATGTTCGTCACTCAGTTCCCTGCGTTTTAAGGAGTGAGTTCTGGTAGCTGGAACTTAAAAGACAGAGCTGGCCATTTTCACGGATACTGCCTGGTCATTTCTGCATGATCTGTTGTCAGTTAACAATTTCTAACATCTGAAGTATGTAGTTTTATTTGCGCACAGCATGGCCATGGTTGAGCCGCAATAAATGCTACCTCGCCTCCAGACTCTAGCCAATAAATGGCCTCACACACAAGCACCAGATTTGAATCTTCTGTTCAGATACTAGTTCCATTGGGGAGCAAACCTAGGCTGTTGCCAATGAGTTGTGGAACAGAGAGTAGTGAAAAGTCAACTGCACTGGGACCAATGAAATTTCAACTTGCTGCAGTCTTCCAAGCACATTAAATGCAACACAATAAATAATTATACAATAAGTTATCAGCTATCCCAGATAAACCAGACCGTGATATAGTGGAAGCCAAAGTACATAGAGCAACCTTGAGTAGTGCAAAAGTCCATAGCTGTCGGTGCTGAGATAAGGTTGTGTTTAAGTGGTGCAGAATGGTTCAAGAGCTGAAAGGTTGATTAGAAGAAATTGTTATTTAACCTGGAAGTAAAGGTTCTCGGCTCCTGTACCTTCTCCCCAATGGTAGTAGTGAGATAAGAGTGAGGCCAAGGTGGTGTGGGTCTTTGATGATATTAGCACTTCCTGTAGATTCCTTTGCTGGCGGGGAGGTAAATATCTGCGATGGGCTGATCAACATGTACTACTTTCTGCAGCCTCCTTTCTTGAGCATTCAAAATACCAAACAAGGCTGTGATGCAGTTGGTTTCCTACTGCACATCTGTAGAAGTCTGCTGGGAGTATTCAGCAACATGCCACATTTCCACCAAACTCTGAGTAAGCAGAGGTGTTGGTGATTTTTCTTTGTAACTTCATCGATGTACTGGGCTCAGAACAACTAATCACAGATGGATATGCCCAGGAACTTGAAGAATTTGACTCTCTCCACCGCCATTCCACCGATGAAGACATGGTACCCCGGCTATCCTTTCCTGAAGTAAACAATCAGATCCTTGTTCTTGCAAGATTGTCGTTCCAGCACCACACAACCAGATTACTGACCACCTGTAATCTGATTTATCCCACATTGCCCATTATTTGTTCAATGACGGTGATATCGTCAGCGAATTTAAAGAGCACGATTCTTGCTCTGAGTAGCAACCCATAATTGTTGCAATTGTTCATGTGTGCATGTCCCATAAAGAGAAGATCAGATCAACTGCAATGCAACGCCCCCTGTGTGAAATAATACATTGATGCTTGGTATTTGAGTTTGACTACCAAGAAAGGCTTTAGGTTAGACCGTGGGTCAACAGGGCGCAGGCCTGATTTCCAGGGACAGGGAAAATCAGTGGCAAAAGAGACTGAATTATTAAACAGCAAAATAATGGAAATAATGCTGATATTGCCAATGCAACATTTAAAATTAATCTATTTTTAAATGGAACCACATGTAATCACCCAAAATTGTCTCCTTACTCAATCAAAATAATAATCCCTTTCTCATTACTGCTCTGATAAGTCTGACTGTCAATCATCAAAACTGTGTATGATTTGCTGGCGTTGTCTGGTTGACCTGTTGGTGAGGAGAGCGCTGAATGACTGGCAATTTAAATGAATTACCGCAAGATGCACAGCAGGAAACCATTTTGTCCATCTTGTGTGGCCATGTAAATCTATGTAAAATGCACCCAGAGATTCTTTGCTCCTTTACCCAATTTAGAGTGTGACAGTTTTGAGTGGCTAAATGACCTACTCGTGTTTCTCCAGGCAAAGGGAATTTGCAAAAAATAACAGAAAGTGCTGGAAATTCTCACAGGTCAAATAACAACTGCGAGACAAGATGAATAATTAACACTTCAAGTATTGAAGCTATTGAAGAACTGGAAAATATTGGATCTAAAACAAATTTCATGATAAAGAAAAAAGGCAGAGAAGGGGAAAGAACAAGAGGAGTAGGTCTGTGAGGGAGGGAAAGGCGGAGTATTCTTGTAGAAACAAGGAACTGCAGATGTTGGTTCATATGATTAAAAGGACATTAAATACCGGAGTAACTCGGGAGGTGGGGTAGCATCTCTGGAGAACATGTACAAAGTGTCGGAAGAAGGGTCATCACCAAAACACCACCTACCCATGTTCTCCAGAGATGCTACCTGACCTCTGAGTTACTGCAGGACTTTGTGTAATTCTTGGAGTTATTTCGCAACTAAGTTCTTGCAGATAGTTGCGATGTGACTCATCAAATGATTGTTTAATGATTTGTGCTGTTTCTCAATCTCTGAAGATGAAGGTGGCAGTGGCAGTCGATCTCTGGCAAGGTTGGGACACATTTCACATAAGCAGCTGAACCTTCCTTGTGTTTCACCCGAGTGACTTCCCTTCACGTAAGTTTGACAATGTGAAATATGATGCACAAACCTCGATCCATCCAAACTTAACATTCATAAACCAATAAGGAGTTGGGACCACTTGATTTACCCATAGGTTTAAAGCGATGATACCTCCTGCGCCATTCTATGGACTTGAACGGACTCAGCAAGGACAAAAATTGGAACCTAGGAATTATTGTGCTTGCCAATTTTGCCTTATTACCCACCATGCTTTTTAAAGCAGCTCAAAGACATCTTGTGATTAAACAAATACGTTGGATTCATGAATTTGAATTACATTTTCAAAATCAGCAGACAACACTGAACGGGAGCATCTAATTGATAGAAAGATTAATTGCAGCAAAATATAGTAAGACTAATATACTTACATAATTCATTTTGGTGGAGATTTAACTTCAATATGAGTCAAGAGATGGAAAAGAAAAAAGGGAGTCACATTTTCCTTAGAAAATAAGACTAAATTTGGCAGACTTAAAAGAAATAGTGGCCACAGATACAGAAATGGCCAAAGGTCATGGTAGATATTAATAAGGCCATGAAAATAGTAAACACATTGATTTTGTTTCCATGAGAATAGAAAAGAAAAGGAATGACATTACACTGAAACTTTGTTGGACTACAACTGGGATATAGCGCACAGTACTTCATTTTTATAATGCAAAAAAGCAATTGGAAATACTCAGAGAAATGTAGAATGTATTTACAAAGATAATGGATGGAGAGAATGGATCTCCAAGAGGAAATACTAAAAATACAGACCTGGTAGTGATGAATGGGGTGGAGGAGAATGAGGAGAGCTCTTTAAAATGATAAAAGGATTTGAAATGTAGTTATAAAAATTGTACTTACACTTGCAAAACAATCAATAACTAGGGACCATAAATAATGAATCGTTAATAATAATTAGGTGCTTCGGGAAAATCTTTCCACATTACAAAGAACTCAATACTACTTGGTGTATTTGAAAATAATGGCCAAAAAACACTTAAGGAAAAGCTAAATGCACGAGTGAAAGGGTAGAAAGTATTTGTTATTAGGGTGAAATGACGATGGCTGAGGAGAGTTTTATGTGCCATACAAACGTCAACATGGAGCTGTAGACTTAATCGCATGAATCGATTTAATTGATGAGAAACCTTTTTAAGCGATCAATAACTGATAAACATGGAAAAGGTCAATTAATTCACCAAACAAGAACAAGAATCTTTGCTGTGGAAACAAATTATTTTGTTTATCCAAACACCATGGCGATAAAGGAAAGAGAATGGGCTTGCTTTACACAGTATCTATCACAACTTGTGATTTCCCAAACGCTCTATAACCATTGAAGTACTCGAACTTACTGCTGTAACACTGGAAATGTTGTCGCCATGTTGCATTAAATAAGATTCCATAAACAGCAATGTGATGAGCAAAATAATCTGTTTTGATGATAATGGATAAGGAATAAATCGTGACCAGGGTATTAATGACAGTGCATGACATCTTGGTACAACACTGCAATAAAAGACTGGATTCATTGAACAAGTACAGTATAAGTCAACTAAATCTGGAGAAGCTCTTTTGAAGAGGCGTCATTCCCAATTTCCCTGCAATGTATTCAATTTACTCTGACAGCTACTGAATTAGTATCACCTCTCAAGTAACATATAGTGCCCACCATAATGTTTAGGACAAAGACCCATCATTTATTTATTTGCCTGTGTACTCCACATTTGAGATTTGTAATAGAAAAAAAAAATCACACATGGTTTAAGTGCACATTGTCAGGTTTGAATAAAGGCCATTTTTATACATTTTGGTTTCACCATGTAGAAATTACAGCAGTGTTGAAACATAGTCGTTCCCCCCCCCCCCCCCCCCCCCATTTCAGGACACCATAATGGTTGGTACACAGCAATGGCATGTAAATGAAAGTAGTTATGTTTAGTATTTTGTTGCATATCCTTTGCATGCAATGACTGCTTGAATTCTGCGATTCATGGACATCACCAGTTGCTGGGTGTCTTCTCTGGTGATTCTCTGCCAGGCCTATACTACAGCCATCTTTAGCTAATGCTTGTTTTGGGGGCTAGTCCCCTTCAGTTTTCTCTTCAGCATATAAAAGGCATGCTCAATTGGGTTCAGATCAGGTGATTGACTTGGCCACTCAAGAATTGACCATTTTTTAGCTTTGAAAAACTCCTTTGTTGCTTTAGCAGTATGTTTGGGGTCATTGGCTTGCCATAGAATGAATCGCTGGCCAATGAATTTTGAGGCATTTGTTTCAACTTGAGCAGATAGGATGTGCCTATACAGTTCAGAATTCATTATGCTACTACCGTCAGCAGTTGTATCATCAATGACAATAAGTGAGCCAGTACCTTCAGCAGCCATACATGCCCAGGACATAACACCCCCACCACTGTATTTCACAGATGAGGTGGTATGCTTTGGATCTTGGGCAGTTCCTTCTCTTCTCCATACTTTGCTCTTGCCATCACTCTGATGTAAGTTAATCGTCATTTCATCTGTCCACGAGACCTTTTTTCCAGAACTGTGGTTGCTCTGTGAGTACTTCTTGGTAAACTGTAACCTGCCCATTCCCATATTTGTGGTAACCAGTGGTTTGCATCTTATTAAGCCTCTGTATTTCTGTTCATGAAGTCTTCTGTGGACAGTGGTCATTGACAAATCCATACCGACTCTTGAAGAGTGTTTCTGATCTGTCGAACAGGTGTTTGGGGGGGGTTTCTTTATTATAGAGATAACTCTTCTGTCTTCAGCTGTGAAGGTTTTCCTTGGCCTGTCAGTTCCTTTGCGATTAGTAAGCTCACCAGTGCTCTCTTTCTTCATAATTATGTTCCAAACAGTTGATTTCGGTAAGCCTAAGGTTTGGCTGATGTCTCTAACAGTTTTATTCCTGTTTCTCAGTCTCATAATGGCTTCTTTGACTTTCATTGGCACAACTTTGGTCCTCATGTTGATAAACAGCAATAAAAGTTTCCAAAGGCGATGGAAAGACTGGAGGAAATTCTGGGTGCTGAGAGCTCTCTTATACCTGCATGAAGGAGGCAATTTAACACACCTGAGCAATTACAAATACCTGTGAAGCCATGTGTCCCAAACATTATGGTGCCCTGAAATGGGAGGACTATGTATAAACACCGCTGTAATTTCTACATGGTGAAACCAAAATGTATAAATCTGACAATATGCACTTTAACCACATATGATTTTTTACTATTACAAATCGCGAATAAATAAATGATGGGTCTTTATCCTAAACATTATGGAGGGCACTGTAAAACAAATTATGATCCACTCCTGTGCAAAAGGAAGTTTCTAATAATATTCTTTCAATTTCTTTTGGTAGTAACCTTAAAGTTATGAACCTTTTTACCCACGAGCTAGATATCCTTAATTTATTTTTTCTAAATCCTGCAAAACATGAAACGTTATCAAATCTCCTTTCAGTCCTCTCTACTCTATGAACAACACTCGTTTCTACAGTCTTTTTAAGTGGGATTTAAACACTTTACCAACTAACTCAAAGACAGAGGCACCTGTAAGTATGCAGCTATTACATGAGTGAGACTGCATTTAAATATAAAGCACTCTTTAGAATGTCCAAAGTCCTAACTTCCATTGCAACATAAATGGGTTGGCACACTGCTGACTATTGAACTGGCAAACTATCATACAAAGGGAAATTTTATAATTAAGCCCATAAAGGAATAAAACAGCCAAAACAATTTGCTGAGAGAGAGAAATTCAGCAGCTGAGCCCTGGAGGTGAAATTCCTCCCTGCCAGGTGATTGCTTCAGGGTCTGTTGCTCTTGAGCCGGAACAGAGTTAAATATCCGACACTGGCTTGGAGGGCATTCGCCTTGTGAGCACCACCACTGTTTCAAAAGCCTCCAAGATCCATACCCAGGATCCGATGACGTACCTGACCAGGTCTGCGGCAGTGGCAAGGCTCTGGGTGCTCTCTGAGTAGTGAATGGTTGTTTAGCAAAGCCAGCCTGTAATTCAGCAGACAGTATTCCCACCTCCGAGTCAGAAGATCCGGAGTTCGTATACTCCTCCGTAGAGTCCTGCTGAGTGGAGATTGAACTTCCAGCTTGCAATTCCTCGTTGACATCTTCAAGCCCACCGGGTGTGCGAGTGGATGAACTTCCCTGCTCACCCATCCCACCACCCCCATCATGTGAGTTGTAGGAGGCCATAAAGCCCTCCCTCTACATCATACTGCTTTGCAAGGCAAACACATGAAGGGACAAAATGACAGCCCTGGCCACAAGGACATTAAGTACAGGCAACAACAGGCTCAGGTGCAACCTAGGAAGACAGTAAAGTGTCTGCACAACAATAGTTTTTTACCCTGTTACTCAACGGTACTGATCTGCCTATTAACATCCAGTATCCCATAGAACAAACTTTCCTTGATCCATTGCAAGAGATTCTATTTTGTGCTATTTCTCTTTCCCTTGTGAATTGCGTTCCCCTTTATCAAAACAATTATTAATGATTTAAATATGTTATTTATAGCATTTAACTGAAATATCTTTGGATGGAGGAGAGGAGGAGAAGTTGGAAGTCAGTGAATCATTGCTGGTGATGGTGGAACAATAAACCAGAGTTCAAGACAGCAGAATAAGAAGCAAGAGTTCGGTGGAATTATATTTGCAGATCCAGCACTGGGGTTGGACACACTTTCATTGCCTTTAATACCATGAATTCAATTCTTAATAATAGGCAGTCGCACACATATGATTGTGTAGGAAAGAACTGCAGATTTAACCTGCAGCTTAAATCGAAGATAGACACAAAATCCCGGAGTAACTCAGCAGGACAGGCAGCATCTCTGGAGAGAAGGAATCGGTGGCATTTTGGATTGAGACCCAACTTCACACATGTGATTGTCAGGTGTCAGGAGCTGAAGGGATTAACCAGAAGAGCTTCTGTTCTTATCTCTTGAAAGTTTTGGGGTCAAAGATCTCGTATGTTATTTTGCAGAATGTTCCAGCTGATGCAAGTAAAGCCGATGTCTGATTAGTTGAATAACCGGTAGAACACATTCTCAACATTTTTTTGTTAAATGCCTTTGTTTAAATGATGCTCTTGGAAAACAATAAAACACAGATAGTCACGTGGCAGGGAAGCAAGATTAAGGCTTTAGCTGACTACGAGCTGCAGTGGCATATTTTGCTAAAATACATTTTTAAGACTGGCAGATTCATCCATCCCTGGAGAAACTATCAATAATGATTTTAAATAAAAACAGAAAATTAGTTCTGACAAAAGGTCATCAACTCAAAATATTAATGGTTTCTCTCTGCACTTAGGTTGCTTGACTTGCTGTCATTTATAGTACTGTCTTTTACTTCTAATTTACCGTCTCTACAATGTTTTACTTTATAATGATGTGATTGCTTGTTCCATTGTTTAACAAAGACTGGTTGCATTATTCCCCGAAACTCCACACCTACCCATATGGCTGAGGCAGAAGATTCAGACTCATACTTCAAAAACACAAGCCTACTATTGAGGCTGTCATTCTACACCGAGGTATTACTTGGGGTTCACTCTTTTGAATTAGATTTTAAATTAATGTCATCAAATGGATGGAAAATATCCATTGGCACATCCAATGAGAAACAGGGGTAATTCTCCTTGTATTCAAGTTACTATCTATGCCTCTAATATCTATCATTAGAGTAATTAATTACGTTACTTTTACTAAGAACTTGCTCTGTATAAATTGACTGCCTGATTTCTCACGTTATAACTAAAACACAAAATGCTGAAGAAGAGCCCAGACCCGAAACATTGCCTGACCATTCTCTCCAAAGATGCCACCTGACCCGCTTTGTGTTTTGCTCAAGATTGAAGCATTCCTTGTGTCTCCATTTTGTATTGTAACATTGACTACACTTCAATTACTTTCTTGGCTGAATAGGTGACATACTAACGAAATGCCAGTCTTTTCCTCAAGGAATCTCTGGTTACCTTCACTCGGATGATACACTGGTTCCTCCTCCCGTATAATATCAAACAGAGGGACTACAAGTTTGATAATGTTCAGAGCAGTCCTTGGTTTGATGACGCTCCCATTATGGTGTAAGGTTGGCATTTCTTATATTGTGACCTGGCATCAATTTCAAGTGCCAACAACACAAAGCACAGGGAAGTGGTTTAAAAATCCACCAACAGCAATCTCACGATGAGAGAAAGGCCAAATCAGCTAAATTCTGATAATTAACAAATTGCCAAAAAATGTCATTTACCTTCATTGTTAGACGAGTTTGTATTATGTTTTGGGGAGCATCTTGAAAAATAAGATTCTCAGGATATTGGGACTGTTGGCAAGACTGACATTTATTCCTTGATATAACCGGTAGTTATAACAAGAGCAAAGAGCAATTAAGCGATAACAGTTTTAATGTGGGGTCGGTCACAAAGGCCTGCCTATTAAGGACAGGTTTCCTTCAATGGAGGGCAGTTGGGATGTAACAAGAATGCGGCAGTTTCAAGGTCACTTTTAATTTTACCATTTTATTTCCAAGCAGGGTTTGAACTTGGCTTTGTGGATTACAGACCGTCCAGTAATGTCCCGTTCCGAGTAGACTGAGCCGCCTACAAAGGCTACAGATCCACCTCCCGCATTGCCACCGCCGTCAGAGTTTCCAATAGCAACAGCAACAGCAAGGAAACGACGACATTAGACGACAGAGCGTCGCTGATTATTCTCCTGCGTCGCCCCCACAGCGGGGGTGGAGACGGCACACATACAGGTGGGGAAAGGAGAAGGAGGGCGCAGAGCAAGTGAGAAGAGGCAAGGCAAGGGATGCAATAGGCCAAGAAACGAGATTGTGAAACGGGGAGAAGGCGACACACCACAGCCTATTCCCCAGTTCCACCGCCGAGATGGGTTTGAATGTATATTGGAAAGACTGGCTGAAAATGTCACGGTCAAGCAGAATGATACTAAAGGGAAAAAGAAAATAATGACAATTCCACACTAATGCAAGAGCCAGCTGACGCCAGCACCGACACTAATGCAATCCGGATTTTACTTTTAATTTAAATGCACACTGTGTATCTTGTCACACAGTAAACCTCAAGATGCTGCGTGTGTGAGACAGAGAGAAGGAGAGGGCGATAAGGCGATTAAAGCACAATTTATAGGATGTTTAAATTTAGGTGCATCAGATTTACAACATCTAATTTTGTATATAATCTTATGCAACACACAGCCCTCATTTGGCTGGGATTAAACTCCACTTGAGTCTTCGATTTTAATCCTATCAACACATCTTTCTCCAAAATGCCCCTCTTCCGCTCCACCCCAAGCACAGGTTGTAAACTAGGAGAATTTGTCTTTACATTTGCTTCACAGTGCTAGGAGAAACGAAGAGATTATAGTCTGCTCCACATAGAGTCACTGATCATTCTTATCTGGGTCAGTCCTTGGCAACAAAATAGGAATGACGGTGGAACAGCAATGGCAGGAATTTCTGGGCATAATCCGGAAGTCGCAGGATCATTTCATTCCAAAAAGGAAGAAAGATTCTAAGGGGCGTAGGAGACAACCGTGGCTGACAAGAGAAGTTAGGGATAGATAAAACTAAAAGAAAAGATGTATAACACAGCAAAGAGCAGCCAGAAGCCAGAGGATTGGGAAACTTTCATAGGACTACAGAAGGAAACAAAACGGGCAATACGGGCTGAAAAGATGAAGTACGAGGGGAAGCTGGCCAGGAATATAAAGGACAGTAAAAGCTTCTTTAGATATGTTAAGGGAAAAAGAGTAGCAAAGTCAAATGTGGGTGCCTTGAAGGCAGACACAGGTGAAATTATTATGGGCAACAAGAAAATAGCAGAAGAGTTGAATAGGAACTTCGGATCTGTCTTCACTAAGGAGGACACAAACAATCTCCCAGATGTATTGGAGGACAGAGGATCTAAGGGGGGTGAGAAATAGTATTGGGTAGGCATATGGGACTGAATCCCCTGGGCCTGATGGTCTGCATCCCAGGGTCCTCAGGGAGGTGGCTCTAGAAATAGTGGACGCATTGGTGATCATTTTCCAATATTCAATAGATTCAGGATCAGTTCTTGTGGATTGGAGGATAGCTAATGTTATCCCACT
Source organism: Raja brachyura (assembly GCA_963514005.1). Next base: position 24,271,198 of record OY740806.1, on the reverse strand, counting down.
TTTCAAGAAAGGAGCGAGAGAGAAAACCGGTAATTACAGACCAGTTAGCCTGACTTCGGTGGTGGGAAAGATGCTGGAGTCAATTATGAAAGAGGTAATAATCGGGCATTTGGATAGCAGTAAAAGGATTAGTCCAAGTCAACATGGATTTATGAAAGGGAAATCATGCTTGACTAATCTTCTGGAATTTTTTGAGGACGTGACAAGTAAAATGGATGAAGGGATGCCAGTGGATGTAGTGTATCTAGACTTTCAGAAAGCCTTTGATAAGATCCCGCACGGGAGACTGGTGACTAAAATTAGAGCACATGGTATTGGGGGTAGGGTGTTGACATGGATAGAAAATTGGTTGGCAGACCGGAAGCGAAGAGTAGGAGTGAACAGGTCGTTTTCAGAATGGCAGGCAGTGGCGAGTGGAGTGCCGCAAGGCTCGGTGTTGGGGCCGCAACTGTTTACCATATATATTAATGATTTGGAAGAGGGAATTAGGAGCAACAGTAGCAAGTTTGCGGATGACACAAAGCTGGGTGGCAGTGTGAACTGTGAAGAGGATGTTAGGAGGTTGCAGGGGGGACCTGGACAGCTTGAGTGAGTGGGCAGATGCAGTATAATATAGATAAATGTGGCGGCAAAATAGGTTCCTTTTATTTATTCTGTCTAAGTCCGCAATCCACTTTGGCGGCAAAAACAAGGGGGCAGATTATTATCTCAATGGGGTTAGGTTAGATAAGGGGGAGGTACACCGGTCACTGAAAGTTGGCGTACAGGTGCAGCAGGCAGTGAAGAAAGCTAATGGAATGTTGGCTTTCATAACAAGAGGATTTCAGTATAGTGTAAAGAGGTTCTTCTGCAGTTGTATGGGGCTCTGGTAAGACCACATCTGGAGTATTGTGTGCAGTTTTGGTCTCCTAATTTGGGGAAGGACATCCTTGTGATTGAGGCAGTGCAGCGCAGGTTCACGAGATTGATCCCTGGGATGGCGGGACTGTCATATGAGGAAAGATTGAAAAGACTAGGCTTGTATTCACTGGAGTTTAGAAGAACGAGGGGGGATCTTATAGAAACATATAAAATTATAAAAGGACTAGACAAGCTAGATGCAGGAAAAATGTTCCCAATGTTGGCTGCGTCCAGAACCAGGGGCCACAGTCTTAGAATAAAGGGGATGTCATTTAAGACCGCGGTAAGAAAAAAACTTTTTTACCCTGAGAGTTGTTCATTTCTGGAATTCCCTGCCACAGAGGGCAGTGGAGGCCAAATCACTGGATGTATTTAAGAGAGAATTGGATAGAGCTCTAGGGGCTAGTGGAATCAAGGGATATGGGGAGAAGGCAGGCACGGGTTATTGATAGCGGACGATCAGCCATGATCACAATGAATGGCGGTGCTGGCTTGAAGGGCCGAACGGCCTCCTCCTGCACCTATTTTCTATGTTTCTATGTTTCTAAAATAGTGGCCAGTGTTATTACAGAGGGTAAACATAAATTAGCTCGGAAACAATATTTTTGTGAAAATAATACAACTACGAGATTACATAGTTATGGATCAATTATCCAGAAAGTTTAATCTGGATCAGAATGAGAATTTCAATCATTAAAAAAAATCTCAAATTAAAAATCTGTAATCAGAAGACCACAAGGCTATTATATTGTCTTAAAAGTTGAAACCACTAATTAATACATGCATATTATTTAGAATATCTAAAGTTAGATTAATACTTTAAGAATATCTAAAGTTCACAGATCAGAGAAAATGCGTTCATGAGTATTGGACAACACAGGCAAAATATCCAGAAAGGCAGTTACAGCTTGCACTATGAGCATGGTCTCAGGCGCCTAAATACAAATCATATTCTGAAATGTTACTTAGATCCAGAATTAGAATCACAGAAAGATTACATCAGGGAAGGGCACTTGGTCCAATATGCCAATACTGGTCGGGAATGAAGCACCCAGACTGATCCCGGCTTCCAGCATTTCATCCTCAGCTCTGCAGGTCATAGATCACGGATTCGATCATAGAGCACAGAAACCATGCCTTGGATATAAATCTTAGGGCAAACGGAATCAAGCGATTATGGGGAGAAAGAAGGAACAGGGTACTGATTTTGGATGATCAGACATGATCATATTGGCTCAAAGGGCTGAATGGCCTACTCCTGCACCTATTTTCTATGTTTCACCCATTCTTGTACCAATGCCAGTTATCAGCACGTGGTCCATTGCTTGCTATGTGTTGCAGATTCAAGTGTTTGTGTAGATACTTCTTCAATGTTGCAATAGCATGTGCCTCTACCGCCCTCTCATGAGGTGCGTTCCAGAGTCTAGCTACCCACTTGGGTGAACAAGATCTATCACAGATCCCCACTGAACCCCTGCTCACTTACCATACACCTACTGCATGTCCTTTCATTTTACATACCTCATATTGAATGTCTTTTTTGCTTTTACCATACTGTCAGCCAGTAAGTTCCAAATACCTATCCCCCTCTAGATGGCAATACATTTACATTTCCCTTGCAATTCTTCTATCAATTGATGGTAATTAATTCTCCCCAGGCCTTTAACCCCTTAGTCAAGCAAAATAGGTTCCTTTTATTTATTCTGTCTAAGTCCGCAATTGTATACAGATCAATTATGTCTCTGCAGTCTAATTCATCACCTCTCATAAAAACTCTGCCTACTCAACCCAAAAATCTTACCCAATCTTTCTTCATGGCATTTTCAGCCTGGGCAACATTCTTGCAAATCTCCTCTTTGCTCTATATGATGCAATCACACCTTTCCTGGAAATACTCCAGAATTATATATCCAACAGGCATTAAATATAATTTTAGTTTAAGCACCCTGCCCATTTATTTTATGCCTTTGCTAATAACAGATAGGATTACATACACCTTCTTAACCAGCTTACCTACCAGTCTTGCTAGTATCAATAATAAACACTCCTGTCCCACTCACTCCCCTCCTATTAACTGTAAATTTCAATCCCTTACTGGATCATGTTTCTCTGGACTAAATTCCATTTGCTATTATTCTGTCCAGCTGACCCAACTGTCTACATCCTTGAGCCAAATTATTTGACATAGTCAAGGGGTCAGACAAAGTTCTTACAGCTAAAAAGATCAAGGGATATGGGAGGAAAGCAGGAACAAGGCATGTAATTTAAAGATTCGCCCTGAACATCTTGAATGGCCTACTCCTGCTCCTATTGTTTCAACTATGAAGTTGAAAGCTTTCCTATTCCCTATCAATCATGTGGCCTGTTTCAAGTCTTGTGGAAGCCTGAGCTACCCAGTCACAAAACACCTCTCAATCATTATTCTCTGCTTTAGGTCACTGAGCCAATTTCCCATCCAACTTGCCATTTTCTCATGAATCTGTAGTTATCTTACTTTTTTAAAGGTCTGTCATGCAGAACCATGTAGAAATCTTTACTAAAGTCCACCTGGACTAATGAAATAGTGGTCTTTACCTCAGGGGGGTTTAATATAAAGAAGTCTACTTTAATTGTAGGGAAGCCTCGGTCAAATCACATCTAGAGTGAATCTGTTTTCTCAGTCCAGCCAAGGGGTTGTAAACCTCAAGTTCGAGGCACCCATTCAGAAATGAAATCAGCAAACACAAAGGATAATGAAACTCCACAATTCTCTTACTCAAAAGACAATGGATGCTGGAGATCAACTGAATCTCAAATCCCAGTGATATCTGTTAGATAAAGGTGTTAACAAATGCGGATCAAAGGTAGAGACGAAGAAACAAGGAACTGCAGATGTTGGTTATCAGATTGTGTTGAGGCACAGAACTAACCGTATTATATCACTGTAAGTGAGATCTTCCATAAATTACCCTCTTGATTCTCGTGCATTAGAACAGTGACGGCAGTTTTTAAATATTTCATTAGTTGTAGTGTTTTTCTTTCCTTCATTGATGGAGAGTGTTTCCAGATGCATGCGTTTTAGTACAATATTCAAAGAGCATGGAGCAACATCATGAATGTCACCTTGCAAAGTACCCAGACGGGGACTGGAGAGGGTAAAACATTTGTACACAAGAACAGTAAAAGAAATCGGCTACATTGCAAGCATTCTTTCCACTTAGTACATTGTCTGCACAGCCTGTCACTTAAAATAAATTAAAAAACATTCTTAGCTTCAATTCTGTTCAATTCTGCTTAAAATAAAACCCTTAGAGCTATACTGATAAGCAAGTTCCAGATACTGCGGATATCAGATTATTATTTGTTGCATTCCTCATCTCTAAATGTAACCTCATGGGTCAACTTTGATTTGCTTTTGATCGGATGATGTGTTAAATAAGTGGTTTACGTCAGTCGCGGTGAGCCGAGGTAATTAGTGCAGCAACTCGGGAGCAGGTGACTGATTACAGCAATGATTCATAGAAGTACAGGATCAAGTGCTTTGCAAAAGGAACATCCGCACAGAGGGCAACCTGCAGGGAACAAACCTGTTATAGATGCAATGTGCCTGAACTGGAGGGGGTAGGTGGGGGGGCGGGGGGGAGGGAGTAAGTTGGTGGCGTGAGGTAGGGGATGTTTTTTCAGAAAAAATGAAAGGCAAGAGAAGGTTAGGTACATAAGGTTATAGTAGAGGGACCTGGTGGGGAGTAAGAAAGAAAGAGACTGAGCATAAGGTGGGAGGAGACTGGAAATATGGGGGAAGGGAGATTGGAAAATGGGGAAGTGTGGTTGAGAAAGCATGCATGGCAGGAAAGAGAATAAGTAGATGGGCAAAGAAGTTGAAAAGGAATGGGGATTAGGGAGGGGAGGGTCGAAGGGAGTGTAAAAGCACAAAAGGATCACGATGGAAAATAGAATTGAGAGATAATGCAACATTGAATAAGAAAGCGAGTGTGAATTCTTTGTACTCAGACTTCCCTACCTATCTGTGCCTCTCATAATGTTATATACTTCCAACAAGTCTCCCCTCAATCTCCAACGTTCCAGAGAAAACAATGTATGTCTATCCCACCACTCCCTGTAGCTGAGACCCTCCAATCCAGACAGCATGCTAGTAAACCTCCTCTGCACCTTCTCCAAAGCCTCCACATCTTTTGTGTAATGGCTGACCAGAACTACACGCAATACTCGAAACATGGCCTAACCAGAGATCTATAGAGCTGCATCATTTCTTCTTGACTATTATATTTAATGCCCCAAGCAATGAAGGCAAACATTCTGTACACCTTCTTTACCACCCTATCTACTTGTGCCGCCTCCTGCAGTGAGTAGTGGACTGCATTGATCTCTCTGCACATCAATGCTGTGAAGGATCTTGCCATTCTCTCCCTTGACATTCAACCTCCCAAAGTGCAACACCTTGCACTTGCTCGGGTTAAACTACATCTGCCACTTCTACACCCGATCTATAATCTGCTGTATCTTCTGACAGCATTCCTCACGGTCAGCAACTCCTCCAATATTTGTGTCATCAGCAAACTTACTCACAACCCATCTGCCGTTGCGCCAAGGTCAATTATATATCATGAACAGCAGAGGTCCCAGCACTGATACTTGCTGAACTCCACTATTCACTGACCTCCGGCCACAATATCCACCTTCTACCACAACCTTCTACTTTTATGAATAAGCCAGTTCTGAATGAATACGACCAAGTCATTGTAAATCTCGTACATCTTAATCTTCTGGATCAGCCTACCATGAGGGAATTTATCAAAAGCCTTACTAAATTCCATGTATACAACATCCACTGTCCTCCCTTCATCAATCTCCTTTGTCACCTCCTCAAAAAAAATAATCAAGTTAGTAAGACATGATCGGTCACCCATCGGGTTGTGACCCTTCTTCAGACTGAAAGTAGAGGGGATGGAACTGGAGGGGAGGGTACCAGAAGTCTGAAGAAGGGACCCGACCTGAATCATCACCCATCCTTTTTCTCCAGAGATGCTACCTGTCCCGCTGAGTTACTCCAGCACTTTGTGTCCATCTTCGATATAAACCAGCATCTGCAGTTCCTTTCCACACTCTTCCACATGTCATATGTGGACTTGTCCAGTAGCAACTGCAATCTCTAAAACTAAACCTCTAAAAAAGGTAGTGTTGTGGATTGATGCTGTATATATTGAAGCCAAGAGGTAATGAAAACAGTAAAGTTCTTAAAACTCCGTTAAAGGACTGCATGCAAAACTGACAACATGATACAAACTGGAAATTGGGACTAAGCACTAGGTTTACTAGGACAGTGACCAAATGTAGAACGCAAAGACCAGATTGGGTTGTTTAAAGGGGAAATAGATAACATTGTTTGAAAGACCACGGAATTGTAGGCAATGGGGAATTGGCCCAGAAGAGGTGAGAAGACCAGGAGCAAATCAAATCATATTGAATGGTGGGGCAGAGTTGAGGGGCCAAATCATCTACCCTTGCTCCTATTCTCTTCAATTCTTATGATCAATATTTGAGGCAAAACAATCTGCATTAAAATAGAGCTGGGGATGGAGAAAAGGGTGTTGAAGCAGGTCAGATGATCGTAATTATAAGTATTTGGCATTTGGAAAGTAAATGCCAAGGTGACTTTGAGGTAAATCACTTCTTCCTGCATTGTAACTAATGTTTAATTGCACCCCAGCAAGAATTAGTCGCTTCTGAAAAGACAGGAATAAGACTGGAAATAATATTAAAAACAAACAGCAAGCCAAACCTATTAGAATTCCTTGCACTTTACTGTGCTGGCACAGGTTCTAGCTCCATCTAGTAAGTCTGGTGCCTGCAGGTTGATGGCATCCTCCACAGAAAATAGAAAGCAGTTTTACCAGTGAGTGCAGGAAGTGGCTACTGTCCCACAGCGCCTGCACTCATTCCTTCAAAAGAGATATACAATCAGTCCCCAACCTAATTGACTGGCCCAGACATTTAGTTTTTTTAGTTTAGAGATACAGCGTGGAAACAGGCCCTTCGGCCCACTTAGTCCACGACGATCAGCAATCACCCGTACACGAGTTCTATCCTACACATTAGGGGCAGTTTTTTTTAAATAGAAGCCAATTAACCTTCAAACATCTTTGGAAGGTGAGAGGAAACCGGAACAGCCGGAGAAAACCCATGCGGTCACAGGGAGAATGTTCAAACTCATTACAGACAGCACCTGTAGTCAGGATTAAACTCGGGTCTCTGGCTATTATTTTTGGAATGTATTCAATTCTCTTTAATAAGTTATTAATGGATCTAATTCTACTTCTAGCACAACAATCCAGGTCACAACTTGCTCCAGAAAAAAATCTTATTCCATAGAAACATAGAAAAATAGGAGCAGGGGTAGGCCATTCGGCCCTTCAAGCCAGCACCGCCATTCAATGTGATCGTGGCTGATCTAAACTCGGTACCCTATTGCTGCTTTCCCCCCCATATCCCTTTAGCCCTAAGAGCTTTTCCATTCAGCTTTGACAGTCTGCATTTTGATTTCTGATCCTCTTATCAAAGGAAACAGTTTATCCTTATTTACTTCATCAAATCTATGGTTTTGGACACCTGTTAAATTTTCTCATCATCTTCTCAGAGCAGAAAAAAAATGCAGCTTCTCAAATGTATCCACAACTCGGATAGTTTTGATGTTTAAAAAAACATTGAACGTATTTTCTTCCTTCCCCAGGTATCTCAATCCCACCAATGGATTGGAATTAGAAGGTAGCATTGCACTCAGCTCCAGTCATTCAAATACAGTCACTTTCCCACAATATAAATCACTCCAGTTTCAGACCATCGTAAGAGTAAGATTTGAAATTAAAAGATAGAATATTTATGAACATTGAAAGTTGGAATGGTAATCACAATTTGAATGAATTGTCTACAATGACTAATACAGGAGAATCTGAACAGCTGTTAAACATACTGTTTAAGCCTGGTGGGGAATGGAAGGGAGGTTGGGTGGCAGCCGAGACCAAACTAAACATATTTTGTACAAGGAATATAATTAGAACGATTTAAAACAGTGGGATAATCACAGGGTTTGACTTTGGAAATAAGGATCTCATATGACCCAGGGAACATTACATGACAAGGGAGAAAGGTACTGGCACCACTGAAGATTAAGAACCATGCTTCATGTAACTTGCTCAGTCCTTTGTACAGAGACTATCAGTACAGTACCTTCACTACCTAGCTTATAGTACTGACTGTGCTGGGTCAGCTCCATTATATATAGCATTGACCTGTGGTTAAGCTTTGTATGGACAACCATACTGTAAACAAACAATGCCACACACACTGCAGAATTGTACCACAGAACACACACACAATCTCCCAGAGTATAGAAACTTGGAAGCACTTTCAATGACTGCATTAATCAGTTGTTTAATACTCTCCCCCGCTTTCTCTTTATCTGAAGCTACTGACTCTGGCAGAGCCACACCTTGATCCCTTTCCAATATAGGCCACGCAATAAATACTTCATGTTCAAGATTAGATGCAGATGTTACCCTGCTATTCAGTTGTATAGGATCTCACAGCAGCTGAGTCTCCTCTTGTCCCCATCTGTCATTCATGCACAGCGACTTTCACAGGGATGGAGATCAAGAAAGAAATAGAAACTGGCATTTTCACATCCTTTAACCTGGGATGCACTAACCTGATTGCAAATCCTTCCCTTGCTATGTTATGTCGTCAACATTGGCTCACTGGCCAACATGCTTGCTTCTAAATTGGAAGAATACAAGTTGAAACTGCAGTGGTTTGACAACAGAATCCAAGTCACTGTTGCAATACTGAGAAATTACTTTCCCAACTTTAAACGGAGAGGACGTCAGATGGATGCAAAATATTTAAGGGTTTGTAGGTTAATGGCTTTGTATAAATGTAAATCGTCCATAGTGTGGGTAAGATAGTGTTAAGGTGCGGGAATTGCTGGTGGGTGCGGACTCGGTGGGCCGAAGGGACCCGTTTTCACGCTGCATCTCTACACTAAACTAAAAAGAGCATGATTGAATAAAAATAATGTTCAGAGATAATTAGCTGTTGGGTCACATCTATTGACCTGAAACTTAAAATAACTGTCAAAGCCCATTGCTGTTTATTCAGAGAATTGGGGTTGCTGAACAATTTGCGATGCCAACAGAATCCTCCATAATCTTTTATATGCAGCTGCTCCAATTATGATTTCTGAAGTAATTAATACAATTCCCTCCTCCAGATGTTTGTCGTCGTGCTGCATTAACTATACCCCCCCCAATCAATGCCCCCTTGCATCTGTCTTCACAAGTACACAGGTTATAGCAGTAAAATTAGGCCATTCGGCCAATCGAATCTACTCTGCCATTCAATCATGGCTGATCTCTGTCTCCTAATCCCATTTTTCTGCCTTCTCCCCACCCTTGACACGATACAATAAAATAGAACTTTATTTCTCTCAGGAGGTTAATTCCTGTACTAATCACGAATTTGTCCATCTCTGCCTTAAAAATATCAACTGACTTGGCCTCCACAGCCCTCTGTGGCAATGAGTTCCACAGATTAACTACCCTCTAAAGAAGTTCCTCCTCGCCGCCTTTCTAAAAGAGCACCCTTTAATTCTGAGGCAATGACCTCTGGTCCTAGACTCTCCCGCCAGTGAAAACATCCTTTCCACATTCACTCTATCTATGGCTTTCATTATTCTGTAGGTTTCAATGAGGTCCCCCCTCAACCTTCCAAACTCCAGCAGGTACAGGCCCAGCGCTGTCAAATGCCCATCATATGCTAACCCACTCATTCCTGGATCCATACTTGTAAACCTCCTCTGGACCCTCTCCAGAGCCAGCACATTCTTCCTCAGATATGGGGGCCAAATTTGATGACTGTACTCCAAATGTGGCCTGACCAGCACCTTATAGAGCCTCAGCATTAATCTTATCCTAGCCATGACCTAGTTATAGGAATCTGATTAACCTAGATCCATGCCCTAGGTTCCCCGGAAGCCAATGTGGCCTGGTAGTGAAAGAAGGATAATTGCTCAGCAGAGAGTGTTAAGTCATTGGGTGTACTTGAGTCAAGGTCAGAGAAAGGGACTAAAGCCTCACCACTGTCCATTGTTTCCATTACATCGTAGGGAATATGTTCTGATTGGCAAATGACGGTAAAATTCCATTCCACATGAGGCTGATTAGGGAGAAGGAAAGATTCCTGGAATTCGGTCTCGCAGGGTGCGTATACAGCGTGCCTGGTCACAGGCTGCAAGAATGTTTTATGCTTGCGTCAAGTATATTTCCTGCTGTCCACACTATAGAAATGTGCAAGATAGAATCTCGTCAATGGTGGAAAACAGTAATAACAAGTGAATAACCCGGAACCTGATGGCTTGAAAATAATGGCTCATCAACAGCCTCCCAGTAAAATTTCTCAGAATCTCACTACTCTTCACTTTGTCTCAGTGTTCACTTCACCATGGAAATGTCAGTGTCAGCCGTGGTTCAGTGGGTAACATTCTTATCTAAATTGAAAGATTTGCTAGTTCAAATTCCATTCCGGATGCTCGAGTCTATAATTCCAGCTTCCACCCCATATTGTAGTGTTGAGAGTGTGCTACATGGTCAGTGATGTGGCCATTTGTATGATACATTAAACTGAGACACAGCATGTGCTCGAATTGATATACAAAAGCCACTATACCTTTACCAGAATGGTGTGCAGGTGACTAGAATCGGTTTGGTTCAATGCCACAAACCGGAAGAACCAAGAACATCCATTAACATAAGACCAACAAGAACTTCCAACGTTACAAAACAACATAGAACAACAAATACAAAAGAAAATCTAACACTCCACAGAAAGAAAGTAAAAGCAAGTATAAGAGGAGTAACACAACTGGAGAATTACGTTGTGGCACACAGTGGTTAAGAGATTACTGAAGTAAGATGACTGACAGTTACTGCTGAGTGCAATTGATTTGGTAACACTGCTGGACTAGACCACCTCAATCACCACAGATAGTTCTGTGTTCCCACCCCTCTCCTGCATCATCATCCCTCATTTGATCAGTAAGGGTGTCAAGGGTTATGGGGAGAAGGCAGGAGAATGGGGTTGAGATGGAAAGATAGACCAGCCATGCTTGCATGGCGGTGCAGACTTGAGGGGCCGAAGGGCATAATTCTGCTTCTACAACTTATAAACTCCCCCTCCAAGCCATCGTATCACCCTCTTTAAATCCTCTCACCTCATCTCCTTTTGCCCTTCCTGCCTCTTGAACATATTTTCTTACTTCCCAAATGCAACTTCAATTAAAAATGAAAAGGACTCAAGAATTCTTTCCATGGTGAAGAAGATCAGGCAGTGACCAATGCCTCAACATACGCACCCAAATTAGGAATTTGTGCAGCAAGCGTGAAGCAGTCTTTACCAGCACCTTTCTTGCAGGCTGTGACTAAAATACTTAGGCTGTGTTGAAAATAATCAGCTAAGGCATGACACTTTGCTAGTCCAGCCTCTTAGATGGTCAGTGGAGATATTTAGTGTTTGCAATGAAGAAGAGGTAACTGTCTACCCATTCTACCTGCGGCTCTATGATATGTTAGTTCTTCTGGTACAGAACAGCATGCACCATTAGGTACCAAGAGCAAGCAGCCATTGCAGGGAGTACAGCCCAGGTTATCTCAAAGCATGCAGAGCAGTCCATAAATAACATTGAAGTATGACCAGGCATATGCAGTGTCCTCCACAATGTTTGGGACAAAGACCCATCATTTATTTATTTGCCTCCGTACTCCACAATTTGAGATTTGTAATAGAAAAAAAAATCACATGTGGTTAGAGTGCACATTGTCAGATTTTAATAAAGGCCATTTTTATATATTTTGGTTTCACCATGTAGAAATTACAGCAGTGTTTATACATACACCCCCATTGCAGGGCGCCATAATGTTTGGGACAACAATGTCAGCAATGTCATGTAAATGAAAGTAGTCATGTTCAGTATTTTGTTGCATATCCTTTGCATGCACTGACTGCATGATGTCTGCGATTCATGGACATCACAAGTTGCTGGGTGTCTTCTCTGGCGATGCTCCTCCAGGCCTGTATTGCAGCCATCTTTAGGTTATGCTTGTTTTGGGGACTTGTTTTCTCTTCAGCATATAAAAGGCATGCTCAATTGCGTTCAGATTGGGTAATTGATTTGGCCACTCAAGAATTTACAATTTTTTAGCTTTGAAAAAAATCCTTTGTTGGTTTAGCAGTATGTTTGGGATCATTGTCTTGCTGTAGAATGAACTGCCGGCCAATTAGTGTTGAGGCATTTGTTTCAACTTGAACAGATAGGATGTGTCTATACTCTTCAGATTTCATTATGCTACTACCATCAGCAGTTGTATCATCAATGAAAATACGCAAGCCAGTACCTTCAGCAGCCATACATGCCCAGGCCATAACACCCCCACCGCTGTGTTTCACAGATGAGGTGGTATGCTTTGGATCTTGGGCAGTTCCTTCTCTATACTTTGCTCTAGCCATCACTCTGATATGTTAATCTTTGTCTCATCTGTCCACAAGAACTTTTTCCAGAACTGTGGTTGCTCTTTTAAGTTCTTCTTGGCAAACTGTAACCCGGTCATTCCATTTTGTGGTTAACCAGCGGTTTGTAACTTGCAGTGTAGCCTCTGTATTTCTGTTCATGGCGTCTTCTGCGCATAGTGGTCATTGACAAATCCACACCCGACTCCTGAAAAATGTTTCTGATCTGTCGGACAGGTGTTTGGGGATTTTTCTTTATTATAAAGATAATTCTACTGTCATCAGCTGTTGCTAGCAGCCTCTGCCCACGGTCTGGCTGTCTTTTTTTATTTTGTTATGTTTAGAATGTGTCTTTTAGGTTTTTTTTCAGTATTTTAAGTGGGGAATGCGGGTAGGGTAGGGGGAAACCGTCCTTCAGGCGCTTCCTGGCAAGGATGCGGCTATTATCGGAGTCGAGTCCACCACGGCCTACCAACTGGATTGGCTCGGCTTTTCCTGCCGGACTGGACCAGAGCTTCAGCGGCGGCGAGGCGCTGGAAACATCGCGGAGTGGGCGAGGCATTCCTGGGACCACCGCTTGGAGCTCCGGAGGGTTGGGCCGCTGCTCCAACATCGCGCAGTCCTGAACCCTTTGCCGGGGGTCGCCAGCGCGAATCTCCGCCTGTGGACATCGGGAGCCACAGACTCCGGTGGCTGATTCAGAGGTCCAGGCCGCTGAGGATGTTCTCCCGTACGACATCGGGGTTCCATCGTTCCCGGCAAGAGGGCCTGAACATCAGGACGCCCGTAGCGGCGACTACAGGGTGCTCGGGAGGCCCCGACCATGGGTGAACATTGGGGAACATCGGTGAGGAGGTTGACTGGACTTTGGTTCCTTCCCTCACAGTGGGGAACTTTGGTGCCACTGTGGGGATGTTTGTGTTGTGGACTACTGTGTTCTGTGTTTTTGCGTTTAACAAATAATAAGGGAAAAATAATTTTGTTGTCTCTTAATTGAAGACAATGACAATAAATTAAATCAAATCAATCAAATCAAATCAGATCTTCCTTGGCCTGCGATTAGTAAGCTCACCAGTGCTCTTTCTTCTTAATGTTGTTCCAAACAGTTGATTTTGGTAAGCCTAAGGTTTGGCTCATGTCTCCAATAGTTTTATTCCTGTTTCTCAGTCTCATAATGGCTTCTTTGACTTTCATTGGCACAACTTTGGTCCTCATGTTGATAAACAGCAATAAAAGTTTCCAAAGGTGATGGAAAAACTGGAGGAATGAGAAGGTGCTGAGAGCTTTCTTATACCTGCATGTAAGAGGCAATTAAACACACCTGAGCAATTACAAACACCTGTGAAGCCATGTGCCCCAAACATTATGGTGCCTGAAATGGGGGTGTATGTGTAAACACTGCTGTAATTTCTACATGGTGAAACCAAAATGTATAAAAATGGCCTTTATTAAAATCTGACAATGTGCATAAGGTTCATTTATTGTCACCTACACCAATTGGTGTAGTGAAATTCACTGGCCAGGTCAGTCATACAATTTTTAAAAAGCAACAGACTCACAAAACACATTTTAACATAAACATTCATCACAGTGACTCCTACACATTCCTCACTGTAATGGAAGACGAAAATGAAGTTCAAGTCATTCACTTGTTGTTCTTCCTTGGTCGGGGGCCTCGAGCCCTCCGTTGATGGGACGGTCTTGAGTACCGTAACCGTCGGGCCCACCGCGTCGAGGCCTTCAGCTCCCGCTCCCCCGCACCGGGCAATCAAACCTCGCGTCGGGGCTGGACGAACCTTCTGCGACATTGGAGCTCCCGACTAGCCTCTCCCGAGACTGTGAGCCCTTGATGGTAAGTCCGCAGGCCACGGTGGGAGCAATCCCAGGCAAGGGATCCGCTCCGATGGTAAGTCCGTGCCCCGCGGTGAGGCTCACGACAGTCCGAGGCGGCTTCCAGCACCAGCGCTGGTAGGCTGCAGATACCGGAGAATGTGATCCGAAACTTGATCACATCTCCGGGAAGGTAAGAACCTGAAAAAAAATTCCCCCCCCCCCCACATAAAACAAACAGAAGAACATTAAAACAAACTTTAAACAAACGCTAAAAATAACAAAAAGGATGAAAAAACGAACAGACTGCCGGCAGGACTGCCATCTCCCTCCTCCGGCGCCCCCTTATGCACTTTAACCACATGTGATTTTTTCTATAACAAGTCTTAAATTGTGGAGCGCAGAGGCAAATAAATAAATGATGGGTCTTTGTCCCAAACATTGTGGAGGGCACTGTATTATACGAGAAGTACTTCATAATTGACTAAGAACAATGGAGCTTTTACAAGCAGCTTTAAATTGATCTAATCCCAGGAAATTACATTCCAGTTTAATATAAAAATAAGGTATCCTCTTTTGTCCCCTAGCTTTCTTTCACCACCCACCCGACTCCTTTGTCAAATCATGATACAACAGTGTAAAAATAATGCATGATCCTTCATGTAATCTATGGCTTCTGAAGAACATGCATTTCGTTGTCTCTGTACTGTACACTGCACAATGACAATTAAAAATTGAATTGAATTGAAAAAAACATGCCTGCCACCTCCCCTTCACTCTTTCCCTCATATCCCTCTTTCTTATCAATTCCATTTTGATGGCAGTACATTGCAAATCATAATCTTTCTGATTCTGTTTCTCTAACCTTCATATATCAATGCATTTTGAACCCTGAAGTAAAGTCCTTTCGTTATGATAATTTATTTAGTGTGTAATTCTGCGTTTAAAAAAAGTCCTTGTTGACCTACAGTGCCTGGTATCCAACTTTCTTGAAAACTCATTTCCGCTAACTCGCTCACCAATTCCTCAAAATCTGTCCTCGTCAAATCTGGTGACCTTGCTTTGTACTATAATATTATTCATTCTATAATGTACCTTAAATCTTAGCTTGAGGAAAGCGCTCTTATATTTATTGAATCTATTCTATTTTCAAAAATTAGATTCAACAGCATCCCTGCACCTTCAAATCCTCATGGACAGGCTGTTTGAAGGAGAGTGCTGAACATACTTTAGGAATTTTCCTAAGCCTGTTCACAGTACTCTTGTTAAAGTTCAGCTTTATTGAGTCGGAACTCAACGTTTCCAAGTTCATTTCCCAAGATATAATCTTGGACAGGAGTACAAGTTTCCTTGAACACGCAGAGCTTCTTTAAAAAAATTCCTGTGCTAGCTGTTTTGTAGCAACTTTTACTAGGTTACAAGGTCTTCCCGTACTAATTTACTGGGGTATAGATTTCCAGAGTTTGCTCAATGGAGCTCTTCAGACACTGTAGCACTCTCTAATTAATGTCCCCCCCCCCCCCCCCCCCGATCATGTTCCCTTGCCTCTGTCCGTCTGATGGGACATTGCCCCTCAATGACAAACTTAGTAGTAACAGTAAAAAAAAAAGAGTAACTGCCCTTTGAACGTACAATCCACCTTCTGGACATTCTTTCATTATTATACTGAGTATATCAGAGATGATGTGCAATGGACGATAAAGGCGTCCTTGCCAGCAACACCCACCTCTTGTGAATAAAGATCAAATCTAATCACGGATAGAGCTTTAATCCAAAGGTGAGAGAGTATATAAAACTGATCCTAGCTGATATACTGAAGATACTAACCTGAACTAATTCATATCAATCTCTCCTATTAGCTCCCCTCATCAGAATTCTGAATGGACAGGAGTAAATATTGATCACGAGTTCATCATATATAGGAATATTCCTCACCTTCCCTCCTTTGGCAACGGCTTTTGACCCTATTAATCTGGAAAGAGGTTACTGAAACCCTGCAGGCAATGCAAAATTTGCAACTCTTTCTCTACAAGAGCAGGTTAATAAATAACAAGGAACCTTGAACTCTGAGCAGCTTCATAGAAAGAGAAGCACATCAAAGAATATCATATCCATTTAAAGTCAGCACAATTCCACATCAGTAACTGTTTACGCCCCTACTGACTGCCACCTCTCACTCTTACATCCCAAAGTCTCCATTTGGCACTGGCTTCATAATGTGGTGTACAGCACCTGGGACGTGAAGGACTCTTGCTGCAACCCTCCAAATGGCTATTTAATTGCCCTTCACAACACATCGGTCATTCCCCACCCAGTTGATCTCGAATGTGCTTCTTTGGACAGCACCAAATGGAGGGAATAAACATATAAAGCAAAGAAGAAAATAAACACAGGTTTTGACCCAACTTTCTGCAACAGATCAGGAACTAAGGCAAAGTGGGAAGATCATTGTTGATCTGGTGCTTCGAGCTGGCACAATGACAGATTCAACCAGTAACTGGTGTGGGGATTCTGCCTCAAACCAGATGCTGATCTTGAACAATAAGGGAAAGCAAGTTCAGCTGTCAATATTAGAAGCAAATTATTAAAAGAAACATATTTTAATAGTGTTTTTATAACCTCAGTGTACCAAAGAGCTTTACAACTAATTAAGTGCTTTTGTACTGTAAAGTGTGAAATTGTACATAGCAAGTTTTTAAGAGAGTTAGAACATGAAAACAGGCCCTTAACTAGTCCACACCAACCATCGTCCCATCTACACGAGACCCACCTCCCTGTGTTTGGCCCATATACCCTCCAAACCTATCCTATCCATTTACCTAATTATTTTCTAACTGTGGCAATAGTACCTGCCGCAACTACCTCCTCTGGCAGCTCATTCCATACATCCACCACCCTTTGTGTGAAAAAGTTGCCCCTCGGGTTCATTTTAAATTTCTCCCCCTCGCCTTAACCCATGTCCTCTGGTTCTCAATTCCCCTGTCTGGGCGTCTACCCACTCATGATTTTGTACACCCCTAAAAGATCACCTCTCATTCTCCTGTACAAGCAATAGTCCTGGCCTGCTCAACCTCTCCTTATTGCTCAGGCCCTCGAGTCCTGGTAACATCCTTGTAAATCTTTGCCTACCCTTTCCAGCTTAACAACATTTTTCCTATAACATGGTGCCCAGAACTGAACACAATACTCTAAATGCAGCCCCACCAATGTCTTAAATAACTACAACATGACCTCACAACTTCCATATTCAATACTCTGATGAAGGCCAATGTGCCGAAAGGCTTTTTGACCACCCTATCTACCCATTGTACAAGTATTTTCTTTCAGATATTTTAGAAGTGAAAGTATTGCAAAAACTGGTTTAGTTTGACTCGAGAGCGAGTTAGTCTTGAAACTAACCAGGGATTATGACATGCACAAAATAACAGATATTCATAAATAATTTACAAGTTTGAATTTGAGATTATAGTGATTGTACATGGAAAAGTACAGCACAGGAATGGGCCCTTCAGCCCACAATGACTGTGCTGGACATGATGCCAAGATTAACTAATCGTATTTGCTTGCACATGATCCATATCCATCTATTCCATGTGTAGGAAGGAACTGCAGATGCTGGTTTAAATCGAAGGTAGACACAAAATGCTAGAGTAACTCAGCAGGACAGGCAGCATCTCTGGAGAGAAGAAATGGGCCTTCTTCAGTCTGAAGAAGGGTCTCGACCCGAAACGTCACCCATTCCTTCGCTCCAGAGATGCTGCCTGTCCCGCTGAATTACTCCAGCATTTTGTGTCTCCCTCCATTCCATGTGCCTATGTAAAAGCCTCTTACCAAAGAACTCTCATGCAGTATGCCATTGGCGAGCAGATGTTTTCGGGTTGTTCTGGAATCTGGAAAGTGCATGTGTGGGTGCTCAGTATCTTGATCTGTGTCTTTCATGTTCTAAGCAGAAAGGCAATCGGTTGTAAAATTCCACTCAGACCAAAACTGACTCAGTAAAGTTCCAAGATTTTTAGTGCATATTTATCACCAGCAGAAAAATTGAGGAAAATTTCCACATGGGTGTTTCTAAAATACTGACTGTACTATGATGCAATAAACAAATGTTATCAAGTATGACAGAAATGGATCCCAATTATGAAGGAGCATTGTATTGTTGTTAGGATAATGCTGCAAGAGTTCTGTACCATCAGATGTCTGAACATGCGGTCCACTAACCAAAATCACCCCGCCCGCAGGCGGATTTTTATTCCCGCAATCATCCGGCCCGCCGAGTGCCCCAAGCACCGAATCAGATGGCAGATTTGTGAGAGTTTATAGAAGGCATATTTACAGCGGGCAGTAGCACCCAAAACAAAAAAGCACATCATCGCTTGCAGAACTTTGTGACATGCTGTGGGCATATTACATGAAAGTAAACAAAAGTGTTGGAGAAACTCAGCGTCTATGGAACGAAGGAAATAGGCAACGTTTCGGGCCGAAACCCTTCTTCACACTGATATAGGGTGGGGGGGGGGGGGGGGGGGGGGAGGGGCTGTGAGAAGAAAGGAGAAAGGAAGAGGAGGAGCCCGAGGGCTGAGGGAGAGCTGAGAAGGGGAGGAGACAGCAAGGGCTACCGGAAATTGGAGAAGTCAATGTTTATGCCACTAGGGTGCAAACTGCTCAAGCGGAATATGAGTTGCTGCTCCTCCAATTTCCGGTGGTGCTCACTCTGGCCATGGAGGAGGCCCAGGACAGAGAGGTCGGATTCGGAATGGGAGGGGGTGTTGAAGTGCTGAGCAACCGGGAGATCAGGTTGGTTAATGCGGTCCGAGCAGAGGTGTTTGGCGAAACGATCGCCAAGCCTACGCTTGGTCTCACCGATGTAGATCAGCTGACATCTGGGGCAGCGAATGCAATAGATGAGGTTGGAGGAGATGCAGGTGAACCTCTGTTGCACTTGGAACGACTGCTCGGGTCGTTGAATGGAGTGGAGGGGGGAGGTAAAGCGACAAGTGTAGCATCTCTTGCGGTTGCAAGGGAAAGTGCCCGGGGAGGGGGTGGTGCGGGAGGAAAGGGAAGAATTGACCAGCGGGTTATGGAGGGAACGGTCTTTGCGGAAAGCAGACGGGGGGAGATGGGAAGATGTGGCGAGTGGTGGGGTCACATTGGAGGTGGCAAAAGTGAAAAGTGGGGTGAAAGGTGAGGGCTAGGGGGACTCTGCCCTTGTTATGGGTGGGGGGGGGATGGGGAGAGAGAGCGGTGTTACGGGGTATTGAAGAGACCCTGGTGAGAGCCTCATCTATAGTAGGGGAGGGGAACCCCCGTTCCCTGAAGAATGAGGACCTTCTTAATTACATGAAAATAAGTGTGCAATTCAAAGTCTGGAGCTACTGAACACGACAGAGTGAAAAATCTCCCGCCTAGATTACTGCAACTCCCTCTACACTGGCATCAGCCAATCTTCCCTGTCCCGCCTGCAACTGGTCCAAAATGCTGCAGTGAGACTCCTGATGGGCACCCGTAAAAGGGACCACATCACCCCGACCCTGGCCCCTCTCCACTGACTCCCTGTGCTGTTCTGAATAAATTTCAATATCCTCCTTTATGTCTACAAAGCCCTCAATGGGCTTGCCCCCACCTACATCAAAAGTCTGCTTACCCATCACACCACCTCCAGGTCCCTCAGATCGGCCGACTTGGGGTTACTGAACATCCCGCGGTCTAGGCATAAGGTCAGGGGCGACTGCGCCTTTGCGGTTGCAGCTCCTAGACTGTGGAACAGCATCCCTCTTCCCATCAGAACTGCCCCCTCCATCGACTCCTCTAAGTCGAGACTTAAAACTCATCTCTACTTCCAAGCCTTTCTTGACGTCCTCTGAGCCAGGGCTATATGTATGTAGTGATGTTTGTATTTAATCTATGAACCACTGTTGTATAACGTTAGTACCTCCACCAATGTAAAGCACTTTGGCCAACAAGAGTTGTTTTTTTAAATGTGCTATATAAATAAAAGTGACTTGACTTGAAAAACAAAAATCGGGAAGCAGTCATGAACTGTGAAAGAAACAAAAGTTTCAGACAATAAGGTTTTAGAATCTTAGTTTTTTGAAAAAAGCTGACCTTTAAAGCCTCCTGTGGTCATTTTCCACCCCAATTTCAACATTTTCTCCACTTTTTAAAACAGCTCAAAACCATACAAGTACACACTCATACAGCATAGAAGGCAATCATTGAGCCTTGTAAGCCAAATATGAGCTATACAACTAATCCCCCAACCCCTCTTTTCACATGACATGCACATTTTCAGCAACATGGAGAAAAAGTGAATTGGTACAACCCATTATTTATGTTTTTGACAAAAATGATTTGATGTTGACCGCGACAGTAACCTGGTGCTTTACACAGATAGTGACAGATTAGATGGAGCACACTGTCCATGTGTGGAATACTGGGAGCAGCTGTAGATCATGCTTGGATCCTGACAGACACAAGCAAGATGGAGGTCGTTTTGATTCTGTGATCTGTGCAGAGCCTGACCTGTTGGGGACCTGCCAAACTTCATAAGACTTCGAACAAAGCAGAGGCGTTGGCGTGCTTTCTTGACCATCGCTTTGATGAAGCTGGTCAGGGACAAATGGCTGGAAATATTTATTCCTAAGAACTTGAAGCCCTCCACCATCCCCACTTCGGCGCCATCTATGTACATGCAGGGTGTGTGTGTACTGCTTCGCTTCTAGAAGTTGATCACAATCTTCTTTGTCTTGCTGACATTGAGGGAGAGCTTGTTGTTTGGCACCAGGTTACAGGATTACCTCATGGTGTTACAGCCTGCGAGGTTCTTTTCAAGTGTAATCACTTGTAATGTAGGAATCCCAGCTTCTCTCATCTCTCCACCTAATGTCACTGGTTACATACTAATAAATCTCCAGTCTTCCTGGCATCGTTCGTGACACACCCTTCCTGAAGTGTCCCGCTAAAGATAACTCACACATTCCCACTGAGGCTAATCAATGAATAGAACTTACTTGCTTTGATACTCCATACCCCTCGGACTGAAGCCTGGGATCTCAAATAATTTTTTTACAGTTTTTCAAACTTAGCAGTCAGATTCATGACTTGCAATACATGAAGATTTATCATCTGCAGATCCTTGGGAGAATTCAGTAAGAGAGATAGTTAGGCATGTTCAGCCCAATGGAAATCCAAGTAGTTTGGACACCTGGCAGAGATCCATCTGAGTGACTGCCGCTCCTCGTAACCTTTTCCCGTGTTTATTTTGAAATTTTCTGGCACATTGAGTTCGATGTTTCATAGTGAATAAAGAGGAGGGAACTGGGTCAGAGGTTTTCACTTGAGGATCTCCAGCTGATGGCAGTCCAGTCCAACAGGACCTGGAAACCACAAGCTCACACAGTCCCATATAGTCGGGACATCAGTGAGAAAGGCCAACTCCATTCAATCAATTTCTCACTCTTTGTGCCACCAAATCCAAAATAAAATTTAGAATGTGGAAATATACATGGGAATATTGTCAGGGGACAGAAGAATGAGGGAGTGGGTGGCAATAAACATAAAAATCAATTAGCCAGTGGGTCTTCATGTCTAATGCTGCTGACTGGTAAAGTAATGGAGCAAGTAGGCTGACATCAGTAGACATATAGTTAATGGAACAGGGCATGAAAGGGATTTTTACATATTAGCAGTAAGAAAGAGCAGTATTAACATTAGCAGAGATACAGTTATAGACCAGAGCTCATGGACTTTTGGTCCTTGGGGCCTCCCTGGATTTCCTGACTGGCAGACAGCAGTTGATTAGAATTGGTCATAACATTTCCTCCACCCTGACCTTCAATCCGGTTGCCTCTCAAGATTGTGTTTAATCCCTTGCTCAACTCGTTGTAGAACCATGGCTTTGTGGCCTAGTACAACGCCAACTAGATTTTAGTTTCCCCAATGATATTACTATTATCAGCTGGGTCAGCACCAACAATGAGACAAAGTATAGGAAAGAAATTAAGAATCCAGTGAACAACCTAGCACTTATTGTCAGCAAAATGAAAACGTTGGTTGTTGACCTGAGGAAGCGAGGGGCAATCCCGTCCTCATTAACACAGCGTCTGTAGAGTTGGTTCTAGGCATCTATATCCCCAACAACCCAACTTGTCCCTTCATGCTGATGACATAATCAAAATAATGTATTAGCGTATATACACTTTCTTAGGCATCTGAGAATTTTGAGTATATCCAGGAGGATTCTATCTAACTTCTACTGATATGCTATAGAAAGTATTCTGACAGGATGCATCTCAGTCTCACCCCTTTCACAAATGTTCTGCGTCTGACCGCCTAAACCTGCAGAGAATGATGAACACAGACACCTCCAACACAGGCTTGTCACTTCTTTTCATAGTCCATTTTCAAGTTGCCTTGCAATACAAAGGTTGGAAGTATTATCATGGATGCCTGCCACCCTGGCCATTTTTCTCCATCTCTTCTTTCTTCTGGGAGAAGATACAGGATTTTGAAGGCCTGGATGTCCAAATTTCCTCACTGCTATCAGATTCCGGAAGCAATCATCTTGATCACAATCCCCTTCCCGGAAGTGCTGCCACATACTCTTACCCTTAACTCTACCTCGTTTGGCTATTCCATTATTGTACAGTTTACACTATTCTGGATTGCATTACAATCTTGCATCATTCGACTGCTTTGCACTTGTCATTGTATTTATTGCTGTATGTATCATTACTGTATGTGTACTGTTTAATCTGAGATCTTCATGCAAAGAATTCTATTGCACCTTGGTATATATCACACTGAACAAATCTGAATTGTGGAGAGGTAGGGATTACTATGAAGAAGATGAGGAGTAACACAAGCCGGCATTGTCAGGGCACACACGGGGCTGAGAGTTTGCTCATTTTAACATTATAGGCTTCAAGGCATGTTAGCATTAAAGAAGGCTTGTAAAAAAAATAATTTTTAAAAAGACTACACTATCTCGCTGCGAAAGTAAAGGGGAAACAGAGCCACTGGACTGGAGACATTCACCAGCCTCGTGTTCCTTTCTACAATATAGCGACCTCTATTGGAAACTGTGTGTCAATCAGCCCAACTCACCCCCTTTCCAAAAAACTAAGTGCTGGAGGAATTCAGCAGGTCAAGCAGCATTTGCGGAGGGATTCGACAGATATTGTTTCAGGTCACATCCTCCTCAACACTTTGTTTTTTGCTCAAGCCTCCAGCATCTGCAGTTTTTCGTGTCTCCCCAGGACCAAATCCTTATCCAAGCACAATCAAGATTGAGGGGACTTAATCTTAAAGTTAAAACTAGGCAATTTAGATTGTGATTAGGAAGTAAATCTCCACTTCAATTTTCTCTCCAAAAACATGCCATGAATATTGCAGGTTTAGATGTGAAGGGATCCCAAGGTTGATATCGATAAGAAGGGTATTAAGAAACCTGGAGTAAATCGGAGTAAATGGAGAAGCAAGGAACTGCAGAAGCTAGTTTACACAATAGGACTCAAAATGCCGGCATAACTAAGCAGGTCAGGAGGCTTCCCTGGAGAACATAGTCAGGCAATGTCTCGGGTCGGGATCCTTCGTAAGACAGATCAGTCTTCAGTACTCTAGCTCTTTGTGTCCTTCTGGGTGAATGGAGTCACGGTGGCATCGGTCATGACCTAAATAAATGATGGAACAGACTTAAGGCGCTGATTATTATTTTTTTGTTCCTTTTTGATTGAGGCAATAAAAATAGGTTGCATTTCATGGCATGAACAAGATTGGTTTGAATTGCTACAGTTGAATCCAGTACTCAAGTCAGTACTAAGAACATGCAGTGACATTGTAATTTCCTGCCGGTCAAACCCATATCCCTTTCCTCTCTGCTAATAAGAAATTGTGGCCGTTTCAGATTCATCAGATAGCATGCTGGAGGCAGAGCTGAATGTTTAATTCATGCATGGCTGTTACTGGCAGGTGAATGATTGCCTGGAATGTAGAACAAATCAGGACAAACAGAACCAAGTTATATAATACTTGCCGGCCCCCTACATTTCACAAGTCCAGCCACTGTACTGTCTTCATGGTCAGAGGCAACTCATTTAGCTCACTTGCCTCTGGAATTGAAAGACTTGAAGCTGACACTGGTGTAAAATTGGGAAGTGGCACTTCATAAAGATGCCATCATTTAGATCAGAGGTTCATTTAGATATGACTGGCTACTCAGGTAATTTTTAAGGATTTCAAGGTGCAACATGAAAAAAAGGCAATTTTGTCCACCATCCTCACCACACATTAAAAACCAGATAGATAAAGAAGCATGTGAGAAACTTTCCTTATAAAATTCCTTGTTACCTAAAGTTTGCATCAGTATACACAGATTTTGTTTTGATATATATATTGATAAGTCTGATCAGAACATTTTCCTCAGGCATTTTTCTGGGAAACTACTGCGAGTTAAAAATGTCAGAGAGATATAGTGGGGAAACAGGCCCTTCATCCCTTTGGGTCGACACCAACCATCAACCACCCATTTATATTAATTCTAGATCAAACCTATTAATAAATTCTCCTCACAGATAGTTAAGGTATAGCATTCTGCACAATTCTTACACTGAATCTCTCAGCAAAGAGCAATGAATGCCTCCGTTTCCCTTCAAACACTGGTTTGGATTATTCGCCGGTTTAAAAAATAAATTGAAGTGATGGAAACATCACTTTGGTAGAAAATGACACAGGCAGCAAAAAGAATGAGGACCTGCAGAGAACATGTAGAGTGCTGGGCAAATGAATAAAAAGCAGGGCCTCGAGGGTCGCAATCTCTGAAATACTCCCAATGCCACATGCTAGTGAGGTTAATGTTCTAAGTTTCGGGCATGGAGAATTTTGATGGACTCAGACAAGAGGTCACAGAAATTGAGTAAGTTGTTTGTGGGCAAATGGACACCTGACAAATTGGGAGGATTGTAAAAGTGAGATAGCGAGAGTTCAAGATTTGCATGTTATTGTTAGAAAAAACAAAAGACTGGCTGGAAGTGAAAACCCTCGATGATGAGAGATATCGGTCAGAAAAAAAGTCATGGGTCCGGTAAAAGCAGATGCGACCAAGTGAATCCATGGAGGAATACAGGGGATGCGGATGCATAGTAATGGATAGCAGGAGGAAAAAGGGGAAGCATGAGATAGCTTTCACAGACATGATTAAGGAGAACCCAGATAGAGGAGGCCAAGAACAGAAAGGTCAGTATGGGAATGAGAATGGGAGCTTCAGCTTGCCTGGGGACAGAGTGCAAGTGATTCCTTCTTTCCCTCCCTGCCTACATCTTCTTGCTTGATGATGTTAGCAGATCAAGCTCTGAGTGATGGTATTAATACCACGGTGACAGACATTTTGTATTTAGTACTTTTTGGGGATTCTGGAGCACAATTCCCTCAATTGGATTGTCACCCTCAATCTGAGGTAAGGATAAGTGGCCATAGACAGGCCATGTGCAGAATGCAGGTCTCAGCAACCAAAGATTGTAGTTTAAATTGGATTATGTTTTAATTGACTAGCGACAAGACCAAAGCCCTGGTAAGGAAAGGAAATATTTAATAATCAGTCTTTAAACTGTACCTTACTGTGCAATTAAAGAACAGACTTATATAGCATCTTTCATAACATCTCAGAATATTTTTGAAATATAGTCACAGCTGTAATTTTGGAAAGTACGGCAGCCAATTTATACCCTACAGGCTCCCACAAAATATAATGATTAGACATTGATTAGATAATCTGCTTTTCTGATGCTGAATAAACATTGTCAGGTCACTGGGAAACAAGTTGTGTGTCTTTCTTCAATATTGTGTCATGGGGTGTATTACACCACCAGAGGGCAGAGACGACTCTCAGTTTAATGCCTCAGCCAACAGGTAATATTCAGAGTGCAGCATCCACTCGCTATTTACTTAAACATCCACCAAGACCCTTTTGTCCAAGTAATTAGAATAGATTTTGAACTACAATAATCTGGCTAGGATGCGAGAAAGCTAGCGACCGTACCGTAGTTGATTTAAAACAAAATACTCCAGAAAACTGAAAACATCGGAAGGGGTCAAAGTCTGAAAACAGGGTTCATGCTTCAGATTGGGAAAGGTCACTTAGCAGATGCTGCCCACCTTGCCAAGCATCTCCAACATTTTCGGTGGGTGCCCCTCCACCCAGCTGATGTATACGGACTAATCCCATGCAAGCACCATTACTGCCAGACATACCAACCATTAACAGTGTGTCTGTAAACTGCCGAACAAACTTATACATTGCAAATGTTTTAAACTCCCCTACTTCTGAATGTGTCAACTCTCTACAAATGATTTTTTGAACAGTCTGTAAGAGATTCAGAAGAGGAATGACCATATACATGAAACGGTGAAAAGAAAGCTGCCTATGGTTGCATCCACTCTGCAGTTTGATCTTTATGCCAACCCCGCACTTACCGGTGTGTCTCTGACGGGCGATCCACAGCTGCCGCTGCTACCACTCCTCTCCCAGGCTGGGCTGAAGCGGTCCGTGCTTTTGAACGAAGCGGTTATGGTCTCTTGTGTCACACTGCGTGGCAGGCCATAAGCACCAGAGCCCTTGGTGCAGTAAGCATCTGCAACCTCACTCCTGCGGGATACCTGGTGTGGGTCTGCGTCACGCCGACTGAGCGGGGGGGTCTTCACAGTGTTCAGCTGGTACGTATCCACCATGTGGAGGTTCAGCAGGTCCCGGTTCAGTTCCGTCTGACTGATGGATTTCCTTCGACTCAGGGACAACGCGGGCGATGTGTAAGTGGAAGGGCTGCTCCCCGTGTTGTAACCGTAGGTGCTGGAGTACCCTCCACTTAATCCAGCGGGGAAGGCCTTGAAGGGGGCCCGGCTCAAGCTCTCACTGCGTCTACTCAGCACCTCGGGCCGAGGGAGCTGCCGGCCACGGTCGACCTCCAGGGCATACTTGCTGGCCACCCTGCCCGAGTTGGCGCGGGGGACATAGCTAGGGTACATCGGCTTGTAGAGCAGCTTGTCCTTGTCCACGTAACTGGTGCCCAGGTTGGGGCTGTAGCTGTGGTACGAGGAGCCATAGTGGGGGCTGGTGAAGGTGCTGCTCGAGTAGTTCCCGATCCGCTTGGTGGTGGACGATGATACTCGTGACATGTCAGCCTCGACCTCACACAGAAGGCCACACCTCGCATTTACTGCCGGTAAAAGAAACATGCATCAGACCATTAAAGCATTTGCCCCCAATTCCCCTCACTCCCACCCTGCCTCTCACGTGCAGGGAACAATAATATTCAGGGTGCTTGTTGTAACGCCACTTTCTGGCCAACACCCATCATCTTACACCTTGTTTGGGGAAGTCTCCCTCATTACCATGGGTGATCTTAGCCACTCCAAACCCCATTGGTGATGAGACCTACCCAGCTCTTCACTCAAAGGGACCACTCTGACTCCTCTCTCTCTGCAGCACAAGTTCAAACCTTATCACAGCCAATTTGAAATCTAATTTAAATAATTTTGTAATTGAACAGTCCAACAGAGAGCAGGAATCTGGCAGATTGTTGGTAAAACCCTCACTAATGTCATTCAAGGAGGAAAACTGGCAGCACTCTTCAACCCGTGTCAGTATCTCCTCCTCACTGGCCATCAATACAGCTGGAACCCAAGACCGAGTGCTCAGCCCCCTGCTCTATTCTCTTTACACCCATGTCTGCGTGGCTAAATGTAGCTCCAATTCCATCTACAAATTCGCCGATGACACCACTGCTGTTGGCCAAATTACAGAGGGTGATGAGTCAGCTTAGCAGAGAGAGATAGAACGCATGGTTGTTTCAACAACCTCTCGCTCAATATCAACAAGGCCAAGGATCTAATTAGACAAAGGTGCTGGTGAAACTCAGCGGGTGCCGCAGCATCTATGGAGCGAAGGAAATAGGCAAAGTTTCGGGCCGAAGCCCTTCTTCAGGCCAAGGATCTAATTGTTGTCTTCAGAAAGGGGAAGCTTGGAGACCATGCAACAGTTTTCATGGGTAGGATTGCAGTGGAGAAGGGTGGCAAAATCTTGTGCGATAAAGTGGATTACCTGTCGTGGAATGAGCACATAGCTGTAATCACAAAGAGCACATCAGTGCCTCTACTTAGAATTTTAAAGGGGTTCCGCAGGTGACTTATAAAGAGTCCAGTAAATTGTAGAAAGTATCCTGTTTAGATTGGAGGTACAGCATGGAAACAGATCATTCGACGCACCGAGTCCACGCTGACCAACAATCTCCCATACACTAATCCTACGTACTCGGTGAAATTTGTAGAAGCCAATTAACCTACAAACCTGTACGTGTTTGGAATGTGGGAGGAAACCAGAGGATCCAGAGCAAACCTATGCGGTTCACAGGGAGAACGTGCAAACTCCGGACAGACAACACCCATGGTCAGGATCGAACCCAGGTCTCTGGTGCTGTAAGGCAGCATATCTATCACTACACCACTGTGCCGACTGGTTGCATCATGGCCTGGTACAGAAATTCCAGCATACAGGAGCCCAAGAGGTTGCACAGAATGGTGGGCACTAAATGCTGGCCAGCCATTGATGCTCACATGTCTCCAGGATCTCCGGTTTCCTCCCACACTCCAAAGACAAACAGATTTGTAGATTAATTGGCTTGGTATAATTGTAAATTGTCCCTAGTGTGTCGGATAGTGTTAATGTGCAGGGATCGCTGGTTGGTGCAGACTCGGTGGGCCGACGAGCCTGTTTCCGTGCTGTATCTCTAAACTAAAAAGATAAACTCAAGTATAGGACAACAGCAACAAGACGGCCCTCTTGGTCTATTTGCGTTATCCCTCCAGCCAATTACCTTCACTCAAGGATGGTCTGAAAACCTTTGAATGCTTTTTAAATGACACGTGAAGTTGGAACATTCTGTTTCGTCTACTAGTCAACCCTTTCTTGGCATCATCTGCATCTAATGTGGTTTAGTTCAATGTCAGAATGCCTCTTCATCCTCAGATAAGCTGCCATTCTCCATCACAAAAACTCCTGTGCAATTTTACCCACACATGAAAACTGCCAGTGTCATCTATTCTCCACGTTCCCAGGCTGAGCTGTCCCCATGTTCTTATGTTGCTCTATCACCACCCACCCTCTTAAACCTGAGCTCCTCCAAATCTCTGCTGCCTGTATCCCAATTCATATCAAATGTTCTTCACCAATTACCCCTGTGATTAATGAGCTGCAATGGCTCCAAGGTTAGCAGCAACTCAATATTGAAATGACAGTCCTTGGGTTCAAATCTCTCCGCAGTTCAACCCTCCAAACATCACAAACTCCCACAGCTCTTCAACCCCATCTGCACTTTTACATTTTGGCCCATTATGCATCCTGCTCTTTCACATTTGACTGATGGAAGTGGAAAAGAGGAAATGCATTTACCTGCCTACTGGATGGTTAGAATGAAAAATATACACTATATCTCCACATTTCCTTTTACATTTTAATATTTGAACTATTTTACAAAGCCCATATAATAAGCTGCTATAGAAGCCCAAGACACATGGGATCCAAGGCGAGCTGGGTAATTGGGTCTAAAAGTGAGAGGGGGCAGAATGTGGAAGAAGGATGCTTTTCTGATTAGAAGTCCACAACTAGTGGTGTACCACAAGGATAGATACTGGACCTTTGCTGTCGTAATACGTTAACAATTTGGTTAAAGCTTGGCACAAAATGTATAGAATGGATGGATGCGAGAACAGTGCAGATGAGATTCTCCAGGATATTGCCAGGTGGAGGACTAGTAATGGAGAGAGACTGGATAGGCTGAACCTGCTTTCACTGGAGCAAAGGAGGCTGAAGGGTGACCTGAAAGTAGACAAGATTATGAACGGCATAGATAGGGTTGATAGTCAAAAATGTTTTTGTCCACGGCGGGGGGCTCAAAATTAAGTGGGCGTAGATTTAATATGAAAGGAAGCGGATCAGAGAGGCTTCTTATTTACAACACAGAGAGCAACTGATACATGGATGGTGCGGCCGGAGGTGGTGGCGGGGTGACATACAACTGCTATGTTGCGAGGCATTTAGAAAGACACTTAAATAGACATGGCATAGAAGGATGCAGTTCTAATACAGGAAAATGGGACTGTTATAGATCGACAGTAAGATCCGCATAGATATGGGGCGCTGAAGGGCCGGTGTCTGTGATGTACAACTCTGCGAGCGTTTCTTAATAACAGTGAGGCCAGAGCTCCATCTAATGGCCAGATGGAAACATGCAGAAACCAGAACTACCATAATCAACGAGTTCAGTATTTCAACTAAGCATGCCCAGGTCATAGGTCACTCGAGATAACCATTCTCGGCAGCTGAGCTGCTGCATGTGTGCAGACCTGCGTTTCATCCATAGTCAGGATTTAACTAGGGTCTCCAGTGCTGCATGCGCTGTTGAATTGCTACAGGACCGTCCCCGTCCCATCCCGAGTGTCCCATCCCTGTCCGAGGGCGGCCGGAGATGTCCGGGGTGACCATGGACTGATAGGACTCCGGCCCGGAGCAGTGGCAGCCCCAGGCTTACAGCCAGAATTGCAAACTCCAGCTCAACTCTGCTCTAACTCCCGAGGAACCCGTTCCCCGACGGGCCGGGGACCGTCAGCTGCACCTCTCGCCTTGGCCAGTGGCTGTCAGTTAACCCCCTCGGTGCCAGTGAAAACCGAGCACCAGTCAGCGACGGGGATACACACAAAATGCTGCAGTAACTCAGCGGGTCAGGCAACATCTCTGGAGCAGGATCTCGACCCGAAATGTCACCCATTCCTTTTCTCCAAAGATGCTGGGAGAGCTACCCAGCGAAGCACAAGGAAACATCTTAATCCCCACTTGGTTATTCTGCATCTTGGGTTGTCAATTTAAAATGAACAATTCTACTCGGGGAAAATGTGCCCCACTGTTTTGTATTACAGTATTCAAGATGTCTCTTCAGCCTCCAAAACACTGTAAATTTATATGACTCCACTCAAACATTTTATGTGCAATCATGTACATAATTATCACACAATTGTAATGCGGGAAACATGGTTACTGGCTGAATAAATATACCATCCACAGATAGGAACATGAAAACAGCAATATAACTTTGTGTATGATGTTAATAAGTAAGGGCACAATGCACAGTAGACCCGAGATAATTCCCTGCATTTATTTTAGGTTGTGCTGCAAAACTTCATGTTTGTCTGAGAAGGAAGAGTAAGCCTTGGTTTAATATTTATGGGAAGGATTAGTACGATAAGGGTCAAGCTCAGATCTTGGTCAGCATGGACAAGGTGCACCAAAGAGCCAGTTTCCATGCAGTGAGACCACTTTATTTGTTGGTACTGCTGTCAACATAACATTCACGTGTCAGACTAGATATTTATGTTCTGGGATTCGAACCTTCAGTGTTTGTTGCTTTGAGGCGAATATACAGTATTACCAACTTGTACATGCCTAATACCAGCAGCAAGCTCCAGTAGAGGACGAATATAGACAGTTTTACTCATTCTCAATAGTACAGTAATCAGACCCATCATCATAACACTGTTTATTCTCTGCCACAGAAGGCAGAGGAGGCCAATTCACTGGATATTATCAAGAGTGTAAGATTTACGATAGCTCTAAGGGCTAACAGAATCAAGGGACGTGGGTGAAGAGCAGGAATGGGATACTGATTTTGGATGATCAGCCATGATCATATTGAATGGCTCGAAGGGCCGAATGGCCAACTCCTATGTTTCGGATTCCCACATCTAAATATTTACCAGCGGAAACACTTTTTGTTAAACCACTGTAACAAATCCTGTTAACACTGTAAAGGCCCCAACTGCATCACTTTCACCTTTCAATCTTATATTTACACAATGCTCCTCAGAATTTATCCTGGCCATCCATGGCCTTCCTGCTATAAAATCAATGTCAGCTGGACTTGATGAGACCACAGATGAGGAGAGAACATGTATAAACTTCCAAAATACTGCTTGCAGAAGGTAAAAACTCGAACAAAGCAGTTGGATCCAGGAATCACAGCTTCAATATGTTCTTTGATAAGCCTTCTAAAAGTACTGCATCTCCCATTTCCAAATGTCAGGTAGGGAGCATGAAACATTGTCCTGTTCTTTCTGAGATTCAAGTTCACCGTCCACCAAGTTGTTCAGAGAAATGTCTCTCATGTTGGCTCAGAGTCAAGTGCGCGTGAGGGAGGCAGCGGAAGAGAATGAGAGTGGCATAACCTGTCGCATTCAGC
The DNA here is from genome assembly GCA_963514005.1 of Raja brachyura. The sequence goes on along the minus strand of OY740806.1, from coordinate 24,238,640 downwards.
TGCAAGATACTGTGGTAAATGGGGCAAGTGGAAATACTGTTTGTGCACTGAGGTGCTGTGCCCCTCAGCTGGGCCAGTGCGGAGGGTGCTTTAGTCTGCATCTAGCCTGGTGTGTGCCCATCCTGAGAATGTTTCTTGGAACAGTATAGAGGATCTAATGTTATCTAATTGTTGTTGTGTCTGGCACAAGGATGTCCTATGGGACAGTCCAGAGGGAGCTTTACTCCGAGTCCAGCTCAAGATGAACCTACCCTGAGAATGTGTACTGGCACTGACAAACACAGAAAATAAATATGCAGGAATTAGTCCCTCTGAAGTTAATACAGAACTTTATAGAATTACAGCACAGATCAGAGACTTTGCAGTATGTACATAGAGAATAAAGTTTGGGATGAGGAAAACTGAACAAGTCAAAAAAACCTACTTCCATTTCTCATTCTTCTCTCGATATCAGGCAGCATGTTCATTACTTCCAACATAGCTAAACAGCTTCCTGTGGTCACTATGGCAACTGCTTTGATTACAAATATCCCAGACTACACTGCAGGACAACACAGCAGCAAGCGAGCATTTACAGCAAAGATCGTAGATCTTTGGTTTACAGAGAGAGGGCGTCATGTTTACAGGCAGGTCTGGGCTTGTTTGCTGTAACAAAATGACCTTATAAACATGCAGAGCGAAATACGGATACAAGAATCAGCTATTGACACACATAGAGAAAACAAACTGACACTTGCGCCCACAAATACAGTATACGCAAACACACAGTTTAAGAATGGAGACTGAGAAAACGTTTTTCTCAACATCTACCATTCCTGCCATAATATATAAGGGAAGAGGATGCTAGGCAATATAAAAGAAAAAGTACGACATTGGAACTTTGACATTAAACCCCCCAAAAATTAGAAAGACTCCATGGAGAGCGAGAATAATTCACGTCTAAGGTGGATGTTCTTTCATTGGAACTGTCACTGAGCTGAAGTGATAACCCTGTTTTGCTGTACACACTGCCTGACCTGCTACAGCTTGCTGCCCTTTATTATTTTCTCCCCGTGTGGGTGCAGCTAGCAAACCATCAAGGTAGTGACTGAAGATAGACACAAAAAGCTGGAGACAGCGGGACAGGCAGCATCTCCGGAGAGAAGGAATGGGTGATGTTTCCGGTTGAGACCCTGAAGAAGCCTGTCCTGTTGAGTTTCTCCAGCTTTTTGTGTCTATCTTCAGTTTCAACAGCATCTGCAGTTCCTTCTTACGCAAGACAGTGATCGACATCTTCTTCGCGGGGCTGGTGTGACTGGCCTTGGTAAATCCAGGTTTGCAAAGTGGGAAGATTTCAGCCAGGCTTTTGCTCTGACCACTATCAGGACAGGGTGGAAGAATACGCGTGGTGAACTCCTGCTGGCTGTAGCAAGGAATGGGATAGCAACAAAACTGGACAGGCTGCAATTATTGCAAAGAGAGTCGTAATACACTAGAGTAACTCTGCCGGCAGGCGGCATCTCTAGAGAAAAAGGATAAGTGACCCTTCCGATCAGGACCCTTCTGAATCAATCTGAAGAAGGGTCCCAACCCGATAGTTCACCTGCCCATACCGTCCCCAGATGCTGCCTGACCCACCAAATTCCTCCAGTATTTTGTGTTCAGATCACTAATGGTCTTCAGAAATGAAAACTGCTGTCCTGACTGATTTAGGCCTACAAATGACACCACTTCCAGTGACATGGCGGACACAAAACTGACTCCCAAACTGTTCACGCAGGCAATGTCACTACATTGAACTGTTAATAACTACATTGCTCCTATCGTGCCTTTAAATTACTGGGAAATAGTACAAAGAATAGCACAGCACAAGAACAGGCCCTTTGGCCCACAATATCAGTGCTGAACATGATGCCAAGATCATATATCTCATTTCCAAATGAGAAGACAATTGCCAGAGATATAAATTCAAATTCAACCATGGCCGTAGGAGATTTTTCATTCAAATTAAGTTGAATTTAATGTCATATGCAAAAGTGCTATGAGGATCGATTGTAAATTGAGCAATTAGTTCAAATGGAAACTAACTTTAGTTTTTAAATGGACTTTGAAATCCAATTTACAAATACCCTTCAGGAAAGGATATCTGTGAACATTACCAGCATATCCAACTCGAAGGTTCAGATAGATTTTTGGTCGACAATGATGAGATGCAAGAAATAAAGAGGCCTGTTGCCCCCCTCTATACTACTGAATGGCATCATGGCTGATCTAGTCTGTGGCTCAATACTACTCTCCCGATCTCTCCTCGTGTCCTTTTTATTTAAATGTGTCCCAATCCCGACCTTGAATATATTCAGCAAATCCACATAAATGATCTCAATCCATGTAAGAGCCAGGGTTTAAACAAGAAAAGAATGCATGTGTCCTTTGATTACAAATTTTAAAAATGGTCTGCATCTACCCTTTCAAATATCCACGGCCATATTAACATTTTCTAATCACTGGGTAGGAGGTACTGCTGCTGTTTCATTGCTCCAGCTGATTCAATCCCGACCTTCAGTGTGGAGTTTACATTTCCCTTGAGAACACATAGGTTTCCTGCCATATCCCAAAGACATGAAAGTCAAGCAATTGCCGACTTTGGCTAATTTAGGGACGGCACAGTGGCATAGCGGTAGAGTTGCTGCCTGACAGTGCCAGAGACCCGGGTTCGATCCTGACTATTGGTGCTGTCTGCTTGTACGTTCTCCCAGCGACTGCGTGGATTTATCAGGTTGCTCGGTTTCCTTCCACACTCCAAAGATGTACAGTTTGTAGGTTAACTGGCTTTGGTAAAAACTATAAATTGTTCATAGTGTAGGATAGTGTTAGTACTCGGGAAGCTAAGGACTTGTGCAAGGGAGAATACAATGTGGGAATACTAGGAAATAGAGGGAGATTGGGGTTACTCCCATGGGAACTGGCATGGATCCAGTAAACTAAAGAGCCTCCTTCTGTATTGCTATAAGAAAACGTCATCGCTATTGTGGCTCATTCTGTACACAGTTTGGCTGCTAAATTCACTACACTCCAGTGGAAACAACACCTCAAGACTTTTATCAACTCTACAACAATTTCCATTGATACAGCATTCTTAAATTAATAAGGAGGATTACAAGAGAGCATGCAAACAAAATTGACACCACGAGATTGTGGACAAGTAACTAAAAGCTTGGGCAGTTAATAGGTATGAAGCAGAACACCGACGGAAAAAGAATGAGAATAGGAGATTGATGCAGGGAAATTCCAGCAATATGTGCAGGCACAAAGCATGGTACAGGAAGCGTATAGGTTGCTTTGAGAGCTGCAGGGCTGAGGAGGGTAGGTAGGTGCGGTAAAAGCTAGGGAGGAGTGCAGGAACGAGGGTTTCAAAAGTTATAGGAATTAACCTGCGTTTCTGGAGCCACCCGAGTAGCTTCAGCTTGACAGCCTGAAGTGGGTCAGTGAAGGCACACGCTATCACAAGTGAAACTGAATCCCGGTGCTGCCCTGGTTCGATGGAATGATATTCAGCTTGAAGTAAGTGGAGCCCAGCAGTGAGCTGCAGCCAATGGGAACATGAAACTGGAGCTTGCGCCTTTTAAAACAAGATAAGAAAGATATTTCCTTACAATTGACGACACAGCCCAATAGAATGTTGTCCAACGCTATTTTTACTACACTTTTATCGCAAACTTGTTCACTCTGTCCTGTAGGAGCTCACTGCCCCCCCCTTCCCAGAGGAGGACTAAAGGTCCAGGTTCCACTGCTATATAACCCATCTGAACACGGGCCGAAACATTTGCTGCTTTTTATGGTATTGTACAGTGTAGGCTTCATCCTGCCCCAAACTATGGTCACACAAGCCAGCAGGGGTCACTGGATGGCCACATTATTACAGCATTAAGCACAGCATGGATCATACATTAAACCCAGGCCTGTGCGCACACGCAGCAGCTGATTCAAATCTTCATCCTAGCATTTAGTTTCACGTTCCAGTGAGGGTGGTAAAGAAAGGGAATGGACTGCAGCCAATGCCTGCTCACAGAGGCTTAGTTTCCGATTCAATCACTCTCCCTCAGCTGACACCATGACTGCAGAGGGTGCAGTGGTTCTGACCAAATCCAAACAGGATCAGGAGTGGGAATGAGTGCTTGGGACACTCGCCTGGGGAAACTGGTTCCGAGGACTGACATTGCAAGCAATACTGGGAGTCACTGTCTTGTCAGAGGGGGAGTACTGGGCACAGAAAGCATAGGACATGGAAGAGTACAGCACAGGAGCACTGCTTCAGCCCATGACGTAGATGACAAACATGATACCAAGTTGACCTAATCCCTTCTGCCGGCACATGAACCATATCCCGCCATTCCCTGAATATTCATGTGCCAATCTAAATTCATATTAAAAGCCACTATCATGTCTGCTTCCACCACCATCTCCGCGGCCCGTTCCATACACCTACCACTTTCCGTGTAGAAAAACGTCTCGCACATCCCCTTGAAACTTTCCCCCACTCATCTTAAAGCTATGCCCTCTAGTCTTTAACTTTTCCACCTTGGGGACGAGGTTCTGACAGTCTACCGCATCCATGCCTCGGACGTTCCAGAGAATACAATCTAATGTTGTCAACCTCTCTTAACAACGAATACCTTCTAATCCAGGCAGCAATCCCCTAAACCTCCTCTGCACCCTCTCCAAAGCCCCAACATCCTTGCTGTAATGAGGTTTTCAAAACTGCACAGTATATTCTGAAGGTGACTTAAGCAGTTTTATAAAGCTAAATGACTTCCTGACTCTTGTACTCAATGCCCCGACCAGTGAAGGCATCAGACCACATGCCTTCTTTACCACTCTATCTACTTGTGTTGCACCTGTCAAGGTGCTATAGACTTAGATATCAAGACCACTCTGTACATCAATACTTGCCTTTAGCTGTCTCCTTTCCCCTTACATTTGACCTCTCAAGTGCAACACCTCACACTTCCCCAGATTACATTTCAGTCCAGGTTATATAATCACATACATCAGGGATCCCAGCGAAGTATAGATGCTATACCTTGGGGTGGGTGAATGCTCCTGGTGAGGGAAATGTTGGCTCTTGAGCGTGGAGCAGAGTGGACCACCACTGCATGCTAGACAGGGTAGTGTCGAGGCGTGCAGCACTGAGGGTCAGATGTGAAGGATGTCAATTTGCCTTCGGCACCACCTTACACTGTCTCTTTCTCAGCCGCTCCACAAGTCACCACACCCAAGACTGGAAACAAATCATGGCGACTTATTGAACTGAAATGATGGTGTCTTAGCCAGCCATAACATAGTGGGGCAAGTGCCTTGTTCATACCCCTTGCGCAATTTCTAACCTTGGTTTCACGGTGCTGCTATTTTTACACCTCCGCACAGCTCCAGGACTCTGCAGCTTCCCGACTTCAAGTACCACAGTTTTTCTCGTTGCCGAATGATTACCAACAGGGGAGCTGCAACTGGCACAGGCCACGTAACCTTGGAAACAAGCTGTTGCACAGAGAGCACGAGGCAGAAGCCAAAGTAAAGCTGCCGAAAACTGTGTGCTATTGTAACAGCGCCAAAATGCTGGCATGGGACCTGGACTTGAAGCAAGAACAAACTTTTGTCAACAAGAGACAGGATGGTGGCTGAAGACTGAAATTCGTCAGAGAACAATCCAGAAGAAAGAGCCAAGACCCCAAGAAAGGTTTTGAAAGTGTCAGGCTAGTTCCCACTGGAACTTCAAACACAAGCTACTCGAATGAAACAAGTAAGGTGCAGGTTCGGACTAGGATGGGCAGACAATACGATATGGGAGGCCAGGGGGTACAGAGGGGGGAGGGGGTGGGAACAGTATGTGAGACAGCCAGAGAATTTGGAATGGGGTGGAAGGTTGGGGCAATAACACAAGTTGGGAGGACGAGAGTGAGGAGGGGATAGGGAGTGAGGGAGACAGGATAGTGGGAGGATGCGGGAAGGATGAGGCAAGCGACACAGTGGGCGAGTGCAGAAGGGAAGGAGAGTGCCCCACGGAGGGACAGTGCAAAAGAGGGAGCGAGGTTAATTGGCAGATGAGCAAGGAAGATATAGTTTTTAAATAACTTCTGTGAGAACTTCAGGAGTAAATACTAACTTTCATCATCTCCCAATGTTCTGCAGCACGACATTACCTGGAGACTAAAACATTTATTAAATACAATGCCTAATCCATCTCAGCAAAGGTGTAGTTAATATAAACATGAATATGCTGGAAATACTCAGCAGGTCAGTCAGCATCTGTGGAAAAATGAATCAGACCTAATGCGTCACATTAAAAGCACCTTCATCAGAACTGGGAGAGTGTGAAAGAAGATTAGTTTTCAATTGCAGGCAGACTGTGTGGGTGGAAGGATAGAACAAAGGAACAGGGCAAGGCCGGGGTTGCCAAGGTGATGCACCATTAACAAAGCTGTCTGATTGATACATCACTAAGGGCTGGGATGGAAAATAAAGGAACGTGAAGCATGTGAATTGGAAGTCAGTACTGCTGCAGACAGCGGAAATCAAAAGAAACAGAATAAATTGGCAAGGCGAGTGCTTTTATGATTCAGTGAACAGCCATGCAGTGGCGCTGCAGTAGAGTTGCTGCCTTACAGCACCAGAGACCCACAGTTAGATCCTGACTATGAGTGCTGTCTCTCTGTAAGGAGCTGGTATGTTCTTCCTGTGACCGCGTGGGTTTTCACTGGATGCTCTTGGTAAATTGTCTCTAGTGTGTAGCACGGAACTTGTGGATTGGTGATTGCTGGTCGGTGTGGACTCGATAGTTCAAGGGGCCTGTTCTACGCTTTATCTCTAAACATTAAACTTCTATCGATCTCCTCGTACCATGACCACGACACCATCATTCTTCATATGTTCGAGGAGCCGATTTAGGCCATTCGGTCCAGCGAGCCTACCCTGCCATTCAATCAAGACTGATCTATCTTTCCCTCTTAACCCCATTCTCCTGCCTTCTCCCCATAACCCCTGATACCCATATTAATCAAGAACCAATCAAACTCCACCTTAAAAATATCCATTGACTTGGCCTCCACAACCTCCTGTGGCAATGAATTCCGCAGATTTACCACCCTTTGACGAAGGAAATTCCTCCTCATTCTTCACCTAATTTAATGCAAAAACAGACTATTGGAAGAACTAGGCGGGCCTGTCAGTATCTGTGGAGGGAAATGGACAGAAGCCGTTTCAGGTCAGTATCCTTCAGACTGATGAAGTAGAGAGGCGAATGATCACTATCATCGCATGTTGTGGTCTCCTCCGCATGGGAGAAAGTTTTGAGGAAAACACTTGTTTAGTCCACTGGTATGACCCGAGCTTCCAATCACCTATCACTTTAAATCTGCATCCTACTGACACTCTCTGGACTCCTGCACTGTTCCAATAGGTGCAAGTTAAGCTTGAGAACAGCTCATCGCTTTCAATATGGCATGCCGCAGCCTTCTTGGCTCAAATGTCAAATTTAACAATTTCCAATCATTTGCTTTCTCTCTGTGTCAGAGCCGGCCATTGGAGCTGGAAGTTTATCCATTTGCACCATTAACTTGTTTTTTTATCCCTCCACAGACGCTGCCTGATATGCTGATCATTTCTAACATTCTTTTGGTTTCAGTTCTCTTCAATAGTTCTGACCTGCATTTCACTGCCCTCATTAATTTAAAATCAGACAGCTTAGTAAACAATGTATCACCCCAGCAACCGTGGCAACATTCTACCAAAATATTTCCTCTGTCCAATGCATCCCTGCCTCGCATTCAACTGCAAATTACAACCAACTTGTTTTCTCATTTTTTTCAGTTCCTTTATAGGAGTTTTGACCTGCTATTTTACCAGGTTTTTCTTTTAACAGATACTGCCTGAACAACTGGATGTTTGCAGAATGTTCCGTTTTTATTTCAAATTTCCTACATCTGCAGTTTATGATTTAGAACTTGTTTACAAATTGTTACCATTTTAATATTGACAATAATATCTGCCAGTGGGAAGTCATCATTTGTCGCCCATGTTTTTACTAATCACGTTTATTTCCACATTTTAATCCATTATTCGTTGAGCAAAATGCATGTTGATATTACAAAATATATTGCCAACATCAGTCTTATTAATGTAAAAAAACAAATTCTGAAAAAGATCTTCGAGTAGTTCTTTGGTTATTATCTTAAGTAAGATGTATTAGATTAATAGTTGTATAAAGAAATTTCAGATAGCCCTTGCTTTCTCTCTCCATCCCCTTCCCAGTTCTCCCACTAGTCTTACTGTCTCCGACTACATTCTATCTTTGTCCCGCCCCCGCCCCGACATCAGTCTGAAGAAGGGTCTCGATCCAAAACATCGGCCATTCCTCTCCAGAGATGCTGCCTCACCCGCTGAGTTACTCCAGCCATTTGTGTCTACCTAGTATAAAGAAATAGATCTGTACCCACTAGTAGCACTGTACCCCAGTATAAGAATACACCAGTCTCAGTAATAGACTTGTACCCCATAATAGATTCATACTCACTAGTAACATTCTTTAGCATTCTAGTAAAAGACCTGTATCTGCTATGATCTCTCGTCGTAGTTTAATCACTATCCTTGGCAACTGTCTTGAGGCCGAATCAGATTGTTTGTAACCATGGCATCCCTTTGGCCTCAAGATAAATTTCAAATCACATATTTACACCATTTTTAAAATGCCTTATTACATCTCCAGTGCCCTGAACCATTCTATCCTTCTTCCCACTAGGTTCGCCTTTAAATTACTCTCTCCGATCTGTTTTTTAATTAACCCCTATCCTAATTGCTTTGGAATGCTGAAGGTGTTGCATGAATGCATGTTGCTTTACTGACAAGTACCCCAGCATTACATCAAGACCCCTTTACATTCACCAGTACTCTACCTTAGTATTATGCAGTGTCAGATCTGATCCCAGTACTGCATTGCAGTGCTGCACAATGACTGATCAGTGCTTTACTAGTTTCAGGTCAGGTACAGTACTGATTATATATGATAGTAAACTCTTTCTTTGTATTTCTGGTTCCTGGATTTAATACATTTGACAAATCAAAGCTTACAGTATGAATGAATAGATCATGGAGAGGCATGTAGATATCTGAGTGAATGCATGAAGGCAAAAGTATGAAATTAAGGAGCAAAGCAAGTTTCAGGAGAGGAGAAATTTTGTTTCAGAGTTGAACGTACAAATTCCCTTTACTCTGCATCTGTGTACCATGGATGGCTCGATTGTAATCATGTATTGTATTTCTGCTGACTGGTTAGCACGCAACAAAAGCTTTTCACTGTACCTCAGCACACAGGACAATAATAATAAACTAAATTTCCACAACTGGAATAGTCATGCTGTGGTAAGGCAACACCTAAAAATTAAAGAGATCTACTCTCATGATCCATTCCGGACCAGGATTATGGAATCCAAGTGATGGTTCAGTGTCAGACTTGAAACATCGGAAAACTACTATCACTGGGGTAATTAAAGGTGAACAAATGTTACAGGTTGCAGCCCATCACCAAGGGAGAGATATATTCATGCACTCTGAACTCTGTTTAGAACAGTTCACATATAACTTGCACATAAGTGACAGTAGAAGCACAGATAGGCCAGCCAAGCAGAGCAGCAGGTAGTACAGATCCAGTGACCCAGGTTCAGTCGTGACATAGGTGGGGTTTGCACGTTCTCTCTATAACCACGTGTCTCTCCCGAGTGTTCCAGTTTCATCCCAGATCCCAAAGGTATGTTGGTTGATAGGTTCATTGCTGCTAGTGTAGGCGAGTGTCAGGAGAATCAGGGGGAAGTTGATGGTCACATGAGAGAAGGCACTGATGGGGAAGCAAGTCTGAGAAGAAAACTGATAGCAAGGCTCTGAATGTGGGCATAGACTCAATGGGTCAAATGTCACCTCCTGTGTCCCAAGTCTGAATATTGAGATCACCAAGAGCAAAATAATGCAAAACAGAACAGTTTTACAGAAGATAGACACAAAAACTCAGCGGGACAGGCAGCATCTCTAGAGAAAAGGAATGGGTGATGTTTCGGGTCGAGACCCTTCTACAGACAGAGCGACAGTACAGTTAACTCAGAGAAAAACAGAGCTACAGTGCAGTTGGCTGTGATGCGCAATCCCAACATTAAGATATGTTCCATAAAGCAAGCAGAAGAGGAAAGGAAATAAGCGAGTTCGGTATTACAACTGTGCATGCCCAGGTCATGGGTCATTCGGGATAAACATTCTCACCAGCTGAACTACTGTGTGTGTATGAACCTGTCGCAGGGCACACAGTTGGGAGCCGGGTCCTGGTGACCAGGTGGTGATAATTATGAGAATTTGCAGCCATTTGAACCACAGCCAAACTAGAGGCTTCACTCAGGAGTGGGTAGCAGCTCCTCAGTACCTGCTGGGTACCAGGACCTGTTCTCGCTCTCTTTGAAGGAGGCGCCGATCGCCCCAGCGAGTAACAAATGCGGAGCCAACCCGTAATACGAGTGGGAGCACTTTCTCAATCAGATTTTGTCGACAGTTGGGATGGGGTATCTGGGCGAGTGAGAGCGCTGGCGATGCCACAAAGACGGAACAGTTTAATAATGACCCATTAAAATCCACCCTTCAGCCACTCGGCAACCTGGGCTGATCAGATCTGACAGCCCTCGCGTTTGCTCGCTGCGTGCCCGATCCTAACGCAGAACCTCCACAAAAGCTTTGGGCTTCGGGTAACACCTGCACAAAGAGCCTCTGCTAACAAGGGCTGGCGAAGTGTGCAGGTCAACGTGCACTGAGCGGGATAGCTGGGGAAACCAGCACCGCAACCAGCGCAAACTTGGAACAGCACAGACCCTCCACCCAATCTACCCACTACTAAAGGGCAGACATTTCGCAGTTAAATGTCTTATATCGGATTGGCAGCTCCTTCACAGGGCCAACCCTGTACTCAGTTTTCTCAAAGATTAATATTTTCCTTAACGGTACATTCACACCGCCTGTAGGTAAAGCATCAGCCCACATCACACTGATAGTCGCAGCCTGCCTCAAATTAAATATATTTTTACACATAAATTATGAATAAAGGTAAGAAAATATTTCAAATAAGTAATATTTTCTTATTCCAGTAGCAAACACATTATGGATTAAATGAAAATAATAAATTCTTTAATTTGCAGATTAATGTACTAAACTAGAACTGGGACTGTAAGTAGTGTATGAACAGCAGAACAAGAAAGGAAGCTATTGAGTTGACAGAATTCTAGATTAATTCCTTGGTACAATAGTTAACAATTTTATACACTATTTATACAGCGCTGCGTTGGCTTTTTTTAATCTCGAATGGCCTTTGACAAATCCCATGATTCCTTGCGTTTATCGAGATACCGAACTCGCTTATTCTACATGCTGCAAATTACAGCAATGACATCAGTTCATTAATTTTTTTTAACAAGAGAGGATCTAACTGTAGTATTTAAAACTGTAAGGACACAAAGGAGTTGGGTAAAATCAGAATACAAAGGTTTCTCAGTTAGATACACCATTCAGTTCTCTTTTCAAAGTCTCAGTATTGACTTTTAAATGGGTATTTGTGGGGGTGTTCATTGGTGTAGCTGGATATCCATATTTACCAGGAAAGCTTTATCCATTTCTTCACAGTCCATTCGATCAATAACTCTGTTCTAGACAGCAGGAACTACTTAAGAAAATGAACACTTACAGTACACAAAGTAAACTTTAATATTGATCCATAGCACTGGCTCTTGGTGATATTTGAGTTTAAGGTGAATTCTTGTGGGTGGCAATGACTAAAGAACAGTCATTATTGCACAAAGTCACAGTGAAATGAGTACAGTTCTGATCCAATTTCATAAAAACAGTTATCAGAAAGCATTAAAAACAGTTTGATGCTGATGCTTTCATCAGACCACTTGCTGCAAATGACAACATATAATTTGAGGCATGAAAACAGCTCAAGTATCTCCAGTTTTACATTGGAGACAGTGACTTTATTACCTCCCTCCCCCACCAACCAAACTTTCTGGAACAGATTGTTCTGAGAGATCTGAACAAACGTAGATTTAGTATTCATTCCAAATCAGGACAAACATCCCAGACATATTAAACTGCAGAATCCAAGACATCAGACAAGCAGAAGTATGCATTCGATGACTGTTAGCATCTTGTCTGAATCTTTCTTTATATAAAAAAGAACTCTAAATCTGAAATTCCAGCAGACTCACAACCCAATAATAGGTGAAGTGCAATGAATAGCAGGATTCAGTAGGAAATTAGTCAGATATGTATTAGTATTCTGCAGACTGTACGTTCCAATTTAACTTGTATAAATTTTAAGTAAGCATCTTTTTTTACATGTAGAAAGTAAGCAAAATGTTTTGAGCAAACAGAAACTATTTATGACTAACCTCATGATTGTTAGACTGTTACAGATATTATCCCTATTTGCCAGATATCCACAACAAACTAAATCAATTCTAAAATGGTGAATAGTCAGAAGTTAAACACAGATCAGTTTTTTTTTTAAAAGGGTTTTCAAATGCAATAACAATCTCCCATAGATTGTTAAATGAAATGTATTTGAGGAGTTTAAAAGGATATTCAGGAGTTACAAGCTGGAATCTAATCAAGGAATTTTGGTGCCTTATAGAGTAATAGATTTTTGGGTAGTAGTTAAAGGACGGCAACCAAGGTGTTTGGGTAGTTTATATTACAGAATGACAGATATCCAGCATGCTTTGAGACCTTTTGGTGTAATAATCTTGCATAATATTCATAAATAGCACTGTCATTAATAACTTGCTGCAATTGATCACCAAGAGTATTGAATCTGTTCATTTTATGCAGATAAGGGTTAATTTTCTATTTTCTCTGCAGCACTTACACTCTAAGGCAGAAGATTGAGGGTTAGAGGAATGGATGGAAACAGGCTACAGAGAAATAGACTGCGTGTATTTCTTCCACATTCACTCACTTGGTATTGTGCAATGATCCAACCAAGTTTCAGTAAAACAAAAGCGTAAACATTCCTTGAACAATCGCTAGATTGCAGGGAGCAAATCCAAGTAGAACCTATATATCTTGGTGTTAGTTTGAACATGCATTCTCTGGAGATGTGTTAAATTTAATACACCATTCGGCTTGGAGTTCAAACCCTAAACCTTTCTAACAAACAGGTTTAGCCAAGTGACAAACACATTCCAAGAATTAATTATTATAAAAGCTAAAAGTGACAGTAATTTCTACAGCAAATCATTCAGCCACACTATTATTTTGTTATGCAATAATCCATCTGATTTCAGAAACTATTCAAAGGCCCATGCACATAAGCAATTCACAATATATCTGAATACTCCCACATCATACCGCAACCTTAGTTGTACATCAAAAGAAGGGCCATTAATCTAATCTCATCATCAAAATCTCGCACTTTCCATTGCTTTTTTTTTGCTATTAAAGAGAATCCAGTAACTATTTTTCCGACTTACTGAACTAATAAGTTTCTCAGTTGTGATAGTTGCTCTCGATGGCATACTGTCACGTCCCCAAGACAATTACAGTTTGATTATATTACTGTGCATCACAGAAGGGAGCCATTCAATTTATTAAACTGTATTGGCTCTTGGAAAGAGTTTTGCAACTCAGCTCAATCCTCTGCTCCTTCCCACTGGTCCTGCATTTGAACAAATATCTTTTTTTTTAAATTTACTACAGGATCTGCTTTCATCACTCATACAAGCAGTACAATCCAGATCATTAACAATTTTTTTTTTGCTGGAAAAACTTCTGATCATCTCCACAACTTTGTTTAGTAATTGTCTATGAATTTGTGTCGTCTGGTTACCAGTCCTTCCATTGTTACAAATAGTTTCACATTTCTTCTATTAAAGCAGGTCAGGAATTCTGCTTTCAGTCTACTCTGCTTAAAGGATAGTGATCACATAGATTCCAATTAGACCTCATAGTTCAAGTCCTTCAATCCTGCTACTAATCTGGTGAAGATTTTTTGAAACCTTTCTAAGGTTTTATCATCCTATTTCCAGATTTGCTACTAATGGCTACATCACGAAAATTTAGCCAAAAATGGGAAACACTTAGCAGCTTGAGTTTAAGATGTGACCATCAGCTGAGGCCAATTCCAAGGTCATCCTCTTGTCATATGGAATTTGGCCTAAGCTTTCAACTGCATCAAATTTGCTAGTTCACATGTCAATACCATTACATACATAAAATGTAATGACTCTTTCAGGAAGATTCAATGCAATGTTGCCTTCCATTTAATGCTTGACCTGGCCAGTGAAATTCCTCGTATGTTGCAAAACATACTTGCCGAATAAAATCTGATTCTGATTAAATGATCAAAATCAAAACCAATCCAAGGGGAGAGAAATAGTGACGCAAAAATTCCTTCACAAAATTCTTCATAAAATTATCTTATTTGGGTCTTGATGAGACTTCAGACTGCTAGGATGACCCACGATGCTACTTCAACACGATTACGATTTCTTGGCCAGCTTCTGTGCTCTTCCCCGTGCTCTCCTGATGTACTCTTCTCTCTGCATGTCTTTTTAGCAGGCAGTGATCGCAGGTGGCGCAGGTAGAGTTGGTGCCTTACAGCAAAATGCAGCGCCGGAGACCCGGATTCAACTTCGGGTGGTGTCTCCATGGAGTTTGTACGTTCTCCCCGTGATCTGCGTGGGTTTTCTCAGAGATCTTCAGTTTCCTCCCACATTTCAAAGATGTACAGGTTTGTAAGTTAATTGGCCTGATAAATGTAAAAAATGTCCAGTAGACAATTGTCCAACTTCCAGTATAGTCCCTGGTGGACTCTTCGGAAGGTACAAGGTACAAGTGGCATGACAAAGTGAGGTTTCTTTTAGTACAACTACACTATTTTTTTGGATGATGCAATGAAGCTTCTAAAAGAGAGGGAAAAGATATGCAACTGACACTTGAGATTCAGCACGTCGACACTCTATGGAATTTCAATAGATGTACATCAGAGACCATTCTAACTAGTTGCATTACGGCTAGTTCAGTGACTCAAATGCCCAAGAATGTAAGAGTTTGCAGAATGTGCTGGACATTGCTCAATCCATTACAGATGCTGACCTCCCGACCATCCACAGGAAGTGCTGCATCAAGAAGGCAGCTAATATCAAAGACCAACATCAGCCTGGCCACGTTGTCATCTCACTGCTATCATCGGGGAGGTGCTACAAGAACTGTTACCTCCAGGTTCAAGAACAACTTCTCCCCTTCAACCGTCTGGAACTTGAATCGCCTTGCAAAACTCTAATGACACATTACGTCAGAACTGAACTATTATGGATTGGATGGAACTGTAGATGCTGGTTTAGAGAGAAGAAAGGTGTGAAGAAGGGTTCCAACCAGAAACATCACTTGTTCCTTCTCTCCAGAGATGCTGTGTGAGCCTCTGCGGTACACCAGCATTTTGTGTCCATCTTCTGAACTATAATGCATTTTTGTGTAAATGCTGCTCTCTGTTCTTTAGATTATACTATTGTGGTCCGTTTTCCTAATATAACTGATAAATTACTGTACATTTATTTGTTGTGTTGGTGCATTTAATGTGCCTGTAAAACTGCAGCAAGTAAGAATTTAATTGTTCCGGATGCAGTGCATATGACAATTAAACACCCTTAACCCTTGACAATAAATGGCCTTTAACAACAGGGATAGATTAGCATTAAGTGTAAAAGGCTTTTAACATTTATTAAGCAGAAACAATATCCTATATTGGAGGTCCAAGCCACCGAGGTTGGCCTCCCGTTCCGACGTCGGAGTTCCAACATCTCGGCGAGCAGGCCTGAGCGGCGGGCTGTCCGTAGTGGCGACTGCGGAGGGCTCGACCATGGGTGAACAGCAGAGGAAGATGATTGACTTGGGTGCCTTCCCTCACAGTGGGAAACGTTTGATTCTGCTGTGTGGGGATGTTTATGTTGAACTCTATCGTGTGTTGTGTTCTTTATTTTATTGTATGGCTGTATGGTGATCACATTTCACTGTGCCAACTGGCACGTGACAAATAAATGTATCTTGTATCTATAGGTTGTAGAGAACCCATATTGTACTTGGTGGCAAATTGGTGACATAAGATCAAAAGACAGAAGCAGAATTAGGCAATTCAGCCCATTCATTCGGCACTGCAATTCCATCATGGCCAATATATTTATTTAGCAATGTTACAAAATTTTGAGATTTTAAAAATCAAGTCTGCAATTTATCCCATCAGATAAAGCATAAAAAGAAGTTTAATTTGACACCTAATTTACTTTCATATCTTCAGTATTAAGAAAGTTATGGCCATTTTCATACTCGGAAATGAGCATCTTGCTTCCCATTGCCTTTCAATTGACTTAACTCAAAAGCTGTGATCTGGAAAAGTTAAAAGTCCATAACATTCTTAAAAATTAAGAGAACTCAATGAAATTTTCAGTTATTATAGATTGAAGCATTCTGAAACAAATATGAAACAATCTTACTTGGATGACCTGAAATTAAAGCATATAATTAGTTAGTTACCTAATTGTAGCTAATTACAAAATTCAATGAGTAGATCTAAACATCTATCAATTTCTTAAGAAAAGATAAACTTTTTAAAAATTGCCTAAGTGTCCAAATAACATTCACACAATAATCCACAATATAACATAATTTTTAAATTTCATTTTCATGAATTTCTGGGCCAAATGGAAGGAATTTAGTGTTTTATGCCTGTAAATTAATGGCCATTTAAATCAACTAGCGAGTGGGTTTTAGTGGAATGCGGTGGATTGGAACGTTGCGGTTAGCGGTGAAGTCGGGGGGAAAAATACTGGGGGTTCATACATTTTTTGGGGACCCCATTTCGCAACATAAAAATATTATTAATGCCTCCCGAAAAACCAACTTTTAATATAAAAATAAAGTATTTACCTTTTTTTTCTCCCCTACGCAAAATACTTCCGGTTGTCTGCGGTCACGGCTTTTGAAGGTGATTTTTAAATTACTCTAGTTAATAAATAATCTAGAGTAATTTAAAAATACCACCATTCATTAAATGTCGGAGCGATTTTTCTTCAGCAACCAAATCGCCCGACATTCATCGATTATCCAGGCCTGTGGAAAAATGGCACTTTAAGCCCGCCCCCCTCTGCAAGGCGCGAAAGTCGCGCACACGGGGAGCGGCAGAAGTGCAGCGCCGGTAAAGGTAAGTTTTGTAACATACCTAATTTATTCTTCCCTCTAAACTCCAATTCTTCTGCTTTTTCCCCAGTAACCTTACTAATCAAGAACCTATCAATCTCCGCTTTAAAAATACCCAATGACAGCCTCCATAGACATCTGTGGCAATGAATTCCACAGATTCACCACCCACTGGCTAAATGAATTCCTCATCTCCATTCTAAGGCATGTCCTTTTATTCTGAGGTCGTGCTCTCTGGTCCTAGAGTCTCCCACTACTGAAAACATTATTCAAGGTTAGTTTAGATTGGGATCAGAAGAGTGGGATAGGGAATAGGGCAGCTAATTACTTGTTAGCCTCAATGTTGACATGAACTGTTGAGCTGAACTGCCTGTTTGTTTAATAAAATATATTTCCATATATTTCCCCATTTCTTCCCCTGGTGCAATTACGATTTGGAAAACAGAATGCAAGGAAATAGTGTCTAATATATGGAGGGTGTGAAAAGCCTCACAGTAGATGTGACAAAGTGCAGGCACAGGATCGGCTCTACTTTTAAGTGGTCTCATCAGCTGCTAAAAACAGTTTGTCACATAGTTAGCCCACACTATGACCTTCTGTTTAATGGTCAATACTCGAGTAAAAATACTAACCATGCATATATGATGTGGACGATAGAACAAAGCAGACGATAAGTCTGCAGGAATCACTGCCTGCTATTCAATGGTCCAGATGGAAAACTAACAGGATTTTTACTGGGAAATGTGTGCCAACCATCATTCTTTATAGTCTAAAGGGCCTGTCCCACTGTACGAGGTAATTCAAGAGTTCTCCCGAGTGTTCCCCGATTAGAACTCTGAGAATGTCCGTAGTGGGCCCGTAGGAGTTCGTGGATGTCTTGTAGCGGCTCGTATGAATAACGGTAGGTACTCGGGAAATCCGATAAACTCGTGATGTTTTTTCAACACTGTGAAAAATCTCCACAAGTAAAAAAAAATACTCGTGATGAAAACAATTTTTACTTTTAACTCGTACGAGCTGCTACGAGACATCCACGAACTCCTACGGGCTCGCTACGGACATTCTCCGAGTTCGAATCAGGGGAAAACTTGGGAGAACTCTTGAATTACCTCGTATGGTGGGACAGGCCCTTATGTCTACTCTCTCCAGACAAAGGGAGTCATTTGACACAAATTGAAAAAAATGGCTATTAATGTCCCTCAAAAGAAATACTTTCTTTGTCTTTGCATTCCATTCATAATCTGTAATACATATGATTATTTACACATTATCGTGAAAAAGGGTTAAAATTAAATTGTCCATGAAGAACTCTTCACCATTGGTTGGTGTATTCATGACCTCAGTAGAAGTTATGAAAAGACAATGTATTCCTGGAGTGACCTTCACTTAGGAGGTCCCAAAAGCTTTCACATTCAAGAAAGCATCTCTGTTCACTGGTGTAATGTAGAAAAGTAACCGTCTGTTAAATAATAACAAGCTTTGGTCAGCATGCAACAAAAGCTTTTCACTGGAGCTTGGTAATCTAATTGATAACAATAATCTAAACTAAATCTACATTAACCAATGAATCAGAGGATAACCAAACAATTTAAGTGAAATTAGTTAAGATGTCAACATTGTTAGTAAGATCAGATTGTTAAAATCTCCCTCCACTTTGAAATGTCATTATCTTTTGAATCCATTAAGTTGAAGTGAGTCCACCGTTTAATGGCTATCTAAAGTCAACAGCTGCAACACTAAAGCTCCTCCTCAGGTGACGATTGAAAATAGCCCAAACTTTCATCTTTCCTCTGGAGGTTTGTTTATTCTTGCAACCTCCACATTGGGCACTGATTCACACCCTATCTCTATCACACCTGAAGTGGTATCGGGCATGGTATGGTGCGAGTCAATCAGATGCCCTTTAACACTGTGTACCTGCCTTCCATTCTGACCATAAGCTCTCTAAACTTCTTTGTAACCCAACTCATGGGTTGCCACAGATCCTACCCTTAAATTCCATTAGTCATACAGCATGGAAACAGGTCCATTAACAGATTTTTCCGAGTGGTGACACCATCGAGCCTCGCCAGCAGCTGTCTGTCCTTTCATCCTTTCTTAAATTTTTAGTCTGTTTAAAAGTTTTGTTTTCGAGGTCTTTTAGTCTTTTTTATGTGGGGGGTGGGGGAAGGGGGAAACTGGGTTTCTCGGTCACTACCTGGTCGAGGATGCGTCTTTTCTCCGAGCCGCATCTTCGCCCCCTCCTCGCGGCCTACCATCTGGATTGGCGCGGCCTTTCCTGCCGGAGACCAGCCAGAGCTTCAGCAGCAGCGCAGCACTGAAGCACCATCGCGGGCGATGTCTTACTGGGATCGCCGTGTTGGAGCTCGGGAGTGTTGGGACTGCCGGCTATAACATCGTGGAGTTGCGGTTTGCGGAGCTTCCAGCCGCGGGTGGCACTGACTTTAACATCGCGGAGCCTGGGATCTTTCGCCGAGGGTCGCCAGTGTTGGAGCTCCGCCCAGCTTGGCCTGTGGACTTCGGGAGCAGCAGTCTCCGGTTGGAAGTGGCCGATTCGGAAACTCCAAGCCGCTGAAAGTGTTCTTCCGTTCCGACGCCGGAACTCCATCATCCTGGCGAGTGGGCCTGAAACAACAGGCCGCCGTTGCGGTGACTGTGGAGGCCACGATAGGCCCCGACCACGGGTGAATGGGAGGAAGATGACTGGACTTTGTTGCCTTCCCTCACAGTGGGAAACGTTGATTCTGCTGTGGGGGATGTTTTTATGTTTTATGTTAAATTCTCTAGTGTTGTGTTTATCTTATTTGTGTGCTGCATGGTAACTCCAATTTCATTGCACCACTTGGTGTATGTGACAATAAATGTCCTTATATCCTTTGTCCTTTGTCATTTGTCCTCATGCTTACAGGTCAGCATCATTTTTATCATTTTTGGAAAGTGTTGTTTTTATGTAATTCCACTGATGCATATTGCAAGTGCAGCTTTGGAGGGGTAGTAGTACCAAGAAATGCGACGCATAGGATGTCTCAGATGTTCCCAGAGATCTGACCCTTAAATTCCATTAGTCATACAGCATGGAAACGGGTCCTTTAACAAAACGTGACCATGCTGATACCCAATGCAGATGAGTCCCACCTGCCCGTGTTTGGCCCATATTCCTCTGAACCTTTCCTATCCTTGTACCCTCCCAAATGTCTTTTAAATGTTGTTATAGTACTTACCTCAACTACCTATTCTGGCAGCTTAGTCCATACACCCACCACCCTGTGTGAAAAAGTTGTCCCTCCGGTTCCTATTAAATCTTTCTCCTCTCCCTATTAAATCTATGTTCCCTGGTTCTTGATTTCACTACTCGTGTGTAAATGACTACATTTACCCTCTCTATTCCCCTCAGGATCTTATACAACTCTACAAGATCATCTCTCATCCTCCTGCCCTCTTATAAGCTTAAGCAGAATAATTTTTAGACAACAACTATTTCTGAAACACATTTTGCTGTGATTGTTTTGCAGATTGAGTGCATCTTCAGAATATCTATGTTTCTTCAGATTGCTTCCTCGGCACATTTAAAATTTAATGCTGCGCTCATCTTAACTAACCCTGAATTCCTACAAGCATAATAAAGTTGGCAATTTCATACAGGTTCACTGCAGTATCCTGGTGTCAATGCTGATACTTGGTCGGAATGGGCAAATTGGGCCAAAGGGCAAAGAGCTGTATGACTCACGTGCTTGACAGTGAGTTGAAGCCAATCAGTAACTCGAGTTCATCAATATTTTATTGGAAGCTTTTGGATGACTATTGTGTTGCTGTGGAATTGAGATGAATGTGACTTTCAATGGAACTCAAAGTAAAAGCCAATTGCAAAAAAGCCTTAACTAGACTGGCAAAGAAAAAAAACACTTGCATTTATATAGAGTCTTTCGAAACCTCAAGGCATCCCAAAACACTTGAGGCAATAACATATTGAAAGATGGTGTTTGTATCTCTTGCCGCCCAAGTGGAGCACTCTGTGGCTTTAAATAGATTGTGTACAACAGGTCCAGTTACAGCAGCTAAATCTCTCACTATTTCCTTACAAGCAGGTTTGGAGGGTTAACACTTTCAGTGCTCTTTGTACGGCCCTAATAACAAACTGACATCCACGCAGTTCCAAGCGTGGATCAGATCTGAAGGAGTATTTCAAATGGTTGATAGCAGTCTCTTTTACGAGGCTGAAGCTCATTTCCTTCTTCAGTCTATTCAATGTGCTGAGTTTATGATCTTACCCCTGGTGATGAAGCTAACAGAGCCCAAGTGACGTACAAGCAAAGGTATGGGAGTGAAAGAGAGGAAATACAGGGAGAGACAGCAGCCAAAACCTCTGAAACACCATTTGCTGTAAATGAACCTGAAGCCCATTGCTTCTTTCTAATGTACAAGCTGTGTATATCATTCACCACAATCAGAAAAGGTGATGTCACTTTAAATCTTAACCACATCGCTGTAGGGCTCGTGTGACATTTCGATCAGAAAAATTGTAGGCTTCCTTCTCAAAAAGATATTATTGATTCAGTGAATGTTTCAAGGTGAGATTACTGTCACATGTACCAATTAAGGTCCAGTGAAACATTATGATAAGCTAATTGCTTCCTTGTCTTTATTATAAACCAAAACTATTTTTTTTCAGATTTCTTTTAAAAATTGAATTCTGAATCTGAATATGCCATTTTAAAAAAAATACTCTCTGGATTAATACTCAGTAACAAAGTTGCGAAATGAACAGACGTTTTTTGTATTGGTTTAACAAAAACTTGACCATGATTACAGGTGAATGCTGGTCAGGACTTTTGTCTCTGGTCTGGGTGAGATTTCATTTTATATCAGAGCAGACTAAAATCTTAAAATTCAGAATGGAATCACACCAGTTTATAAAGAATAAACCATAAAAAGAAGAGCAGCAGTTTAACACTGTCAAACCTGTGTACATTCACTAATGCTATTTGAAAGAATGAAATGTAATATTTAATCTATTAACAGAGCAGAACCACACAGGCAACATGAGCAATGGGTCGCCTAGGGGACTGGCTGTGCAGTGAATTAGACATCACTCCTCAACCTGAAATTAAATTCTGGCATGACTAATGGACCCAAGGTATCTTTATGCTGTTGTTGGTTTAGATGGCCTCAGCAGAGAAAAGATATAACCAGAATTTCTCATTAGATTGGTAGAGTCATAGATAGTCGTATAACACAGAAACAAGCCATATGGATAACCATGTCAGTGTCAATCATAAAGTACCCAACTATACTAATCCCATTTACTGGTACTGACCACTATGGCCTTCTAGTCCTTGATGATTCAATTCCTCTCCCTGATTTTTATTCAATGTTAAGAACATGGACAGTACAACACAGGAACAGGCCATTTTGCCCATAATATCTGTACCGGACATAATGCCAAATTAAGCTAGACCTTTTTGGCCTGTGCATGATCCATATACTTCCATTTCCTGCATAGCTTTCCTTAGCTTATCTAAAAGCTTCTTAAATGTCACTATTGTATGGCTCCACCACCACCCTTGGCAGGGCATTCCAGGCACTTCTCTGCACTAAATACTGCCCCTCACACTTCCTTAAACTTTCTTCTTCTGATGTTAAAGCTTTGCCTTCTAGTCTTTGACATTTCCACCCTGGAGTAAAGGTTCTGACCATCTACTTTATCTATGCCTCTCACAATTTTATAAACTTTGAGTACATCTCCTCTCAATCTTTGACACTCCAGAAAAAAAAAAGTTTGTCCAAACTCTCCTTATAGCCTAGTACCCAGAAGGCTGGAGAGGCCAATTCAGTGGATATTTTTAAGGCAGAGATGGATAGATTCTTGTTTAGTACAGGTGTCAGAGGTAATGGGGAGAAGGCAGGAGAATGGGGTTGGGAGGGAGTTAGATCAGTCATGATTGAATGGCAGAGTTGACTTGACAGGCTGAATGGCCTAATTATATTCCTATTCCTTGTGACCTTACGTTTCATTTATCTATTTATTTATTTATTTATCTATTTATTTATTTATATATTTATTTATTTATTTGTTGATGTATTTATTTGTTTATTTCACACACACACACTATTTTCATTCCATTAATTTCACTTCAATTTGCTTTGACAAAGCTAGTGTTCAAAGAGCAATTCTGAGGTTGAGGGTGAGGCACACAAGCAGCCTTTCGTCATGTCTGTTTAATGCTGGCACGCAATGCTAAAGATAAGAAGTGATCTATTTTCCAGCGCCAACAACTTGCTGTTCTCTGATCCATCTTGAATGTAACAAAACTAAAAAAGGCGATCAGTTCTTCAGAGGTATCAACGTATGTGCAGACCCTACCTCAGATCACAATATCTCAAAATGGGAAGAAAATCTGTCTCAAAAAGTACTAACATAAGCAGATTACATCCATGCTATAATAAGCTTCTTATAAAAGATGTAACAAATCTGAATTCAAGTTAAAAGATTTCTAAATTCATGAGTTACATCAACCGATAACATTGTCCAACTACATACAAGTGCAGCAAGCAAAATATATTTCGCAGAACTAATCCCTGTCACGACGATAAATTAAACCATGGAGAATTAAAAAGTCAAAACTTAAAGTTAACTTATGAACAGAAAAAGAAGCCCTTGTCAGAATTAGAGGGATATTTTAAATGTTTTCCCAAGGTAATATGGGGGAACATTTTACCATAGAACATGTATGAAAACATTAATTCTGAATTAAATTATGACTCTGTTTCACAACATAAACAGCACAACAAACTCACCAACTCCAAATTATTCTAAATTCTTGATCATTCCAATGCTAGAATCCATGAAATATGAAAGGAAGTAAAGAGACTTTGCCATCTTGGATCCTCGACGACCAGAGTGTTCAGCAGCAACAGCATATTCACGGGTGAACATGTTTCTGTTGCTGACCCCCTCGTAATATGGACACAGGAATTCAAACGCAAGAGTTCAGATGACAAGCACATGCCACAGCAGTGATATCACCTGGAGTTGCGGTTAGAACTGCAGCATTTAGTTTAAAGGGCAGTTTTGTCCCTCTCTCGACTGCTCCATGTTTCCAGCTCTGGTCGTTCTTGCTGATTCTAGGTTACATTAGACCCAGCTGGCTAAATAGAAAAGAGTTAACCAGGGCTTAACTATTTCAACACAGTAAAGGAATGCAAATCTAAAATTATCCTCTTCCCCTTCATTTCCTGATAAGGAATTCAAAATCAGATGAAGCCATTCAGTGTGGCAGTAACCACCAGGAGCAAGTTCCAGGGGCAATAACTAGCACTTGGCAACAGCCAGTTGTTCAATTTCCAGTCACCGTTTGCACTCGGCCACATGAAGAGGAAATGTGTGGCAGACTGCCAGGGTTTGCTAATAAAATGACGGGTTGCTCTCTTTTCTTGAGATATGCACAGAATAATCTACTAACTTGCCCGATAACTTGTTATAAAACATCAAACCAATACTCCCAAATCAAACATACAGTCAGACATTTCCAATACTCAGTCACCATTTGTATAGGTTAACATTCAACACTGTAAACTAGGCAGATATTTGAAATCAGACAATCTTTTCCATGTAGTCCTAATGACGATAGCCCATATTTATTTAATCAAATCTGCCAGCAATGACGCAATTCTAATAGCAAAATTCAGGTTAAATTCTCAAAGGCAATCTGCACAATACAGAGCATCAATGTCTTTTGAAATACTAATTAAACTATAAACTCTTGCCGGTCTCAACCTTCTCCTGGCTTTAGAGCAACAATTTGATCTTTTTACAAGAACCATTGAAAGGAGTAAATTAGAGCCAGGGTGATCATCTTCCAGCCCGAGTTCAGTACAATTAATAACGATATTTGAAAATCTGACATTTTCAACCTCGGCAGCTTTTTCAGGTGTTCAGGCTAGAGAAAATGTCCACTACTTTTTATTGGCCATGTTAGAAAGGCCTTTGACAAGTCAGGATGGTGTATGACTAGCAATGGAACTAACAAATTAGACCATTCAAATGAGATTGCTGCCTTTGCCCTTCAACATTATGAAATCATAGGTTTACGAGGTCCTCCATAGGCTTGTGAGGTGCTATATATTACTGCTGAATATCTGCAGTGCATTTTTCAGACAGTACACACAGAGACCAGGAACAAAAGCATTTACAACATGAATTGGCATGGGCGAGGTCTTTGTTTAATTCTCATCACCTGCCTCAAGCACAGTTTAGAAGCTAAATATTTCAGATCTGTCAACGTCAGTGTTACCAAGCTACTCTTGACAATAAACAGTGAATTCCCAACACAGGACAATGGTGTCCCAGTTTCAGTGCTTCTTTCAAGTGTTGTCCAATAAGGGGGAAAATGGGATTCATTGATGCCATGGGTTATCATGGGGTCCAGAGGCAATGCTAAATTAGGATTTGCAGGGCCATTCCCTTGCAACTAAATACTTCTCTGCTACCATAACTAATGGACCTGCCTTACTGGATATGACAGAGGTTCCCATTGACCACGATGAGAGGCTAAAAGACAGTCTGTGAGGTAGCTCTCCAAATGCGAAAACCAATCCCCAGATATTCACATGAACTACTTCAGCAATTGTTGTATTGGGAATGTCCTTGCCCTGTGCTAATCTGGTGACCAATGACCTTCCTCAATGCCACGTTATTTGCTCAGTTTTCTTGTTATAACGTGGAAATAGACAATAGGTGTAGGAGTAGGCCATTCGGCCCTTCGATTCATTCTATTCAATGTGATCATGGCTGATCATCCCCAATCAGTACCCCGTTCCTGCCTTCTCCCCATATCCCCTGACTCCGCTATTTTAAAGAGCCCTATCTAGCTCTCTCTTGAAAGTATCCAGATAACCCACCTCCATCGCCCTCTGAGGCAGAGAATTCCAGACTCACTATTCTCTGTGAGAAAAAGTGTTTCCAACTGTCCGTCCTAAATGGCTTACTCCTTATTCTTAAACTGTGGCCCCTGGTTCTGGACTCCCCCAACATCGGGAACATGTTTCCTGCCTCTAGCGTGTCCAAACCCTTAACAATCTTATACGTTTCAATGAGATCCCCTCTCATCTTTCTAAACTCCAGAGTGTACAAGCCCAGCTGCTCCATTCTGTCAGCATATGACAGTCCCGCCATCCCGGGAATTAACCTTGTAAACCTATGCTGCATGACCTCATTAGCAAGAATGTCCTTCCTCAAATTAGGGGACCAAAACTGTACACAATACTCCAGGTGTGGTCTCACTAGGGCTCTGTACAACTGCAGAAGGACCTCTTTGCTCCTATATTCAATTCCTCGTGTTAGAAAGCCCAACATGCCATTTGCTTTCTTCACTGCCTTCACCATATTTGACACAACTTGCTTGCTAAGCCAGTTACGACGTAACCAGAATGTTGTGGGTCTGGAGTCATAGATGAGCAAAACCATGTAAGGGATACAGACTTACTTCTATTAAGGAAATTAGAGTACACCAGATATTTTGCAGCAAGCATCACAGTCACCAAGTGGCTAATTTCTGTTTTAAAAGTCCTAAATATTTTACGAATCTGAACTTAAATTCCCCAGCAACCAAGCTGGAATTTGAAACCATGCATTCAAATCATTTACCTTCACTTCTATGCCACTGCTCCCATGAAACTACTACCAAGAAACTAATGTTCTGGCTGAACATCGCCCAGCCCTCCCCGAGCAAAAAAAAACAGCTCACGGTTATATGATCGAGGACATCCAGTTAGATTGAGAACAGACCAACTTGAGCCAAGGATATTGGAGGCACCCATGGTGCTGGCTCATCGTCTGTCTGGAGTTACTAATTCAGTCCAGTTGCTTCTGAGGTGTAGAAACAAGTCCGCCTCAGAACTAGACGAGTAGTAGCGAGCAATTACGTTTAAGGCCACTCCCATTGATTCAGTTCCCAGGCTACAATGTCCAAAGACCGGATTGGAGCCTAAAGTTAACAAGGTAATTCCTCCATGCATCCACATTACTATGACTTGTCATCGTGTCACATAGCTGCAGGCAACCACTCCCCTGGTATGCATGCATAACTCACACCCTAGGAAAGTATGAATATTCCATAGAGAGAGTGGGGAGACATCAGCAAAAAAATAATATTGTAAGAGGCATTTGGATGTTTTGAATATAATGGAAATAACCTCGAGGTTAGGAAGAAATTAAAGTCAGGCCAGAGAGGTTTGGGTTAACTGGGGTGCATCTTTGCAAATTGAAACAATCAATCCATTCTCAGATGGGTGGGGACAGTTGGCTTGCAATATAGAAAAGTTATCCTTGATGATTCTAAGGTTTTGACAGAGACTCTGGTTGTCATCTTCCAGGATTGAAAAGGTTGAGCAATTGTTCTTGTTTAATGACCACACCATTTAAGAAAAGAGAGAGGAAGAAAGGGAGGGACAAAGAGAATGATAAAATAGAATCAGTGCCGGTTTGCAACCCTATCGATCAAGTTCCACACAGGAGGCTAGTCAACAAGGTTAGAGTACATTGAATCGGGGTTAATGTATGGACATGGAAAGAGAATTCAGTAATGCACATGAAGCAAAGGAATCAATGGGAATAACCAGATCCTTCTTAGGCATATAGAGATCGTTTTTTGCACCTATCCCCAATCTATACCAAAAATGTAGCCGAGGTGCTCAAATAACTTATTTCTAAGTTTGCTGTCAATATTTAATTAGGCGGAAACGCGGGTACAGAGGAATGCGTAAAGAGGCTTCATCGGGATACCAAAAAGCTGGGTACATGGGCAAGAAAATAGCAGATGGAATACAATGTAAAAAAAAACATGATGTCATCCACTTTGGTGAACATAACAGAAAAGCAGAGGATTTGCTAACCAGTGAGAGATTGGGTAGTGTTGATTGGATTTGGGACTGGGTTTGCTTATACACGTCACTGAAGACCAAATGCAGGTACATCAGACGTTTAGGGAGAAAACAAAATGTAGCTTCAGTAATGACAAAAAGTAAAGTATTTTTGTATTTGCATATGGCCTTGGTATTACTGCAGAATGCAGGTCTCTTTAAATGGCCTCTCTACCATGAGTACCCCAGAATACTACATATGCACACCATCCATAACACCAGGAAGGTACTTCACACACAGTGAACTCCTGCAGTAAAGTACCTCACAATATGTACCTCCAACAACACAAAAGAATGGTGGGAGATTATCTATTAACTCTGGGGGTGCTGTGGGGAGGAATGGGACCATCTAGAAACAAAGAACTGTACATACTGGTTAATACATAGAAGGACACAAAGTTTTGGAGTAAATCAACAGGTCAGGCAGCATCTAGAACATGGGTAGGTGATGTTCAGGGTTGAGAGCTTCGTTAGACCTACTTTGATGATCTAGCTCCTTAGGTGTTGCGTGGTAGGATTGGGGTTTAGTTTAGAATTACACCGTGGAAACAGACCCTTTGTCCCACCGAGTCCGCACCAACCAGCAACCCCAGCACACCACTACTCTACACACACTGAGGACTATTTTTTAAAAACATTTATACCAAGGCAATTAACCTACAAACCCCTATGTCTTTGGAGTGTGGGAGAAAAACGACGATCTTGGAGAATACCCACATAGATCATGGGGAGAATGCACAAACTATGGACAGACAGTACCCGCAGTCAGGATCGAACCCGGGTCTTTGGCGCTGTAAGGTAGTAGCTCTACCGTTATGCCACCATGCAGCCCAGATAGTGGGTTATCACTATCTCTTCCACAGGGATAATTCAATACCAACAGAGCTTGAAGAAAAAAAAAACACTTGTAAAACATCAGTCCATTGCAAAAACATAAAAATGCTAAACAGTCTAGTATAATTATTTACCTCCTACACCCTCCTCCCTAAATGGGCCATAAAGCTAGTTGCTATAAGAACTGACAGGCTACAAAATTGCGTTTACTGGAAGGAACTGTTTGCACATTTATCGCAAACTAGTTCACACTGACAATATGTGAATTATATACAGAAACTGCGCAAAGGTGCCAACTATATGCATCAAATAAAATAATTTCTCAGTTTGTAACAAATCCACAGAGGTCCTGTGGACTAGCAAATGTAAATTTGTCCAAACCATCATTTGATCATTCTAAACAATAAAGGTATGAAGTGAAATTGTCCTAACACTGTATCTCCATTTAAAATTCTTTGACCACAAATCTTGCATCTCACAGTTCACATGTTGGTCCTTTTGCTTGTTTATACCTGATAATACAGATAATTTACAAGCATGTCAACTATTTGAAAAGCGTATACAAGGCAAAACATCGCCAACCTACATAAAGCAGCAAGCACAGGTGCAGAATTATTCGCTTCTCTATAATCTATCAATATACTTGCCTCAATCCTATTACATTCACACTGTAAAAGATTTCAACAAAATTACATCCCCAATACTTGTAGATTATATACAAACTCACCCATGGAGTATTTACCTTCCAAGTTAATGGCCATACAACTCTGTAAAATTGTATCAAATCGTGTGCTATGAGCAACAAAGGCTGCATAAGATGATTGTTTAATATACAGTTGTTTAAGAAGGACTGCAGATGCTGGAAAATCGAAGGTAGACAAAAATGCTGGAGAAACACAGCGGGTGAGGCAGCATCTATATACAGTACATCTTTCCAGCTATTTGCTCAAAGGAGCATGTCCAATCCCCTGAGAATAAATCTGCTCTTCAGAAATGTATCATCATAGCTTAGCATTTAGAAATCACAGAAATTTGGCCCATGTTTATGTTAATGCTATTGAATTGGAAACTATCAAAGTATTAATTTGTTACGGTTGGCTCTGTATCATTCATGCAAAAACACAAATAGGATTTTATATTTTGCAGACAGCCTGGTTAGTTTTAGAGTTTTAATACAATGAGATTAACCTGAACACTTCATTGACAATTCATTCTGCAACAACTAGTTGTGTCAATATCCATGTAAGTGCATCAGGATATTATACAATAATTGGATAATCTTAACTAAAAGAAGGAGTTAACATAGGATTAAAAGTGATCTAATTAATAACATATTTTCCTTTTCACTTTCAGCTCTTAAGAATACACATTTTGTGTTGTTTTAATCGTTTTGTTCAATCCTAGTATACTTTAATTCAATTTTCTCTAACATAAATGGAATTCAAGCACAAGCCATATCTGGGGGTTTGAATAATTATCCAGTCAATTGCCTTTTCCAGGCAAGCACAGGACTTGACTTAAGAAACTTATTTTGGAGGTGACTTTAAAGTGGTGTCATTGGTATTTGTAATGACCCATTATGTTATCTCTAATCCGTTCCAGAGAGACACTTCTTGAATCAAAGGGACTGAAGAAGGGTCTCGATCTGAAATGTCACCCATTTCTTCTCTCCAGAGATGCTGCCTGTCTTGGTGAGTTACTCCAAAATTTTTGTCTATCTTCTGATTTTATCCTCAGGTTCCCATTGTCCTTGCCAAGTTGGTTTAAATCCTTACCATAAGCACATGTAATTCATCCCCTGCCATTCAGTGAAGATATTGGTCGTTCTTCTGCTAAAATGCCACCTGTCTAGCTTGTGGGGATGGGGAGGGAGGGGGGGGGGGGGGGTGTTCCACATTCCCCAGAGACAACTTTAGTTCCCCAAAAATCTAAAACCTTCCCTTCATCCATTTTCTGGAATCACTACGTGATGGGTGAACGGAACGAGCTGCTGTAGGAGATAGTTGAGGCAGCTACTATAACAACATATAACAGGCATTTTAACAGGTACACAGATAGGAAAGGTTTAGAGTGATATGGGCCAGAAGTGGACAGGTGGAACAAGGGCAGATGGGGTATCTTGATCGGTGTGCATGAGTTGGGTCAAAGGGCCTGTTTCCATGCTGTATGACTATGACTGGCACATGGTATTAGTTGTAACCTGGAAACATTTATATTACACCCATCGGAGAGATGGTTTTAACGTTATCTGAGTATCATACCTCACGTGCTATATTCTGAGAAAAAGACGAGACCTTGCGCTCAAAACTAGAATTGGGATTTGAACTCCATAAGATCTCTCCGACTCAAAGAGAGAGCTACTCTTAACACAGTCCCTTTTGTAATTAATCCCTCTCCCCCATAATTCGCAAAACATCCATTGGTATTAATAATAAACCAAACCCAAGGGTCTGCTGTGTTAGGAGGAAGTGGCATTCATTTTTTTTAATATTCCCTTCATGATTGTATACACCCCTGTGAGATTATCTTTCTGCCTCCTACACATGGAGGTCTTTTACAACATTCAAGTAGACATGCCCATACTCCTTCCCCAAATACCTTCATATCCCAGATGCACTCATCCACAAACACAGGCACACCCAGCCTATCCCTGCACACCTTAGCTATGCCCGCACACACCCCAACCCCATTGATTGTGCATGCCTAATCACTTTCCCCGTCTCATGCACCTATGCTGAAGGGAATTAAGTTCCATCACTATTTTAGAGTGCTACATTAATCCTGCTTCTGTGCAGTCGTACAAGGTTTGAAAACAAAACAGTAGGTTTTCCAACTTACTGCTTTATTCCGTCTCTCTGCAATCTTAGTTCAAATCTGCCCGAAGAATCTGAAATGTTCAGCTGCGCAAAGATTGTCCATTGAGCTGGAATTGAGATCAGGATTTGATCTGCTTGAGGCCCCGTCCCCCTCCCACTGTCTCCTCTCACACTGTCACTCAGTCGCTGAGTGGTTCACTCGTTCTCTCTTCTGCAACTTGATCCAGATTTTTTTAAAAAACAAACGTTGCTAAAACTGCGGCTCCGTAATGGCAAATGGTCACTAGACACCTGTGTTAAGTGACCCATTAACAAAATGAAAAGCTGGCTCTTATACTCTGGAACAGAATTTGTAGATGCATGAGCCCCAGAAAATCAGATGAGACCTGGGCTCGTAACCAAACTCGGATTAATAATTTTCCCAATTAAAAACCTAACCTCTGTCGCCCGGCTTACAGCCTGGTCAAAACAAAATTCCATGTCCCACACACTAACAAATTGAACTCACAGCCTACAATTCCAAACTAAATTTAACTCAACGCTACGTCAGTCACATGGGGTAGAGGTTGTTATGATTTACCGACCACTGCAGTACGCTTGAAAATATTACGTTTCTATTTCTAATCTGTGCAGATAAAAATTAATTTAAAAAGCACTAGAGCAATTTACATGGTCCCTTGGCTATTCACTGTCTACTATAAATTCCAGCCTCAACCATAACACCCTCTCACACCTCATTCCAAGAACTCATTACCCTACCTGGTCGTTTATCACATTATTATTTCCTGTGATATTTCCTGTGTGCAAATGTCCCATTTCATTAAACGATTTATGTGTGAGAGTTTTATGGATGACACTTCGCCCCTTATATTCCATCTAAAACACAATCATCCCTATTTCAGACCCTGTGCTTTGGGAAATAGATTAATAGATCCTTCCCATTTACACAATATAAGCAGCTCATAATTGTATACATCCCAATTAAGTCACCATTCAGCTGCCACTAGTACAAGGAATACAACTCTAGTTTATCTAATCTTCTGTCAAAGCTGCATTTTCCAGTCCTGGCAACATCCTCAAATCTCGATTGCACTAATTCCAGAGCAATCACATCTTTCCTGTTACTCTCGCTGTGACCTCAGCGGGTATCCCATCCCAAGGACCCATTAATCCACATGCAAGCTTCTTAAATACGTCACTACAACCCATTTCTGGCGTATCTTATCCAAATATGATCCCATCAACATCCCTCATTTAGATTTTGACATCTTATCCTTTTGCAAGTATTTTTTTTATATATAGAAAATATATATAAAAAGCGAGCAATTAGATTTAAGTCTGTACCTCAAGCCAGGGTACATGTTAATAAGTGTAGGAAAACAGCAGCTGCAGATGCTGGTTATACACCAAAGATAGACACATATTGCTGGAGTAACTCAGTGGGACAGGCAGCATCTCTGGAGAGAAGGAATAGTGACGTTTCGGGTCAAGACCATTCTTCAGACTGTCCGCCTATCCCGCTGAGTGACTCCACGATTTTGTGTCTATCTATATGTTATTAACTATAGAAGTGCTCGATGTTCCTCTCTGGAACCGATCGGGAACAATAGGTCTTTGGAGGTGGAATAAGCATTAGTTCTTTCACTCAGAACATCCCTCATACACCCAGTCCCATGTTCAGACAATGAAAAGCAGAATGTATCTTTAAGGTGCATTGGATTAGCTCACTGCTCAACTGGGTTTTAGGCAGCTCAATCATTATGAGGTGATCTACTCGGGTCAGTCAGCTGCAAGTATCATTTATAAATCAAGATGAATAGTCTTAACACTAGAAGATAGAAACTGGAACCAAACAGCCCCAAGTTCTGCATAGACTCTGCAAAGTCAGAAAGCATGGGAAAGGTGTCCTGAAAATTGGTATATCAAGTACAGTGAGTAGATCAGGGCGGAAAATTTCACCGCTCCTGAAACTCGAGCCAAACTCGAACTCACTCCTAAAAAATTGTATTCCTTGAGACTCTATGAGTCCACGATAGGTTTAGTGGGATAATGACCAAACACAGGCAAGTGGGACTGGTTTGGATGGGGTAATAGCTGGAACAGCCGGAAGTGGTCGTGCATGTTGGCACAAATGATGTTGGAAAGAAGGGGATGAATATTTTGCAGCGGGACTTCCGAGAGCTTCGAAAAATGCTGAAAAGCAGGACTTCCAGGGTTGTTATCTCCGGTTTGCTTCCAGTTCCTCGTGCTGGCGAGAGCAGGAACAGGGAGATACGGGACCTGAATGTGTGGCTGAGGAACTGGTGCAGGGGGCAGGGATTTAGATTCTTAGATCACTGGGATCTGTTTTGGAGTAAGGGGGAACTGTACAAAAGGGACGGATTGCATCTTAACAGGTGGGGGACCAGCATTCTGGCCGGCAGGTTTGCCACTGCTACACGGATGGTTTTAAACTGAATAAGGGGGGTGGGGTGTCAAATGGGATAATCGAGAACGGAGTTAAAGGGAAAGAGAGTAAAGGGATGGTTAATGACCCCAGAATTAACGGGAAAGAAAGCTCACAAAGGGATAGGAGAGTATGGCCAAGTGTAATAGGGATCGATGTGAAAGGGGCCACTTGTCAACATAATTGTATAAGGAGTAAGAGTGTTGTAAAAACAAGCCTGAAGGCTTTGTGTCTCAATGCGAGGAGCATTCGTAATAAGGTGGATGAGTTGAAGGTGCAGATAGCGATTAATGACTATGCTATAGTTGGGATCACGGAGACATGGCTCCAGGATGACCAAGGCTGGGAGCTGAACATCCAGGGATATTCAATATTCAGGAGGGATAGACGAAAAGGAAAAGGAGGTGGGGTAGCGTTGCTGGTGAGAGAGGAGATTAATGCAATAGAAAGGAAGGACATTAGCGTGGAGGATGTGGAATCGATATGGGTAGAGCTGCGAAACTCTAAGGGGCAGAAAACGCTAGTGGGAGCTGTGTACAGGCCACCTAACAGTAGTATTGGAGTTGGGGATGGCATCAAACAGGAAATTAGAAATGCGTGCAACAAGGGTAACACGGTTATAATGGGTGACTTCAATCTGCATGTAGATTGGGTGAATCAAATTGGCAGGGGTGCTGAGGAAGAGGATTTCCTGGAATGTATGCGGGATAGTTTTCTCAACCAACATGTGGAGGAACCAACGAGAGAGCAGGCTATTCTAGATTGGGTATTGAGTAATGAGGAAGGGTTAGTTAGCAGTCTTGTTGTGCGTGGCCCCTTGGGCAAGAGTGACCATAATACATAATATGGTTGAGTTCTTCATTAGGATGGAGAGTGACAAAATTAAGTCAGAAACAAGGGTTCTGAACTTGAACAAAGGTAACTTTGAAGGTATGAGATGTGAATTGGCCAAGATAGACTGGCAGGTGATTCTTAAAGGGTTGACAGTGGATGTGCAATGGAAGGTATTTAAAGACTGCATGGATGAAGTACAAAAGTTGTTCATACCAGTTTGGCAAAAGAATAAATCGGGGAAGGTGGTGCATCCATGGATAACAAGGGAAATCAGGGATAGTATAAAAACAAAAGATGAGGCATACAAATTTGCCAGAAAAAGCAGCCTACCGGAGGACTGGGAGAAATTCAGAATCCAGCAGAGGAGGACAAAGGGCTTAATTAGGAAAGGGAAAATAGATTATGAAAGGAAACTGGCAGGGAACATAAAAACTGATGCAAAAGTTTCTATAGATATGTGAAGAGAAAGAGACTAGTTAAAACAAATGTTTGTCCCTTGCAGTCAGAAACAGGTGAATTGATCATGGGGAACAAGGACATGGCAGACCAATTGAATAACTACTTTGGTTCTGTCTTCACTAAGGAAGACATAAATAATCTGCCGGAAATAGCAGTGGAATGGGGGTCAAATAAGATGGAGGAACTGAGTGAAATCCAGGTTAGCCGGGAGGTGGTGTTGGGTAAATTGAACGGATTGAAGGCCGATAAATCCCCAGGGCCAGATAGTCTGCATCCCAGAGTACTCAAGGAGGTAGCCACAGAAATAGTGGATGCATTAGTGATAATTTTTCAAAATTCCTTAGATTCTGGAGTAGTTCCTGAGGATTGGAGCGTAGCTAATGTAACCCCACTTTTTAAAAAAGGAGGGAGAGAGAAAGCGGGGAATTACAGACCAGTTAGTCTAACATCGGTAGTGGGGAAACTGCTAGAGTCAGTTATTAAAGATGGGATAGCAGCGCATTTGGAAAGTGGTGAAATCATTGGACAAAGTCAGCATGGATTTACGAAAGGTAAATCATGTCTGACAAATCTGATAGAATTTTTCGAGGATGTAACTAGTAGAGTGGATAAGGGAGAACCAGTGGATGTGTTATATCTAGACTTTCAGAAGGCTTTTGACAAGGTCCCGCATAAGAGATTAGCATACAAACTTAAAGCACACGGTATTGGGGGTTCAGTATTGATGTGGATAGAGAACTGGCCAGCAGACAGGAGGCAAAGGGTAGGAGTAAACGGGTCCTTTTCAGAATGGCAGGCAGTGACTAGTGGGGTGCCGCAAGGCTCAGTGCTGGGACCCCAGCTATTTACAATATATATTAATGATTTGGACGAGGGAATTCAATGCAACATCTCCAAATTTGCAGATGATACCAAGCTAGGGGGTATAGTTAGGTGTGAGGAGGATGCTTGTAGGCTGCAGGGTGATTTGGATAGGCTGAGTGAATGGGCAGATGCATGGCAGATGCAGTATAATGTGGATAAATGTGAGGTTATCCACTTTGGTGGCAAAAACATGAGGGTAGACTATTATCTGAATGGTGGCAGATTAGGAAAGGGGGAGATGCAACGAGACCTGGGTGTCATGGTACACCAGTCATTGAAAGTAGGCATGCAGGTGCAGCAGGCAGTGAAGAAAGCAAATGGTATGTTAGCATTCATAGCGAAAGGATTTGAGTATAGGAGCAGGGAGGTTCTACAGCAGTTGTACAGGGTTTTGGTGAGGCCACACCTGGAGTATTGCGTACAGTTTTGGTCTCCAAATCTGAGGAAAGACATCCTTGCCATAGAAGGGGTACAGAGAAGATTCACCAGACTGATTCCTGGGATGTCAGGACTTTCATATGAGGAAAGATTGGATAGACTCGGCTTGTACTCGCTGGAATTTAGAAGATTGAGGGGGGATCTTATAGAGACTTACAAAATTCTTAAGGGGTTGGACAAGCTAGATGCTGGAAGATTGTTCCCGATGTTGGGGGAGTCCAGAACAAGGGGTCACAGTCTAAGGATAAGGGGGAATTCCTTTAGGACCGAAATGAGGAAAACATTCTTTACACAGAGAGTGGAGGGTCTCTGGAATTCTCTGCCACAGAATGTAGTTGAGGCCAGTTCATTGGCTATATTTAAGAGGGCGTTAGATGTGGCACTTGTGATCAGGGATCAGGGGGTATGGAGAGAAGGCAGGTACGGGATACTTAGTTGGATGATCAGCCATGATCACATTGAATGGCGGTGCAGGCTCGAAGGGCCGAATGGCCTACTCCTGCACCTATTTTCTATGTTTTTTCTATGTTTCTATGTATGTTGGTCAGCGTGGGCAAGTTGGGCCGAAGGGCGTGTTTCACACTGTATGACTCTGTATTGATGAGCACATACTGCACGTTGATGAGAATCAAAATTCCCCAGATAGCACAACTGCAAAACTGCTCGGCAACTCCCTAATGGGCATTTTTGCCCTAGAAATTAGCAAATTTAGATTGTTGCAATATTCTTATGAATCAGCGGCATCTGCCAGAATATTACCATTTTTGCTCATCTCACATTCTTTTATTCCAGCCTTGCCCCATGTCTGATTTCTAAATTGTGTGATTATCTTCAAATATGCTTCGCGTTCCTTCCTAACCATGAGAACAATTTCTCACGACGACCCACACTTTAACAGTGGAGACCTCCACTCAGTCAACCTCCTCCAACATTCAGCACAAACATTCAGCTTCAATTTGGAATCTCCCTTTATTTTTACACTGGCAGCTGATCCAGTGAATTCACACGGTTAAAAAAAATGCACAAAGTGCACCACCTGCAGGGTAAATTCTAAAACAAATATTACAAATCATCTCCTTCCAAACTCGCATCATGTTAAGAGGACATTTTTAGCTCTATGACACTTGGTTAAAAAAAGTCTGCCATTGCTTGAACACAGTACAGGTCTGACAAGTTATACCATTAGGGTACAGCATGTGGGTACAGAGCTATTACAGTATCACAGAGGTACAGAAGCTCTGTCTGGTACAGGGATACAATTGTGAGACATTGGGGCTTTGGAGCAGTGGGTACAGATTTTACACTATGGAATTTGGGCGGCTTCATAAATGTTTTAGGTGGGTGGGTGGAGGTCTTTCACTAATATATTGACACGCAGGTCGGTCACTGTACAACAATGGGGAAAAGCCCTGGTTATTATACGACTATCGAATCAGTCATTGGGGTGGGAGATTGCAACCTTCACGTGGTCCACCCTGTTTCGACTAATGCAGTCAACCAGACGTGCACAAGCAAGATCAAATAGAACAAGTTGACCGACAACTTTAGGCTGTGCACGCCATACGCAAGAAGAAGATGAATCAGTCATTCCAACAAATCTGAAAATACTCAGATCTTGTTACATCTGTGACAAGGGAAACAGAGTTTACGATCCAGGCCGGTGACCTTTCTTCAGTTGCCTGGATTCAGTTCCCAGCATATTAACGTTTTCAGTTTTTATTTCAAAAGTCTGGATTGTGCAGTATTTTGTTTATGTCAGTGAATCACGATGAAGTGAAAATATATGGATAGCTTTCAATTCGCAAACACGGAGTCGATGGGTCATTTGAACAAACTGCAAGGTTCAATGATAATCTTTCAAGAGTAGAGCCAGCTCTCTCAGATTGTCATAACATTATCTTTTTCACAGATTCAGAAAAGAGTAGGCAGACAAATTCAGTAAGCACAGAAGACACCTGCTACTGCGATTGCAGGCCAAGAAGTAGCATCATCACACGCAAAAAGCAGCAAATAGAAACTCTCAGACCTTTCGAACTGCATTGAATTAATGCCATAGTCACTCACATAACAGGGTCATGCAATTCACTTTAGAGTCTGTAGATTGGAAAGGTAAACATCGGCCTGTCAATCCACCTGAAAGGCACTATGCAGTATCTCTTCATGGAAAGAGAACATACCTGGCATATCTGGTCAATTTCTGTTGCAATGCCTCTTACAGTTAAATACCCTGATCCCACACATGATGAACTATCACCTGGATGAGATGATTATGGCACTGGGAGAAGAGAAAATGCACAAACTGAAGAATACTGAATACCAATCCTTGGCACGACACAGGGATCTCCAAACCATCCTGGTTCCTTCTCAAAAAAACAAATCTGGGCACCTCCTGAGCCTCACTTTGTACCCAGCCCCTGCACACACACACCTACGCCACATGTGGGGGGATTAAGGGATGTGGAGCCAGTGCAAGAAAGTGACAGGATGATGAAAGGTCATTTGATTTTCACGAATGGTAGAAGAGGCTGGAGAAGCCGAATAATCCACCCAGCTTCTATTCCTTACACTCCCTACTTTATACCAAACCTTGAGCACAGAACCCGGGCAGAGACCCAGTTCCATTATTGTGCCCGACAGTGATCACACTCCATGATACCACCTCACGTACCCAACCCGGGGCAATACACCCCATGTCTAACTCTGCCCCTTGTACCCAATGTTCAGTTCACCCCGTTTCCCTCTCTGACTGGTCCCAAACTTGAGCGCATCCTTTCCCCTTTCTCTTCCCTCACCCCCGTCTCCATCTCTCCCCTCTCCCTATCCCTCCTCAACTTCCCCACCTACCCCCCCCTCCTCTACTTCCCCACCACCCTCAACTTCCCCACCTACCCCCCCCCCTCCACCCTCCACCACTTCCCCCCCCCCCCCCCCCCTCTCCACCCTCCACCACTTCCCCACTACCCCCCACTTTCTCTCTCAGTTTCTCCCTCAGTCCCTCCCTCCCTCCCGCTGGGGCTGCACCGTTACAAGTGTCCGGGCTCGGGGCTGTGTGAGGATAGGGGCCGCAGTGCCTGCAACTATAGCTGTGCCTGCAACTATAGCTGCAGCTGCACCTGCAACTATACATGCACCTGCAACTACACCTGTACCTGGGCCCAGACCCGCCTGTACCTGGAGCGGCTCCTCCTCTCGCTGTCGCTGCGCCGACCGCTACAATATTTCCATTTATTTCCACTGTAATAAACAACTGGTTAATTTAAACGTGTGTCGGCTGCTGCTGCTGCTGCTGCTGTTGCCCGCCCGACAGCGCGGGATGGCCGACAGCGCCGCCAATCACTCGGGCCTTGCCCGCCCGCCCGCCCCCACCTTGGCATCGCAGCGCGGTCTCCAGGCAACACCCGCAACTTGGCTGCTGCTGCTGCTGCTGCTGCTGGGGAGGAGGCGACGGTCCTCCACAGACACCGCCACCCACCGGTGGCGGCCCCGCACTGCGCAGCGGCCGGAGCAAGCAAAGTGCCCTCCATCCACAGATGCTGCCTCCCTCACCCGCTGAGTTACTCCAGCGTGTCAAACTTCAGTTTAAACCAGCATCTGCAGTCTGAAGAAGGGTCTCGACCCGAAACGTCACCCAATTCCTTCTCTCCAGAGATGCTGCCTGTCTGTTGTCCCGCTGAGTTACTCCAGCTTTTGTTACTACAGTGTTTATCCACTAGCAGTTGCTCTACTCAACAGCCAAAAATCTGTAGTCTCCCTTAGATCTGGTATTTTGTTGGTTCACAGGCTTGATCAATGGTGTTTTATCATTAATGTTTTATTATTTTTAATGT
Source organism: Raja brachyura (assembly GCA_963514005.1). Next base: position 24,197,958 of record OY740806.1, on the reverse strand, counting down.
TTGGTGTTGTCCGAGTCATTCGTAATTGTCACTGTATGTCATGTGTTACTTGTGGGCGGAGCACCAAGGCAAATTCCTTGTATGTGAATACTTGGCCAATAAACTTACTTTTTGTGTCAATCTGCAGTTCCTTCCCACACAGCCGGTGAACATTCATCTCAACGCACTGGCGAGTAAACACAGCACATCCAACACCAAAGTCAGACAAACATAGCTCAGCGGGACAGGCAGCATCTCTGGAGAAAAGCAACGGGTGGCGTTACGGGTCGAGACCCTTCTTTAGACTGAGAGTCAGGGGAGAGAGAAACGAGAGATAAAGCCTGCGGTATAGAGAGATGTAGAGCAAATGAATGAAAAATATACCAAAAAAAACCACGGAGCCAACAATGGAACATATCCTTGATCGTCGCTACTTGTTTGTATAGAAGGGGTGCTGCCTGACCAGTTGAGTTACTCCAGCTTTTTGTATCTATCTTTGGCATTGCATGTGCTGTGTTTACTCGCTTTTTGTCTACCTTCGGTTTAAACCAGCATCGGCAGTTCCTCCCTGCACGTGGAATACCAAATTGGGCAACGCTTTGAATTTATTCAAAATCGTTAAGTTGGAAAAGCATTGCACATTACATGGGGGGGAAACAGATGGTAAAGATGCAGAATTGAAAACTGCCATGTGTTCATTTATCTCATCTCAGCCCGCATTGTTATGAGCAAAACACAAAGTGCTGGAAGAACACCGCAGTTCTTGCAGCATCTGTGGAGGAATTGGACAAGCGACATTCCTGCAGCACTTTGTGGTTTACTCAAGAATCCAGCATCTGCAATTCTCTGTGTCTGCATTGTTATGAAGTTCTTCACTTGTGCTTTTTGATATAGGGGGTGTGCACGTAAGGTCACTGGGTCATAGAGCCGCTCAATCCATCTGGAGGACATCCGTAACTTCCGGTATATGTTATTAATGCAAGAAACACGTACTTTCCTACCTGTTAAAAACCACCAAAATGTATAATTTATGCACTGTAAAAAATTGTGGAAATTGGGGTAAGCGTGAGACATGTACCCAACTTCAGAATTCCAAATGTGAAGCGAAATAAAGGTAAAGAGAAGCGAGAGCTGAAGGAACAACAACAGCTAAAGTGCTTGGCGAACATTGGCCGTGCAGATGTCAGAATTGAAAATATTGGGAATTATCCCATTTGCTCGCTGCATTTCATCAACAGTAAGGCATTATTTGTGGTTTTTCTTGATCCCTTCGGTATCTAAAAAGTCTCAGAAGCGATAAACCTGGCTGTATATTTTGCCTCAGCCGTTTTCTTTTTGTATGTAAAAACCCACTTGAGAACCATGGGCGATTTAAAAATTTTACAGCCAGATTTATCACTTCTGAAACTTTTTAGATGCCAAAGGAATCAAGAAAAAACATAAATAATGCCTTAGTCGATGAAATGCAGTGAGCAAATGGCAAATGTTCGCCAAGCACTCTGGCTGTTGTTGTCCCTTCAGCTCTCGCTTCTATCTACTGTCATTTCTCCTCACTTTTGGAATTCTGAAGTAGGTTAAATGTCTCTCACACTTATCCCGATTTCCATAATTATTTACAGCGCAAAAATTGACAATGTCGGCGGGTTTTAACGGGCCCGCTACACTGGAAACAATGGTAAATGCTTACCTGCAGTTCATCGCGTGTACTCCACTTGGCGTAGCGTAGCAACAGTATAGGTCATGGGTCGTGACCCGACTGCCGTGAAACCTCCCTACTCCATATTACCATTACTGAGATGCCCCCTAAACGAGAAACGCGGCAGCTCAATTCAAGGTAATTTAACTCAGCCGGGACGGTCGATGAAACACTGCTCGTAATTTCTGATCTTCGCTAATTTGTATCTGCAGGTTCAGACAACCCGTTTGTTCGGGGCAAAACATGCAGTTCCGTTTGAAGCTGTAACTAGTTGATTTTTTTAAAAACTGCTATATTATTTATCTATTGTTATTATTGTCACGTGTACTGACATGCACTGACCAGTCGCCACAGTGAAGGAACTGAGGCTGAATTATTAATAAACATTTGAGGATAAAAATGTACAGATACAGATTAGTTTATGTCATTTGCAGCAATGTGCAATAAGATGCCTTGTTCACATGAAGGTCACAGAGTGAACAATGTACAGCTATAATGATAAATACAACAACCAGGGCAAGTCAGCAGATTGGTGCAAAACTGTAGTGCAAAAACTGAATTAAAAAAATAATGAAGTGCAATAACAGAAACAGCCAATAGGGTTAAGAGGGCAGCACATGGCACTTACAGCACCAGTGACCCGGGTTCAATCCTAACTATGGGTGCTGTCTGTACGGAGTTTGGATGTTTGTTCTCCCTGTGGCTGCGTGGGTTTTCTCCAGGTGCCCCATTTCCTCACACACTCCAAAGACGTACAGATTTGCAGGTCAATTGGCTTCGGTAAAAATTGTAAATTGTCTCTCGTGTGTCGGATAGTGTTAAGAGCTTGTCCCACTTACGGGTCCTTGGCACGCAAAATACGCAACCTCGTCGTCGCGTTGAGGCGCACAAGCATCGTATGGCCGCGCGGGGCCGGTCCCACTGAGAGCGCGGAGGGGTATGGAGTTGTGCGCGACATCGCACGGGGCTCCGAAATTTTTGGAGCGAACAAAATCTTTGCGCGCCAACAGCCTGTCGCATAACTGACGGCCAAAGTGGGACAGGCCCAAGACCTTGGCGCGATGCAACGTCTCACCTCCAACAGCAGCAGAAGCAGGCAAACGATCAACAAACTCAGCCTGGGGCTCACGGCCATTGCGGTCCGGATCCGCACCCACTTTTACTCCCAGAGCGGGGCCAAGAAAATTGAAGATAGACACAAAATGCTGGAGTAACTAAGCAGGATCAGCAGCTTCTCTGGAGAGAAGCAATGGGTGACATTTCGGGTCAAGACCATTCTTTCAGACTGAAGAAGAGTCTCGACACGAAACGTCACACATTCCTTCCCTCCAAAGATGCTGCCAGTCCCACTGAGTTACTCCGGTATTTTGTGTCCATCTTCAAATGACGTCATGCGATCCAGACAGCTGTGCGTACGCATGAAATCACGCGGGACCGTCGCGGGACTGCCAAAGACACGTAAGTGGGACAGGGGCTTTAGTGTGCAGGGTGATCACTGGTCGGTGTGGGCTTGGTGGGCCGAAGGGCCTGTTTCTGCACTGTATCTCTAAAGTTTCAGTTTAGTTTATTCTCACGTGTACTGAGGTACAGTGAAAAGCTTTTGGTGCGTGCTAACCAGTCAGCAGAAAGGCAATACATGATTACAATTGATCCATTTCCAGTGTATAAATGCATGATAAGGGAATAACGTTTAGTGCAAGGAAAAGCCAGCAAAGTCCAATCAAGGATAGTCTGGTCATCAAAGAGGTAGCTAGTAGTTCAGCACTTTTCTCCAGGTGCTGCAAATTCCTTTTCTCTAGAGATGCTGCCTGACCTGCTGAGTTATTGTAGCACTTTGTGCTTATCTGTGGAATAAACCGCATCTGCAGTTCCTTCCTGCACATCGTGTGGACTTAAGTTAGGTGATGGAGCTGGAAGCTGGAAGCTCATCATTGGATCAAACAGGAGGCACGCGTCTAGGTCTGCCTCATACAGGGAATGGGGTCAGGAACAAGGGACTGGAATTTACAATTAGGGTAATGATAACTTCTTTGGAATTCCTGATATCCAATGAGAGGGACTTGTGGTGCAGACTCAGAAGTTGCAGATATAAAAGGTAGAGACCTATAAAGGTAAGATCTCCCTGGTGTAATAAAACTGGGTGAAAAAAAGGTCTTACCTTCCACTTCCTGCAACCTCCGGTAACCACTTTCAACTAGCATCCAAAACGGCTTCGACTAACAATTACCGATTTTTAGAACGGCAACCAATTTTTACTCAAGGACGGTTTTGGATTTTAAAAAAAATAATCGCCAGAACATAGAGGAAGCTCGGCTACGCGGAAACCACTTTCAACCATTAGGGAGAGCGACAAAAACCTCCGGGAACCTCACGGAAACCTTGGGTGGTCTCCAGAGGTTTCCGTTCAGGTTTCCTAATTGGGACAGGGGCTTAACGCACCTAACTCTAGGAGGTGACTAGTGAAGGAAGGTGATAATTACAACATACTATTGTTTCTGTGCTTCAAATTTTAACAGTGTTTTGGATTTAAGATCTGCTAGCTGGGATTCTTTGAGCTTAGTAGCCAAAGAGAGGGGAGAGAAACTAATTAGTGGATGCACTTCTTCAGGCCTCCTGGAAGACCAGAAGGAATTGGAGTACTTCGCTCCAGACCTCACACATACCAGTAATCCAACTCACAAGCCATCTCTCCACAATCCTAGATTTCCTCTCCTCTCCATTTCTCCAGATGGTCTTCTTCTTCTTCTTCTTCTGTCGTGTGTCATTTAGACCTGCAGCTCCGTTGAGGCGAGCCAGGCCAACGTGTCATCGTCCAGGTCAATCAGACCTCGTTCACCGTTCGGTGGCCGGTGTTTGGGGCTACTGGTGACTACGTGCTCCACTATCTGTGTTGGGTCCCCACACTTGCAGGAGGCGCTGTCCACGAGTCCCCACCTCTTCATCGCTACTCCATAGCGTCTGATGCCTGTCCTCAAGCGGTTGAGGGTTGTCCACTGCTTTCGGGGCAGGTCCTGGCCAAGTCCTGGGGTCATTTACACACTGGTGTAGCCTGGATGTTTCTGCTGACTTCCACTGGTCTCTCCATCTCCTCTTCGAAGTGCAGTCTGCTATCCTGGAAATGTCTTTTGGCTGCTGCACTCTCCACCCATTTCCATCATGAATTCTCCTTTTTATTAAATAAGTTTCCTCCGTAGTTCTCCAAGAACTCTCTCTCACTGTTTACATCTCCTTCTTGTTCTCTTGTGTGCTCAGCCCTAGCCCAAACATTCGTTACCCATCACCCTTATTACTTTTGTGTCATTGTTCCCAGTTGGATAAGCCTTTGTTTTCCCTTTCCATCTCTCTTGATATCCTCTGATGAATCCATCAAGGCACTAAACATTGGCTTACTATTTTTCATTTATCTTTCTACCCAAACAACATCTGGGGATAATCTTGACAAATGTTCTTACTTTCCAATGAATCCCCTCTAGGGCTAACCCTGTGAACACTAACAATCACCTCTGCGATCCTTCTGCATTGACCACCTCTTTGCCTCCATAGATGCTACTTGACCCACGGAGTTCTTCCAGCAGTTTATCTTTCAATGCCTATTGCTTTCCCCTCTTCTCCAAAGCATCTGTCCTCTTGTCAACAAGAGCTTTGAGGTTTGAATGGATAATTACACCTGCACCATGTTTCTTGAAAACAGGGCTGAGGGGGATAGAACTCCCCCTTCACCCCATGCCCCTTGAGTGAAGCCAGAGGAACTCACTGCAGCACCTGACTGACCACATGTTCACCATTTCCTGCACCAACATCCCCTTATTCTTTGACGTGCTCTCTTTCATTCTTTGATTCATCATTTAAAATACTTGTTCCTTAGCAACGACCTATGCACATAAAATTAAGCTCACCGAGATAGCTTCACAGTTTTCCACCCTCAGCCTCTGCACCAAACAACCTTTCTTCCTTGGTGATTTTAACAATGATCTCAATTTGCTGGTGATTGTCCAATGTTCAATTTCATTCACACCTCCGTAACGGACAAAGCCATCGATGCCGGCAATACTTAGGCATGGATTGATGGGCGTGGTACCATTCACATGACAACATTGTATGCCAATGATTATCTTCAAACCACCTTGTTTTGAAATTAAAAGCACTACCATTGTGGAGGACCACACCATCAATAGTCAAAGTCAAAGTCAAACAAACTTTATTGTAATTTAGAAATACATAGATATATGCAATTCCAAATGAAATTCCGTTGCATTTGGCTCCCTGTGCAACACGATAATTAACAGAAGGATAAACATGGATAAAATGGATAAGAAGGATAAAAGGATAAATAGACAATGGTGGCAGCCCATTACATGGCATTCAGGAGTCTGATGGCTTGTGGGAAGAAGCTGTTGCAGAACCTTGATGTTCTGCTCCTTATGCTACGATATATTTTGCCCGAGGGCAGCAGAGTGAACAGTCCATGATGGAGATGTGTGGGGTCTTTTATAATACTGCTGGCCTTAAACACGCAATGTTTAGTCGCAATATCCCCGATTGAGGGGAGAGAGGTCCCGATGATTTTTTCCGCTGTCCTCACCACTCTCTGCACGGACTTCCAGTCAGAGGCTTTACAGTCCCCAAACCAGACAGAGATACAGCTGGTCAAAATACTCTCTATGGTGCCCCTGTAGAAAGTGGTGAGGATGGGATGGAATTGAGCAGGAACAGGCACACAAATATCGTGGCCATAAGAGCAGTCACAGACTAGTCACACAATTGTCAGAGAAACTCACCTCCTGACACCCCATAGCTGTTCATCACCTACACAGCACAAGTCAGGAACATGGGGGATGAGAGTCATAGAGTTATGCAGCACGGAAACAGGCCCAACTCGTCCATGCCGACCAATATGCCCATCTAAACTAGTTCCATCTGCCTTTATTGCTCTAAACCATTCCTATGTACATGTCCATGTATCTTTTAAATGCCATTGTAGTTCAACAACCGCCTCTGGCAGCTCGTTCCATATACCCACCACCCTCAGGGCAGTCACGGTGGCGCAGCGGTAGAGTTGCTGTCTTAAAGCAAATGCAGCGCCGGAGACCCAGGTTCAATCCCGACTATGGGCGCTGTTAGTACGGAGTTTGTACGTTCTGCGTGGGTTTTCTCCAAGATCTTTGGTTTACTCCCACATTCCAAAGACGTACAGGTTTGTAGGTTAATTGGCTTGGTAAACTGTAAAACATCCTTAGTGGCTGTAGGATAGTATTGATGTGCGGGGGTCAAGATTCAAGATTCAAGAGAGCTTATTGTCATGTGTCCCAGATAGAACAATGAAATTCTTGCTTTGCTTCAGCACAACAGAATATAGTAGGCATAAATAAATACAGAACAGGTCAGTGTGACCATATACCATTGAATATATATATACATGCATAAATAAGCAGATAAAGTGCAATGGGCTATTAATGTTCAGAGTTTTGTTTAAGTTGAGTTTAATAGCCTGATGGCTGTGGGGAAGGAGCTATTCCTGAACCTGGATGTCGCTGGTTGGCGCGGACCCGGTGGGCCGAAGGTCCTGTTTCCGTGCTGTATCTCTAAACTAAACTAAACTAAACTAAACTAAACTCCGAGTGAAAATGTTGCCCCTCATGTTTGCCCATACAACGTTAAACCTATGACCTCTTGTTTGTGATTCCCCTATACCCAGAGTAAAAGAATCTGCATTCACCGTATCTATTCTCCTCACGATTTTATACACCTCTATAAGTAGCAATGTTACAAAATTTTGAGATTTTAAAAATCAAGTCTGCAATTTATCCCATCAGATAAAGCATAAAAAGAAGTTTAATTTGACACCTAATTCACTTTCATATCTTCAGTTTTAAGAAAGTTATGGCCATTTTCATACTCGGAAATTAGCATCTTGTTCCCCATTGCCTTTCAATTGACTTAACTCAAAAGCTGTGATCTGTAACAGTTAAAAGCCCATAACTTTCTTAAAAATTAAGAGAACTCAATGAAATTTTCAGTTATTATAGATTGAAGCATTCTGAAACAAATATGAAACAATCTTACTTGGATGACCTGAAATTAAAGCATATAATTAGTTAGTTATCTAATTGTAGCTAATTACAAAATTCAATGAGTAGATCTAAACATCTATCCATTTCTTAAGAAAAGATAAACTTTTTTAAAATTGCCTAAGTGTCCAAATAACATTCACAATAATCCACAATATAACATAATTTTTAAATCTCATTTTCATGAATTTCTGGGCCAAATGGAATGAATTTAGTGTTTAATGACTGTAAATTAATGGCCATTTAAATCAACTAGCGAGTGGGTTTTAGTGGAATGCGGTGGATTGGAACGTTGCGGTTTGCGGTGAAGCCGGGAGGAAAAATACTGTTTGTTCATACATTTTTTTGGACCCCATTTCGCAACATGAAAATATTATTAAAGCCTCCTGAAAAACCAACTTTTAATATAAACATAAACTATTTACCTTTTTTTCTCCCCTACGCAAAATCCTTCCGGTTGTCGGCGCTCACGGCTTTTGAACGTGATTTTTAAATTACTCTAGTTAATAAATAATTTAGCGTAATTTAAAAATACCTTCATTCATGAAATGTCGGAGCGATTTTTCTTCCGCAACGAAATCGCCCGACATTGATCGATTTTCCCTACCTGTGGAAAAACGGCACTTTAAGCCCGCCCCCCTCTGAAAGGCGCCAAAGTCACGCACACGGGGAGCGGCAGAACTGCAGCGCTGGTCAAGGTAAGTTTTGTAACATACCTACTATAAGGTTACACCTCAGCCTCCTATGCACAAAGGAGCCTGCCCTACCTCTCACTATTGCTCACCGCCTCAAAGCCTGGAAACATTCTCATAAATACTCTCTGCACTTTTTCCAGCTTAATGACTCTTTTCCATAGCAGGGTGACCAAGAGTGAACATAATACTCCAAATGTGGCCTCACACTCAACACCTAGTATAACATCTTGTACATAACGTCCCAAATTCTATACCCAATACCCTAACTGATGCAGGTCAATGTACCAACATTTCTTCTGGACCACCATATCTACCTGTAACACCACTTTCAGCACCTGTACACCTAGATCCCGTTGCTCCACAACACTTCCCAGGTCACTTCCACTCATTGTGACGGTCCTGCCCTGGTTTGACTTCCCAAACTGCAACACCTCGCACTTATCTGCAATAAACTCCATCAGCCATTCCTTGGCCCATTTGCCTAGCTGATCAAGAGCCTGCTGTAATTTTTGATGACTACTATCTATATCTATAGATATACGATCTATATCACCCACTTTCGTGTCATCTGAAAACTTGCTAATCATGCCTTGTACATACTCAACTAAATTATTGACAAAAAACACAAACAGCATTGGATCCAGTACCAATATCTGAAGCACACCACTTGTCACAGGCCTCCAGTCTGAAAAGCAACCTTCACCCTCTGCTTCCTTCCATGAAACCAATTCTGTATCCAATTAGCTAGATCTCCCTGGATCCCATGCGGTCTAACCTTGCAGAGCAGCCGACCATACTCTCCCCTTGCCTCATTGAATGCTGCGCCTACAATTTTATGAGGCTGTACTATAACCATGACAAAGCAGCCTCATTTAGTGGCACCCTATCCACCAACCAAAACATTAAGGTGTAGGAAGGAACTGCAATTGCTGGTTTATACAGGCAGCATCTTTGGAGGGAAGGAGTGGGTGATGTTTTGGGTCTGAAGAAGGGTCTCAATCTGAAATGTAACCCATTCCTTCTCTCCAGAGATGCTGCCTGTCCCGCTGAGTTACTCCAGCATTTTGGGTCTATCTTCAATCGAAATATTAACTCCATGATCATCAGTGCACAGTGTTCGCACAATGTATATATTTGCAAAATGCACTGCAGTTACTTGCCTAGACTGGTCCAAGAGCATCCCACATTCTCCATTTGAATCTTGCAAATCACTATTAGCTGGTTTCCCTCATTCCATCTTCCATATTTCTTGGATCATCCAAAAGTTTGCTATCTTAACTACCGCAGATCTCATCACCATCAGCTCCTAGAGGCATACATTTCCTCATGGACTGCTGGAGCTCTTGGTCGCAAGCCATTCTAATTCCCCATCCCATTCCCACACTGGTCTTTCTGTCCTTGGCCTCCTCTGCTGCCAGAGTGCGGCCACATACACACCAGAAGAATATCACCCTCATCTTCCACTTGGGTAGCCTGTAACACAAAGGCACGGACATTGATTTCCCCAGTTTCACGTAACACTCTCTTTCTCATTTATTCTATCTTGTTCCCCACCCACTCACACAACTTTCTTTCCACTCCCTCTGCCCTGTACCCAGTTCCTTTCCACTCCTCCATCAACTCATATGCCAACCCCCTTCCCCAACCCCACTCCAAGTCACCCAGTACCCAGTTTCCTTCCCCTCTCCACCCCCCCTGACCATTCCTCTCCACCCACTATCCTTCCCTCTGGTTTTACATTTCACTCCTCATCGTCCTTCCTCACCATATTACACCCTTTTGTCTCCACTTCACTTCCAGTCAGAGTTACCATCCCCCCATCCCCATTCCACCTCAGCTGAATCCACCCATCACTTGCCGGTTCTACCCCACCCCATCCCCTCATCTCTCTTTACCAGCCCTTTCGCCTCCACTCTTATCAATCTGAAGAAGGGGCCTGACCTGAAATACCCTCTGTCCATTTCCTTCCGCAGATGCTGCCTGGCCCACTGAGCTCTTCCAGCACTTGTGTTTTGTTCATGATTCTAGCTTATTTAAAAAAATATTTAGATATACAGCGTGGAAACAGGTCCTTCGGCCAACTGAGTCCGCGCCGACCAGCGATCACCCTTACACTAGTTTTATCCTGCACACCAGGGGCAATTTATAGCAGCCAATTAACTCATAAACCTGTGCGTCTTTGGAGTGTGTGAGGAAACCAGAGCACCCAGAGAAAACCCACGCGGTCACAGGGAGAACGTGCAAACATCTGCTGTCTATAAAGTCCCAACATCTATACTTTATAATATTGAGCAGCATTTTAAGATCCCACTTATGGTCTGTCCATCTTCGTTACTCCAGTATGTCCTCTTGAACATCACAAATCTTGACTGGTCCAACAATGACAGCTTGTTTTCATAGCCCAAGATTTTAAGTTCTTAAGTACTCTGCTTATATTATCTACTTCCTTATGCCCCTGTCCCACTTAGGAAACCTGAACGGAAACCTCTGGAGACTTTGCGTCCCACCCAAGGTTTTCGTGAGGTTCCTGGAGGTTTTTGTCAGTCTCCCTAATGGTCAAAAGTGGTTTCCGTTTTAAAAATCGGTAATTTTTTAGTCTAAGCTGGTTGCGATATTAGTTGAAGGTGGTTGCCGGAGGACAAAAACCTCCGGGAACCGCACGGAAACCTTGGGTGGGGCGCAAAGTCTCCAGAGGTTTCCGTTCAGGTTTCCTAAGTGGGACAGGGGCATGACCCTCCTTTGAGTTTCTTCAAAACCTCCACCTTTGACCAAGCTATTTGCCACCTGCCCATGCGCTTCTGTGTTCAGTGTCATAATACTTCAAATATCTTGAGTTACTTTATCACTTTAAAATAACTTTATTCTCCCCATAAATATCTGTAATATTCTTCATCACCACCAGATGGTGCCATGTACTGTATATTCCCTTATCAAGCATCAGAACCACACCACTTATCCTCGTTCTTCAGAGAACGGGGTTTCCCCTCCCCCACTATAGATGAGGCTCGCACCAGGGTCTCCTCCATACCCCGCAACACTGCCCTCTCTCCCCATTCCCCCACTCACAACAAGGGCCGAGTCCTCCTGGTCCTCACCTTTCACCCCACCAGCCGGCACATACAACACATAGTCCTCCGCCAGTTTCGCCACCTCCAAAGTGACCCCTCCACTCGCCACATCTTCCCATCTCCCCCCCTGTCTGCCTTCCGCAAAGACCGCTCCCTCCGCAACTCCCTTGTCAATTCTTCCCTTCCCTCCTGCTCCACTCCTTCCCCGGGCACTTTCCCTTGCAACCGCAAGAGATGCTACACTTGTCCCTTCACCTCCCCCATCCACTCCTTTCAGGGACCCAAGCAGTCATTCCAAGTCCGACAGAGGTTCACCTGCACCTCCTCCAACCTCATCTACTGCATCCGTTGCTCCAGATGCCAGCTGATCTACATCGGTGAGACCAAGCGGAGGCTGGGCGATTGTTTCGCCGAACACCTCCGCTCAGTCCGCAATAACCAACCCGACCTCCCGGTGGCTCAGCACTTCAACTCCCCCTCCCATTCCGTATCCGACCTCTCGGTCCTGGGCCTCCTCCACGGCCAGAGTGAGCAACACCGCAAGTTGGAGGAACAGCACCTCATATTCCGCTTGGGGAGTCTGCATCCTCTGGGTTTAAACATTGTATTTTCTCAATTCTGTTAACCCAGACTGACCCCTCCCTTCCCCACCTCTCCCTCAGCCCTCGGGCCCTGACATTCCTTCTCCATCTCCCCCCCCCCCCCCCCCCACCCCAGTCGCACTAGCTTCTCATTTTCACACCACAAACAGCTTACAATGGCCTGTTTCCTTTATCATCAATACTTTTTTGCATATCTTTCATTCATTGTTCTTTATCTCTCCACATCACTGTCTATATCTCTCGTTTCCCTGATCCCTGACCAGTCTGAAGAAGGGTCTCGACCCGAAAAGTCGCCTATCTCCTTTGCTCCTTAGATGCTGCTGCACCCGCTGAGTTTCTCCAGCTTTTTGTGTAACCCACTTATCTGAAGGCTACATGTGGGGCTCAATGTCAAATACTGTTTGCTTTTGAAGTTCCCAGGAATATTTTCTGTGTTAGAGCTATATAATAACAAAGTACTATGACAAATTCCAAATGTTGCTCCAACGTAATATCATCCCACTAATATTAGAGTGAAATCTGAAGTCTGAAGAAGGGTCTCGAACCGAAACGTCACCCATTCCTTCCCTCCAGAGATGCTGCCTGTCCCGCTGAATTACTCTAGCTTTTTGTGTCTATCTTCAGTTTAAACCAGCATCTGCGGTTCCTTCTTACACATCTACAGTTCCCACATATAGTATGCTGCTTGACAATTATCTGTCATTCTATATATTAATCCCATCTGTGTTTTCCTCAGATTCCAGTGTTTACCTCATTTGGGGGTGTCCAATGCCTTCATCATCTTCCAATATTTGTCTGACTGCCCAAAGTGTCACCTGCCACTTGGGAGTCAGATCGATCCCCTGAACAAATGATTCACATTTTCACCCTGGGGCCAGAGTCTGGAATGGGCAGCTGGTCAGAAAGGGCCAAGGGTCAGAGGGTAAATGCAGCTATGACATCCTGAATGGAACCAGGTGTTTGATGATGTCATTCATTGCACAATAGATGTTAACCCATTACCACAAAGGCATTCCAACAATCAGCTCAAGACCAATTTCCAACCATTGGTTGTTAGGAAACCCATTCCTCTCTGCAGGGAAGTGAAAGATGCCAATCCCCTGTAGGAACATTGAATCGATCCTTCTCCTACTTTTAGGCGTTGGCAGACATAGGACATCCTTCACGGTCATTGGACAAGACCCCCTTCAGAATGCAAATGTGTGATGTGCCTGAAGTACAGCTTCTGGTAAACCACAAATGAGGATTCATCTTAGAGGAGGGACTAGACTAAGGACAGCAGCAACCCATTGCTGACCATACGGAAGCAGAGAGACAGAAGGCAGAATAACCAAGAGTCAGTCCACTAACAACGTCATTACTGGGTGTTCAGCTAAGAAATATCTGCCTCCCACTACTCATCAGACCATTCCGGATGGAAGCATGCCTATGGATGCAACGCAAAGGAAACATAGAAACACAGAAACATAGAAATTAGGTGCAGGAGTAGGCCATTCGGCCCTTCGAGCCTGCACCGCCATTCAATATGATCATGGCTGATCATCCAACTCAGTATCCCGTACCTGCCTTCTCTCCATACCCTCTGATCCCCTTAGCCACAAGGGCCACATCTAACTCTCTCTTAAATATAACCAATGAACTGGCCTCAACTACCCTCTGTGGCAGAGAGTTCCAGAGACCCACCACTCTCTGGGTGAAAAAAGTCCTTCTCATCTCGGTCCTAAAGGATTTCCCCCTTATCCTTAAGCTGTGACCCCTTGTCCTGGACCTCCACAACATCGGGAACAATCTTCCTGCATCTAGCCTGTCCAACCCCTTAAGAATTTTGTAAGTTTCTATAAGATCCCCTCTCAATCTCCTAAATTCTAGAGAGTATAAACCGAGTCTATGCAGTCTTTGTTCATAAGACAGTCCTGACATCCCAGAAATCAGTCTGGTGAACCTTCTCTGCACTCCCTCTATGGCAATAATGTCCTTCCTCAGATTTGGAGACCAGAACTGTACTCAATACTCCAGGTGTGGTCTCACCAAGACCCTATACAACTGAAGTAGAACCTCCCTGTTCCTATACTCAAATCCTTTTGCTATGAAAGCTAACATACCATTCGCTTTCTTCACTGCCTGCTGCATCTGCATGCCTACTTTCAATGACTGGTGTACCATGACACCCAGGTCGCGCTGCATCTCCCCTTTTCCTAATCGGCCTCCATTTAGATAATAGTCTGTTTTCCTATTTTTGCCAACAAAGTGGATAACCTCACATTTATCCACATTATACTGCATCTGCCAAACATTTGCCCACTCACCCAGCCTATCCAAGTCACCTTGCAGTCTCCTAGCATCCTCCTCACAGCTAACACTGCCCCCTAGTTTAGTGTCATCCGCAAACTTGGAGATATTGCCTTCAATTCCCTCATCCAGATCATTAATGTATATTGTAAATAGCTGGGGTCCCAGCACTGAGCCTTGCGGTACCCCACTAGTCACTTCCTGCCATTGTGAAAATGACCCGTTTACTCCTACTCTTTGCTTCCTGTTTGCCAGCCAGTTCTCTATCCACATCAATACTGAACCCCCAATGCCGTATGCTTTAAGTTTATATACTAATCTCTTATGTGGGACCTTGTCGAAAGCCTTCTGGAAGTCCAGATACACCACATCCACTGGTTCTCCCCTATCCACTCTACTAGTTACATCCTCGAAAAATTCCACAAGATTCGTCAGACATGATTTACCTTTCGTAAATCCATGCTGACTTTGTCCAATGATTTCACCACTTTCCAAATGTGCTGCTTTTAATCATCTTTAATAACTGACTCTAGCAGTTTTCGCACTACCAATGTTAGACTAACTGGTCTGTAATTCCCCGTTTGCTCTCTCCCCCCCTTCTTAAAAAGAGGGGTTACGTTTGCTACCCGCCAATCCTCAGGAACTACTCCAGAATCTAAAGAGTTTTGAAAGATTATCACTAATGCATCCACTATTTCCGGAGTTACTTCCTTAAGTACTCTGGGATGCAGCCTATCTGGCCCTGGGGATTTATCGGCCTTTAATCCATTCAATTTCCCCAACACCACTTCCCGACTAACCTGGATTTCACTCAAGTCCTCCTTTGACCCGCGGTTTCCTGCTATTTCCGGCAGATTATTTATGTCTTCCTTAGTGAAGACGGAACCAAAGTAGTTATTCAATTGGTCCGCCATATCCTTGTTCCCCATGATCAACTCACCTGTTTCTGACTGCAAGGGACCTACATTTGTTTTAACTAATCTCTTTCTCTTCACATATCTATAAAAACTTTTGCAGTCAGTTTTTATGTTCCCTGCCAGTTTTCTTTCATAATCTATTTTTCCTTTCCTAATCAAGCCCTTTGTCCTCCTCTGCTGGTCTCTGAATTTCTCCCAGTCCTCTGGTATGCTGCTTTTTCTGGCTACTTTGTACGCATCATCCTTTGCTTTGATACTATCCCTGATTTCCCTTGTTATCCACGGATGCACTACCTTCCCTGATCTATTCTTTTGCCAAACTGGGATGACCAATTTTTGTAGTTCATCCATGCAGTCTTTAAATGTCTTCCATTGCGTATCCACCGTCAACCCTTTTAGAATTGATTGCCAGTCAATCTTGGCCAATTCACGTCTCATACCCCCAAAGTTACCTTTCCTTAAGTTCAGAACCATTGTTTCTGAATTAACAATGTCAATCTCCATCCTAATGAAGAACTCGACCATATTATGGTCACTCTTGCCCAAGGGGACACGCACAATAAGACTACTAACTAACCCTTCCTCATTACTCAATACCCAGTCTAAAGAGACTGCTCTCTCGTTGGTTCCTCTACATGTTGATTTAGATAACTATCCCGCATACTTTCCAAAATATCCTCTTCCTCAGCGCCTCTGCCAATTTGATTCACCCAATCTATATATAGATTGAAGTCACCCATTATAACTGTTTTGCCTTTGTCGCACGCATTTCTAATTTCCTGTTTGATACCATCCCCAACTTCACTACTACTGTTAGGTGGCCTGTACACAACTCCCACTAGCGTTTTCTGCCCCTTAGTGTTTCGCAGCTCTACCCATACCGATTCCACATGCTCCAAGCTAATATCCTTCCTTTCCATTGCGTTAATCTCCTCTCTAACCAGCAACGCTACCCCACCTCCTTTTCCTTTCTCTCTATCCCTCCTGAATATTGAATATTCCCTCCTGAATATTGAAACACAACAAACATGGAGAAGGCATGTCCACAAATGGTGATGGAAGGGGAATAAGGTACAGGAATTACATTTTGTAATGAAGGCTGGTTCTGGGAGGTGGATATTTAGAGGGATATATCGGAATGAAAAGGTATTGGGGAAAGAGATGGGTAGGGATGAGAACTAAGGCAAGGACACCAAGTTCCACAACTTGAAGAGCAGAGGGAACGAGAGAGAGAGTGAGAGAGAGAGAGAGAGAGAGAGAGAGAATGACAGAGAGAGAGAGAGAGAGAGGAATATATATATATATATATATATATAGAGAGAGAGAGAGAGAATGACAGACAGACAGACAGACAGAGAGAGACTGAGGCAGAGAGAGAGACCAACAGACAGAGACAAGGGAGAGGGGAGAAGGAGAGAGGGGGTGGTGAGAGAGTGAGATAGAAACATAGAAGCATAAAAAAATAGAAAAATAGGTGCAGGAATAGGCCATTCGGTCCTTCGAACCAGCACCGCCATTCAATAAGATCATGGCTGATCATCTAAAATCAATACCCCGTTCCTGCTTTTTCCCCATATCCCTTTTCCTTTAGCCCTAAAAGCTAAATCTAACTCTCTCTTGATAGGGAGACAGAGACAGAAAGGGATAGAGACTGAGAGAGAGAGATAAACAGAAAGAGATAGAGAGACAGAAAGGCAGGCAGGCGGACAGACAGACAGACATAAAAAGAGTGAGAGAGAGAAAGGGGGGAGGGAGTGAGAAAGAGTGGAAGTGAATCAGAAGGGACTGGGGTAGAGAGAGACAAACAAAGAGGGAGAGGGACAGGGAGAGAGAGAGAGAGAGAGAGAGAGAGAGAGAGAGAGAGAGAGAGAGAGAGAGAGAGAGAGAGAGAAAGAGAGAGAGAGAGAGAGAGAGCGAGAGAGAGAGAGAGAGAGAGAGAGAGAGAGAGAGAGAGGTCGTGTTTTCTTCTCAGCTCTGCAGTTGAGAAGGATTGGAGCAGCCTTTCCAGGATTTTGCCGTTGGAGAGGGCACAGACCCAGGGGGGCTTCATAGTTCAACTTATTGTTGGGCTGTTGAAGCTTTTCTCTGGTCTGGGGAGCCTCCATCTGTGTGAAGATTCCTGAGTTTCTCCACATTGTCGAGGGTGCGGTTGGCGTTGGCGGATTTCCAAGAGTGCCTGTGATCTCAGTGGGTTGAAGTTGTGCGGTGTCTTTGTCGTTTTTGGCACCGCTTCTCTGCCCTAAAGTCATTTTGCTCAGTGCGGCTGCCTGGCTTAATGTGAAGAAGGTACTTTTGCGTCCAGCGCGACTGGGATCGAGTTTCCCGTAAGCTGCTCTTGGCTGTGGACGAACCTGGGGACTTTCCTGCTTCAGCTGGAGGTTTCTGTTTTCTGCTGCCTGTCTTTGACTGTGACTGTCTCTGGGACTTAACTTGGAGCTGTGCTGCTGAGGGGCTTGGAGCTGGTTTGTGCCTCTGTGAGGATGGCGATGGAAGGGGCGCGGCCGAAGGTCCGGACCTACGCAGCGACGGCATCAGTGGCGGGTGCGAGGCCATCTGAGCTTGAGCCTCATGTTGACTTGGATGGGGACAGTTTTGGTATTTCTGTTCAAACTGGGCCTATGATGTCGAGGGGGGTAATTACGAAGGCCATGAATGAACTTCTTGGGAGGGGGGCTATTGTCTCTTCTGAGCTCGAAAGGGGAAAGGTGGAGATGATACTTAAGACCCGGGAGTGTGTGGCCCGAGCGTTGGAGGAGGGGATCTCAGTGGGGGGGGGTCCACGTACAGGTGGATCCGTGGGTATCCAGGGTGAGACCGGTTCTCCTGCGGAGCTGCCCCACTTATTTTTCGGATGCAGTGCTTATTCCACACCTGTCCAAGTTCGGGGAGGTGCGGTCTAAATGTTTTCGTCTCTTGCATCCCGGGGGGGACCCGGAGGAAAAAGGGGTCTTCAGTTTCAAGAGGAGGGTGTTCATGAAGGTGGGTGAGGGGGATGGTGCCGAGGGGAGTTTTGAGGTGGTGCATAAGGGTGTACCCAGAACCGTGCGTTGGAGTTGGGGCAAGGCACGGTGTCATGCGTGCGGCGAATTTGGACATCTCCGTAGGGAGTGCCTTTTTCGCGGGGGCACTGCTAGAGGTTCTAGTGCAGTGGCCCAGGAAAGCACTGCTGGCCCATCTGGGGTGGCTGGTCAAACCTCAGCGGCGCGGGGTGGTACTGCTGACCCGGCTGAGGTTGCCAGTTCTGCCTTGGTGACCCGGGGCGGCAGTGCTAAGCCTTCTGGGTCCAGAGGTTCCGCTTTGGGGACCCTGGGCAGTGAGAGCCCAAGCCCCCCACGTCCCCTACGTCTTGCGCCTGTGGCGGTGGATGGAGGTGGGGCGCAGGAGGAGGGGAGTGTTGAGGGGGGGTTTTGGGAGAAGCAGGGGAAGCACAATAAGAAGAAGGAGAGGGATAGGGCCGCCCGAGCGAAGAAAGTGCAATCGGGTGAGTTTAGCTCCAGTGTGGTGCAGACTGCACCTGCTGGGGCCCAGGGGGGAGTTGTGGTGGCTCGGAAGGGGGTAAAGAAGCCTAAACGTGTGGGTGGCAAAGTGGTTGGGGGTAATGTGGAGGCGGATGACCCTTCCCTTATGGAGGTTACCGCACCTCCGCATGCGAGTGGGACTAAAAGGAGGCATCTGCCTGGTGAAGAGGAGGAAGGGCGTGGGTCCAGAGCGAAGGGGATGTCTTTCTCCGGGCTTTCCACCACTGAGGTGGCTGAAAGTGGTATTGACCCGGTGTCTTCTGGGTCGGTGGTTGGGCCTTCTCTTCATGGATCTACAGCGGGTGTCACCGGACTGGGTGCTGAAGTTGATTCCGGTGGAGTTGTGTCCACTGGGCGGGAGTCTGTCCCTTCATCTCAGGGGCCCTCTGAGGGAGTTATCTCGGCGGGTGCTGTGGTTAGCTCCCTTGGGGGTGTACCCTCTGGGTCGGATGAGGTCCCCTCGTTTCAGAGGCCTACTGAGGGTGCTAGCACGTTAGGTGACGTGGTTGGCTCCTCTGGTAGTGTGCCCTCTGTGACGGGGGATGCGCAGAGTCAGGCTGAGGGGGGAGTTTCGGGGGTGTTGTCGTTCAAGTCTGTGCTCCATATCAGTGCCAGTGGAGGTGCTGGGGGGCGGGATGCCTCACCGGATGAGTTGTCTGGGGTGAGGTTAATGGCAGGTGGTGATTCTCTGGGTGATGCCTGTGGAGAGGGCACTCTGGATGATGTGGAGGTCAGGGCTGTTATGGGACGTGATCCTCTTTCAGACTCCGAGGGTGCCAGTGTTCCACAGGCCCTGGGGATGCCTCTTGTTGTTGCTTCCCCAGGCCCAGAGGAGGAGGGTGATGGTAGCGTGCAGGAGCCCAGCCATTCAGAGGGCTGCGAGTCTCAGGCAGGGGTGTTGGGACCCACCCCCAGCATTGATCCGGGTGGTCGTGTCATGGCTGTGGAGGAGGACAGCGATGCGGCCAGTGGGGGGGGCACAGAGAGTGATTTGTCAGACAGTTCTGGTCTTTCTGAGGTTGTTGATTCAGGTGCGAGCGGGTTGGCTGCGAGCCCAGACTCCAAGGCCGTGTCTGAGGCGAAGCTTATTGTTGAGGTGCGAGAGTTCTTAAAAATAAGTCGTGCTCCCAAAACATTATGGTTTGCCGCTACAAGGCGGTGGGAGGATTGTCTAGATGTGCAGGAGAGTCTCGAGGCTATCCTTAGTAACAAGGATAGTGGTCTTTCTGACTCGGATTTGGGGCAGTTTTGGGGTTTGCTGAAGGTCCTCAGAAAAGGAGCTCCTGTGACTACAGGGAGTGTGAGGGTCACAATCTAATGTGTCTACACATTCACAGTAGCTACATTAAATTTAAATGGGAGTAGAGCGAGTTTTCGAAGATTTCAGCTCTTATCAGCCCTAAGGGAGGGGAGATTTGCAGTTTGTTATCTGCAAGAGACACATACCGTTGCTAGTGATGAACCTACCTGGCAACTGGAGTGGGAAGGGAGGGTTTATATGAGCCATCTCAGCTCAAATTCGAGTGGGGTGGCTTTTCTGTTGGCCCCAAATTTTCTGCCAAGCATTTTAAAAGTGCAGGAAGTGGTGCCAGGACGTTTGCTCCATCTGGCCGTGAGCCTGGATGGCATGCCGTTGCATTTCATTAACGTGTATGCCCCTAGCTCCGGCACGATGCAGGCCGGCCTGCTTCGGGAGGTGAATGCTCTGTTGGGCACTATTGATAGGGGAGAGTGTGTCTCCCTTGGTGGGGACTTTAATTGCACACTTGAGGTGCGGGACCGTTCTGGTACTCAGTGTGCGCCTGCTGTAGCGAAGAAGCTGAGAGGCTTGATTGACTCCTTTGAGTTGGTTGATGTTTGGAGGGACCTTCACCCTGATTCCACTGCTTTTTCGCGGAGGTCTGAGGGCGGTGGTTCCCGCATTGATCGGTTTTATATTTCCCGAGCGTTTGTTTCCCGTGTCTCAGCGGCCTCAATGCGGCTGGTGCCGTGCTCGGACCATTGTCTGGTGCGTGTGGATTTCAATCCAGCGTGCGCTCGGGCTGGGTCCGCGTACTGGCACTTTAACAACAGGCTGCTGGAGGATCGGTGTTTCCGGGAGTCATTCACTCGGTTTTGGGTGAAGTGGAGAGAGAGGCAGAGGTGCTTCTCTTCCCTTAGGCAGTGGTGGGATGTGGGTAAAGCTCACATCCGTCTCTTTTGTAAGGAATATACATGGGGGTCGACTGGGAGGCGGGACTCAGCGGTCGAGAAGCTGGAGAGGGAGATACAGGACGCTGAGTCTCGCCTGGGTCAGTTTGGTGAAGACTCCAGCGAATGGGGAGAGTTTCAGAGGAAGAAGGAGGTTTTGAGGAGTCTGCTGCTTGAGCGATCTCGAGGCGCTTATGTGAGGTCTCGGGTCCAGATGCTGCACGAGCTGGACCGAGCGTCGCCTTTCTTTTTCTCTTTGGAGAAGGGGCGGGGAGCTCGAAAACAGCTCGTGGAGTTGCTTGCAGATGACGGCTCCTCTGTCACTGATCCAGAGAGGATTAATGCCTTGGTTAGGTCCTTTTATGGGTCCCTGTTCTCTGCGGAAGGATTCAGTGTGGAGGCTCAGCAAGATCTGTGGGAGGGTCTACCGACCGTAGATAGGGGGGAGGCTGATCTTCTTGATGGCCCCTTATCTTTGGAGGAATTGACTCGCGCCTTGCATCAGCTCAGGAGGGGTAAGTCCCCCGGGCTGGATGGGTTGACGGTGGAGTTTGTTAGAGCATTCTGGGACATCCTAGGGGGTGACTATATGTTGGTTCTGGGGGAGAGCCTGGCGACTGGAGTGATGCCTCTCTCGTGGCGTAGGACGGTTGTTGTCTTGCTGCCTAAGAAGGGCGAACTCCGTTTGTTGAAGAACTGGCGTCCAGTCTCTCTCCTTTGCACAGAATATAAAATTTTTGCACGGGCAATGGCAAATCGCCTGGGCTCCGTGCTGCATCAAGTGATTCATCCTGATCAATCTTATACAGTCCCTGGCCGGTCCATCCAGGATAACATCCACCTGGTTAGGGACCTGATTCATTTAGTCCAGGGTTCTGGTGAGTCAGCTGCTTTTCTGTCTCTTGATCAGGAGAAGGCTTTTGATAGGGTAGAGCATGAATACCTATTTGGGACGTTGCAAGCGTTTGGGTTTGGACCACACTTCGTGGCCCGGGTCCGGCTTTTGTACGCTGCTGCGGAGTGTCTTGTAAAGGTTAATGGCGCGGTGCTATCTCCTTTTCATTTTGGGAGGGGGGTCCGCCAGGGGTGCCCTATGTCGGGCCAGTTGTATTCGGTCTGTGTGGAGCTGTTCCTGTGTCTTCTTCGGAGGAGGTTGACAGGCCTGGCCCTACCTGGCCCGCGGGTTGAGGTGATTCTATCGGCGTATGCCGATGACGTACTTCTTATGTTCACTGATCCTGGTGACCTGCGGAGGATGCGTGACTGCCAGGAGATATTCTCGGCTGCATCTTCTGCTAGGATTAACTGGAGTAAGTGCTCTGGACTTTTGGTGGGTCAGTGGCGGGTAGACTCCCTGCCGGAGGAGATGGCATTGTATGCGTGGAGTACCACGCACCTCCTCTATCTGGGGGTGTACCTGAGTCCCACTGAGGATGTTTGGCCGGCAAACTGGCAAGAGTTGGAGACGAAGGTGGTTGCTCGGCTGGGGCGCTGGTCAGGCCTGCTTGGAGTTCTCTCCTTTCGGGGGAGGGTGCTGGTCATAAACCAGCTGGTGGCCTCTATGTTATGGTACCGGCTGGCTACTCTTGTCCCGCCCTCTATATTTGTAACTGCTATACAGAAGAAGCTGGTGGATTTCTTTTGGGGAAATAGGAAGCATTGGATTTCCGCGGCGGTCCTGAGTCTTCCGTTAGAGGAGGGCGGCCAGTCCTTGGTGTGCGTGCGCACCCAGGTGGCGGCTCTCCGTCTCAGGACTCTGCGGAGATACATGTATGTAGAGAACCCTCCCAGATGGCACGCTCTGGCCACGTATTTTTTTCGTCAGGGTCGTTGCCTAAGGGGGGTCTCGCGGCTCCCGGTGGCGGGTGTCAGTCGACCCGCTCTAAGGGGCTTGCCTGTTTTCTATAGGGATGTGTTAAGAGTGAGGAATTTGGTGGTGTTCAGCCAGAGTGTTGTTCCACGAGGAGAGGGGGATGTTGTGGCTGCGGGTGTGGCTGGTCCTCATCCTGTCATGGTGGTTGTCGAGGAGAGGCGCGAGCCTAGAGTGGTTCAGATAGAGCTTACCCCTGCTCCGTCAGATCTGCTCATCGGGCCTAGGCTTCGGGATATTTCTCGGCCTCCGGCTCCGCATAATCTGAGCTGCCTTTCTGAGATGACCAGCATGCCATTTTGTGATGCAAGGAGACGCGCACTGTACAGGATGCTCCTGCACATTCTGAACCACCGTGCCTTCGTCTCCCGTCCTGACTCACCATGGAGGACGGTGTTACCATCCGAAGGCGGCGGGGGGCCCCAGTGGGGGTCCTTCTATAAGGGAGTTGTACCCCTTTATATTGGGGACCTGGGGTGGAGAGTGCTGCATGGAGCGGTGGTTTGTAATAAACTTTTGAGTCGGTTCACGGGCTCGTCTGCCGCATGTATTTTCTGCGGAGAGGAGGAGACCGTATTCCATGTGTATATGGAGTGTGTGAGGTTACTGCCCCTGTACCAATATCTGAAGGGGCTGTTCCTCAAGTTCTGGCTGCATTTTAGCCCCACAATCCTGGTGTTTGGACACAAGGCGGGGAGTGGGGAGAGCCGAGTGTGGGGGGGGGACTTACCTGTCGGTTTGCTCCTTGGCCTGGCCAAGATGGCCATTCGTGGGTCCAGGCAGCGGGCTGTCGACGGTCAGGCGAGAGTTGGCTGCCTGCCCCTCTTTCGGGCCTACGTCCGTGCACGTGTGTCCCTGGAGAGGGAACACGCGGTGTTCACGGGGACTCTGGAGGCCTTCCGTCAGCGCTGGTCGCCGCGTGGGGTTGAGGCGATTATAAATGAATGTACTGCTGTACTACAATGATCTGTTCATTATAGTGTGATTTTTGATTGTGTTTTGATGTGTTGTATTTTATGATTTGTGTTGAATAAAGTTTTTGAAATGAAAAAAAAAAAAAAAAAAAAGAGAGAAAAATAAAATGTGCACAGGATGTCAGAAGGCAGTGGCTGCAGCCAGTGGAACAGCAAGCGAGTTGTGCTTTTTGAGGTGGGGCCTGCGACTAGTGGTTATTCTGACCTGGATAATTCTCTGTCACTCACGGAACATGATCTGCAAGAACCAAGTTCCTGTAGTCCTGTGGTCCTGTGGTCCACAACATGAGACAAATGAAGTTACCAGATGGTGCTTCTTGCCCACACAGTAAGTACTGACGACCATGCTTGATATGATTGGGCGCAGGTAAGGATGGAGTAATGGGCCATCAGGGGACGAGGCAGCAAAGTGTCACGAATGACACAGTCACCATCTTTAAACAATGGCCAAAATCATCACAAGAATAAAATGTATCCAAGAAGACGGCATGGTCAAATGCCGGGAACAATATTGCCATTGGAGATAGGCACGATATGCTGGAGTAACTCAACGGGTCAGGCAGCATCTCTGGAGAAATGAATAGATAATGTTTTGGGTTGCGACCTTTCTGCAGACTGGGAGTCTTAGAATAATCTTAGAATAAAGGGGAGGTCATTTAAGACTGAGGTGAGAAAAAAAACTTTTTCAGCTACAGGGTTGTGAATTTATGGAATTCCCTGCCACAGAGGGCAGTGGAGGCCAGGTCACTGGATAGATTTAAGGGCCTGTCCTACCAGCATCCGACTCCATGCGATGAGCGCGATCAAACTAGAAGCGGGGGCCGCGTGGAGGTCGGGTGATCCCCTGTACAGGGCCGTTCCCACCAGCATGCGCCTGCCTGCGGCAAGCGCGACCAAACCGGCAGTAGGGGCCGCGCGGAGGTCGGGTGAGTGGCGCAACGCGGCGCAAAGTGAGGCGAACTTGGAGCGAAGTCTTAAGGTACGTTCGCCAGGACAGAGAGGGGCACACAGAGAGGGGCACAGAGGCACACACACACACACAGAGGGCCACGGAGCCACACACATAGAGGGTCACGGAGGCACCTACAGATAGGTTCACGGAGGCACGATGTCGAGGTGGTGTGTAATGCGTCGAGGCGACTGCGAGCCGACAAGCCGTTGCCGCGCGGAATTTTTGAACATAGTCAGTTTTTCGAAGCCCCGCGCGATGTCGGGACAAACTCCGCACAATTCCGCACGGCTCCGGCGATCGAAGTGGGACCGGCCCCGCGACGCCAGATGGCTCAAGCGACCACGTTAGGTCGCGCTCATCGCATGGAGTTGCATGCTTGTAGGACAGGCCCTTTTAGTAGAGCTCTAGGGGCTAGTGGAGTCAAGGGATATGGGGAGAAGGCAGGCACGGGTTATTGATAGGGGACGATCAGCCATGATCACAATGAATGGCGGTGCTGGCTCGAAGGGCCGAATGGCCTCCTCCTGCACCTATTTTCTATGTTTCTATGTTTCTATGAGTCAGGGGAGAGGGAGGGTAGAGATATGAAAAGGTACAGAGCAAATCAGATCCGGTTCTGTACCTTTTCATGCCTCTACTTCCCCTCTCCCCTGACTCTCAGTCTGAAGAAAGGTCTGAACACGAAACGTCACTTATTCCTTTTCTCCAGAGAAGCTGCCTGAACCTTGGAGTTACTCCAGCATTTTGTGTCTATCTTCAGTGTAAACCAGCATCTGCAGTTCCTTCCAAACACAATATTGCCATTGCTGCTTGGTTCTTGCAGATCACCAGTTCGAGGTGAGAGATAGTTCAGATGTAGATCCACATATGGACATGGTAGCCTAGTAGTTGAGCAGGGGATCCATAGTGAAGGGTATTTTGCCCTGTTTAATGAGAGCTTCCTGTTTGACCTCCCTGGTATAATATTCTGTGCTGTGGCGTAACAAAGGGGCTTTTTAGGGACTGTTAGATTTACGACATCCATCCGGTATTATGTGGACACAGGCATTAATACGTCATCACAAAATAAACCAATTCTAATATAGACACTCAGCAGCAAACAGTTTTGAAATGTAAAAAGACAGCTTTGTAATGAAACGTCTATGGCCACAGAGCCCAGGCTATGGCCACAGCAGGAGGCTGAGCAAAATTCAGAAAGTATTCAGACCCCTTCACTTTTTCCACATTTTGTTACGTTACAGCCTTATTTTAAAATGGATTAAATTCATTTTTTTCAATCATCAATCTACACACAATACCCCAGAATGAAGAAGTGAAAACAGGTGTTTAGAAATATTTGTAAAGTAATTAAAAATAAATAACTGATATATATCACATTTACATAAGTATTCAGACCCTTTGCTATGACACTCAAAACTGAGCTTGGGTTCCATCCTGTTTCCATTGATTATCCTTGAGATGTTTCTACAACTTGATTGGATTC
This sequence comes from Raja brachyura, assembly GCA_963514005.1. The sequence goes on along the minus strand of OY740806.1, from coordinate 24,171,657 downwards.
CACCAGTGGTAAATTAAATTGATTGGACATGATTTGGCAAGGCACCCGCCTGTCTATATAAGGTCCCACAGTTGACAGTGCATGGCAGAGCAAAAACCAAGCCATGAAGATGAAGGAATTGTCCGTAGACCTCTGAGACAGGATTGTGTCGAGACGCAGATGTGGGGAAGAGTATAAAACAATTTATAAAACATTGCAGGTCCTGAAGAGCACAGTGGCCTCTATCATTCTTAAATGGAAGAACTTTGGAACCACCAGGACTCTTCTTGGAACTGGCCACCCGGCCAAACTGAGCAATCGGGGGAAATGGGCCTTGGTCAGGGAGGTGACCAAGAACCTGATGGTCACTCTGTGGAGATGGGAGAAACTTCCAGAAGGACAACTATATCTGCAGCACACCACCAATCAGGCCTTAATGTTAGAGTGGCCCAATGGAAGCCACTCCTCAGTAAAAGGCACATGACAGCCCGCTTGGAGTTTGCCAAAAGGCATGAGAAATTAGATTCACTGGTCTGATGAAACCAAGATTGAACTCTTTGGCCTGAATGCCAAACGTCACGTCTGGAGGAAACCAGGCACCGCTCATCACCTGGTCAATACCATACCTACTGTGAAGCATGGTGGTGGTAGCATCATGCTGTGGGGATGTTTTTCAGTGGCTGGAACTGGGAGACTAGTCAGGATCGAGGGACAGGTGAACGGAGCAAAGTACAGAGAGAGAGCACAAAAGGCTGGAGAAACCCAGCGGATGCAGCAGCATCTAAGGAGCGAAGGAGATAGGCGACGTTTCAGGGCGAGACCCTTCTTCAGACTGGTTAGGGATCAGGGAAACGAGAGATATAGACGGTGATGTGGAGAGATAAAGAACAATGAATGAAAGATATGCAAAAAAGTATCGATGATAAAGGAAACAGGCCATTGTAACGTAACAAAATGTGGAAAAAGTGAAGGGGTCTGAATACTTTCTGAATGTACTGTATATGGTTTGCAAACTGACGTGACCATGAGAAGTCCCTGAAAGGACACAAAGTGCTGTAGTAACTTAGCAGGTCCAGCAGCAGCTCTGGAGAACAAGGCAGGGTGACGTTTCAGGTCAAGACCTTCTAAAGGCTGGTTGCAGGAGGTGAGAAGAAAGGTTGAAGAGGAGTGTGGCATGCCATAAGTGGGGGGGGGGGAGGGGGTGGTTAGTAGGAGGTTACCTAAAATTGAAGAATTCAATATTCATACCATTAAGCTGCAAGCTACCAAACAGAATACTCCTTTATCCATCAGCCAAATGTAAGACAGTGGAGCTGTAGTAATTGACCAAACCAGACATCAGATATTAAGTTCAAGTGAGTTTATTGTCATGTGTCCCTGATAGGACAATGAAATTCTTGCTTTGCTTCAGCACAACAGAACATAGTAGACATTTACTACAAAACAGATCAGTGTGTCCATATACCATTATATACGTAAATACACACATGAATAAATAAACTGATGAAGTGCAAATAATAGATACGGATTATTAATGTTCAGAGTTTTGTCCGAGCCAGGTTTAATAGCCTGATGGCTGTGGGGAAGTAGCTATTCCTGAACCTGGTCGTTGCAGTCTTCCGGCTCCTGTACCTTGTACCTGAAGGTAGCAGGGAGACGAGTGTGTGGCCAGGATGGTGTGGGTCTTTGATGGTGTCCACAATCTGAGGACATTCCAACGTAAAGAAATTCCACTGATATACCCCCTGTAAAATATCCCAAGGAATTTCACAGGAGCAACATTTTTTAAAAAAAACCTCACGCTGAACCATATGAGGAAATATTAGGGCAGGTGAACAAAAGGCTGCCACAAATTAGGATTCAAAGTGTCTCAAAGTCAGAAACGGGTGGAAAGATGTTAAGACACCCAGAGCTTACAACCATGTTCTTTGGAGGCACAATGCTAAACAATTTAAGTTAGAAAGTGCTTTAAATCGGGTCACATTCAATTCGAACTTAAAACGCACTATTAGTTCATTATAAATAAACTGATAAAGTGCAAATAACAGATAATGGATTATTTTACTTCGGAGTCACGTGAGTGACTTCGTGAAGACCCCGGCAGCATGCATGCGCGGCAATAGGCCGGAGTCGGGCAACCCGTTGACCCAGGAGGGTCCGGGCTCACAGACTCGCCGTTTGTAGGAACGGCAGAGGGGCAGCCCGACTCAACACCGCAGCCCGCGGAATCACCGCGGGCTGATGGCAACGCTACCCGGAAGTCGGGTAAGCCTGTGAACCAGCAGGGTCCGAGCTCGGAGACTGCCATTCGCGGGTAGCGAAGACAGAGCCGGGGCCCCGACTCACAACATAGGCAGGAGACTTGTCATTAGCGGCAGTATATATTCCCGCATGAGAGTCTGGTCACCATGGGAGCTGGGGGGAGGGGGGGGGGGAAAGTGCACTCCTCCACCAGCAGCTTCAAAAATAAAAATAAAAAAGGCCCTCGGGTAAGTAATACAAACCTTGAGTTGCTTGGCTTCTGTAGTAGACTTAGCTTACAGAAACGATGGACAGGGAGACCAGAATGAAGGCAATGCCTCCAAAGGCCACGGGACTTTGGATGGGAGTCAGCGGCCACAATCCCCGGAGCTGCCCGCAACACCGGCAGCACCCGCTCAGCGGGCCGGGAAAAGAACGCGGAAGTTGTGGAGCCCTGTTCAGTTGGCAGGGCCCGACTCTCCACCATAGCAGGCCAGGGAGCTGCACGTTGGTCGGAGCACCGCGCGGGAGCAGGGTAGGCAAGACCCTGACTCCCTGCCGCTATTGCCCAAACATCACCGGCCAGCGGAAAACAGGTGCGTAAACCCGTGCCTCGTTCAACGGCACGTTCTGTTTCCCGTCTGTTACACGTCTCCAGAGGGGGAAAGCCGCAGCGAGGTCGAGAAGCCTCGCTGCAGCGGCCGGCATCAACATGCCACCCGAGAAGTCTGCCAGATCGCGGACCGGTGATGTACCTGCTGGGAAGTCGGAGAGCCCCGCAGGAGCGGGAGGTACCGGCTCACCACCGGGGGCAGGCTGCCAGAGTGCAGGCCGGTGACAGTGTATTTCGGTCGTGTGGCCCCGCTGAGGCGGCTGGCAGCGACTATGCGCCGTCTCAGTCCCGTAAAACCGGGACTGGCGGTAAGCCCATGCAGATGTCGTGGAGCCCTGTTACTTCACCGACTCATCGCCGCCGCAGTCGTACCAGACAGGCAGACCGCTACAGTCCGGAAGACGGCGGACTAGCGGCATGACCGCGCGGGAGTCGTGTAGCCCCGCAGGGGCGGCAGGCAGCGACTACCTGCCAACGTACCTTAGACATCACCTTGACGAGGTGCGGTCCGTTGGCAGAAGCCCAGTAGTTCTGGAGAACCTGGGGAAGTCGACTTGCCGTCCGCAGATAGCGGCGGCGGTCGCATGGCTCGTATGAAGCGTATGGTCGAGCAGCTGCTCGAACGGGACCTTCTCCATCAAGAGAGTGTGTCCCTAGGATCTAGGAGACACACAGCAGAACCACACACCGGCTGCAGGAACAGGTGCTCATGGAGGCTACGAACAAGCCCAGAACATCAAGCCCCGCTGTTAACCATGGAGGTCAGGGGGTCTGGTTCTCAATGGGAGTACTGCAGGTATAACCTCACAAATAGGAGGGAGGTTGCATACATTCTGGGATGCATGGGGTTCTGATTGTCACTATCCTAGGGAACAAAGCAACAGATATAATAGAGGCATGTGACAGCCTTGCTTGCGCCAGGAAACCGACTATTAGACATGCTGCTAAGGTGATTGGGAAGCTTGTAGCTACATCCAGCTGCACAATTTGGGCCGTTGTCACTATCAAAACTTGGAAAGAGCAAAAATCTCAGCATTAACAGGTTACAAACTGACGCAAGCACCCAGGGCTGGGGAGCTACCGACACCACTTCCAGTGGTGGCGGCAGATGGGATTTGCACGAATCTACTATTCTTCAATCACAAGGTAACCATTTGGGCGGCGGACTTACTGCACTAATCTGCATCATATGCATGTCCATATTCAAATAAATAATACCACTGAGGTGGCGTATTTAAACCATATGGGTGGTATCAAGTCAATATCTTGTGATGAATTGGCAAATTTAATTTGGCTCTGGTGTATTGAAATAAATATTTGGATATCAGCTACGTACCTTCCCGGTAAGCTCAATACAGTGGCGGACACCAGGTCACGAGTATTTAATAACGACATTGAGTGGATGTTGAAACCCCAAATATTTGCTAAAATTATAGCCAAATATGGAACACCAGATATCGACCTTTTGCGTCCACGTTGAACCATCAGATACCGACATATGTTTCTTGGGAACCAGGTCCTGGGGCAGTGGCGATGGACGCGTTCTCGCTACATTGGGGGAATGGGTTTTTTATGCTTTTCCCCCATTCTGTCTCATTAGTCGGGTGTTGCAGAAAAAGCAACTAGATTCTGCAACAGGTATGCTGATAATACTCGACTAGCCTACACAACCATGGTACCCGGTGGTCCTCAATATGATAAAGAACCAAGGGCACAGGTACCAAATGCCCGAATTTGGTGACCAATCCCATAACAGGGGAAAATCATCCGTGCCATGGTCATCTGAACCTGTTGGTTGCAGGTTCTGAAGAGGCCACTACTGAAATTCGGGCTGTCATCAAAAACTATGGATATCATAACAGCATCGTGCAGAGTCTACAAGGAAACAGTACCTCACCCACATAAGGAAATAAAAGGTCCTCAACATGAGACAAATGAAGTTACCAAATGGTGCTTCTTGCCCACACAGTAAGTACTGACGACCATGCTTGATATGGGCACAGGTAAGGATGGAGTAATGGGCCATCAGGGGACGAGGCAGCAAAGTGTCACGAATGACACAGTCACCATCTTTAAACAATGGCCAAAATCATCACGAGAATAAAATGTATCCAAGAAGACGGCGTGGTCAAATGCCGGGAACAATATTGCCATTGGAGATAGACACAATATGCTGGAGTAACTCAACGGGTCAGGCAGCATCTAGGGAGAAAGGAATAGGTGATGTTTTGGGTTGAGACCTTTCTTCAGACTGGGAGTCTTAGAATAATCTTAGAATAAAGGGGAGGTCATTTAAGACTGAGGTGAGAAAAAACTTTTTCACCCAGAGAGTTGTGAATTTATGGAATTCCCTGCCACAGAGGGCAGTGGAGGCCAGGTCACTGGATGGACTAGAGAGAGTCGGATAGAGCTCTAGGGGCTAGTGGAGTCAAGGGATATGGGGAGAAGGCAGGCACGGGGTTATTGATAGGGGATGATCAGCCATGATCACAATGAATGGTGCTGCTGGCTCGAAGGGCCGAATGGCCTCCTCCTGCACCTATTTTCTATGTTTCTATGAGTCAGGGGAGAAGGAGGGTAGAGATATGAAAAGGTACAGAGCAAATCAGATCCGGTTCTGTACCTTTTCATGCCTCTACTTCCCCTCTCCCCTGACTCTCAGTCTGAAGAAAGGTCTCGACCCGAAACGTCACCTATTCCTTTTCTCCAGAGAAGCTGCCTGAACCTTGGAGTTACTCCAGCATTTTGTGTCTATCTTCAGTGTAAACCAGCATCTGCAGTTCCTTCCAAACACAATATTGCCATTGCTGCTTGGTTCTTGCAGATCCCGTAACAGGGGAAAATCATCCGTGCCATGGTCATCTGAACCTGTTGGTTGCAGGTTCTGAAGAGGCCACTACTGAAATTCGGGCTGTCATCAAAAACTATGGACATCATAACAGCATCGTGCAGAGAGTCTACAAGGAAACAGTACCTCACCCACATAAGGAAATAAAAGGCCTTCTGTAGTCGGACAAGATCACCTACAACTCTGCTACGATCTCCAATGTGCTGGAATTCCTCGTGGGCCTTCATTATGATGAGGCCCTCAGTTACAGTGCCATAAACAGTGCCAGGAGAGCACTGTCATCCTATCTCAACATTGGAGTGGGATCTCACCAGCTGGTATCCAAACTATGAGGGGTGTATTCAATTCCAACCCTCCCCAACCACGATATAATATTACCTGGGATATAGGGGTGGTGTTGACCCTACTCAGGAGCTGGTCGCATATGACGGATTTACCACTGGACTAACTCACCTTCAAAGTGGTGATGTTAATGGCACTGACCACAGCACAACGGGTCCAGACTCTACAGAAACTAAAAGTGGATAGAATAGTCTCGACCCCCAATAAAGTGACGTTCTTTATAGATGAGTTGCTTAAACAACACAGACCTGGCACTAAAGGACTGAAAATGGAATTCCTAGCATACCTCGTTGATGTAAGACTCTGTACAGCCACCTATCTCTGACATTATATCAATGTCACACACACCATCAGGATGTATGGAGACGGGTCTGTTTATCAGCCATAAAAACCCACATCATAGGGTGATAGTGCAGACTATCTCTAGGTGGCTCAGGGTGGTATTCGGTGCAGCAGGTAAGACATTAACATTATTAAATCTCATTATACCAGGGCTGCATCCACATCAGCGGCGAGGACCATGGAGGTACCCATGGATCATGTCCTCGCAACAGCGGGCTGGGCCAGTGAAACTACATTTCAGCGTTTTTATAATAAACCTGTGGCCACTCCCGCAACGTTTGCGGAGTCAGTTTTAAGTGCTGTTCCCTAAACTATTGTCCCTGAGTATGGTGGTTTATTGTTTATATTAACAAATACGTTATTATTTTTCAGATGTTCAAGTCTGAAATGCGTTAACACACTTCCTCCATCAGTAATTACGGCAGTATGTGAGCATGGACGAGGTCCAGGGCATGGAATCACATAACTTTGAAATCTTCACGAAGTCACTCACGTGACTCCGAAGTAAAATAGTAAGATTAAACGAGAATTTACCAGTTTGAAGTTTGATCCTTATTTTATGAGGAGTTACGATGAGGGATTTCGTGAAGATTTCAAAGTCCGCTCCCAACCCTCTATCATAAGGTCAACTGGTATATTAGAGTATCTTAAATGTTACTATCTTCAGTCATTGCTGTTATCTGTGATTCCACACCACTGCTTTGAAGAATGTCGCGCATGCATGCTGGCGGGGTCTTCACGAAATCCCTCATCGTAACTCCTCATAAAATAAGGATCAAACTTCAAACTGGTAAGTTCTCATTTAATCTTACTATTAACAATCAGAGTTTTTCAGAGCCAGGTTTAATAGCCTGATGGCTGTGGGGAAGTAGCTATTTCTGAACCTGGTTTTTGCAGTCTCCAGGTTCCTGTACCTTCTACCTGAAGGTAGCAGGGAGATGAGTGTGTGGCCAGAATGGTGTGGGTCCTTGATGATACTGCCAGCCTTTTTGAGGCAGCAACTGCGATAGATCCCCTTGGTGGAAGGAAGGTCAGAACCGATGATGGACTGGGCAGTGTTTACTTTTTGTAGTCTTTTCCTCTCCAGGGCACTCGCGTTGCCGAACCAAGCCACGATGCAACCGGTCAGCAAGCTCTCTACTGTGCACCTGTAGAAGTTAGAGAGAGTCCTCCTTGACAAACCGACTCTCTATAATCTTCTCAGGAAGTAGAGGCACTGATGTGCTTTCTTGATAATTGCATTAGTGTTCTCGGACCAGGAAAGATCTTCAGAGATGTGCACGCCCAGGAATTTTTAAGCTCTTGACCCTTTCAACCATCGACCCGTTGATATAAACAGGGCTGCGAGTCCCCATCCTGCTCCATCCAAAGTCCACAACCAGTTCCTTGGTTTTGCTGGTGTTAAGGGCCAGGTTATTATGCTGGCACCATATGGACATTTGCTCGATCTCTCTTCTATACTCTGACTCACCCCCATCAGTGATACGCCCCACAACAGTGGTGTCGTCAGCGAACTTGATGATGGAGTTCGCACTGTGGCCGGCTACGCAGTCATGAGTATAGAGTGAGTACAGCAGGGGACTGAGCGCGCAGCCTTGAGGTGCTCCCATGCTGATTGTTATCGAGTCTGACACATTTCCACCAATATGAACAGACTGTGGTCTGTGAATGAGGAAGTCGAGGATCCAATTGCTGAGGGATGCGCAGACACCCAGTTCTGCATGTTTGGTAACCAGCTTGGAGGGGATGATAGTATTAAATGCCGAGCTGTAATCGATGAATAACAGCCTGACATATGAGTTTTTGTTGGCCAAGTGGTCTAGAACGGAGTGGACCTTCAGCTAAGTTATTTTGCACGATTGTTGGTGAGATCAAGGAAGGCTCCATTCTTGACTTATTACATCACTTAGGCAAACTTGCTCCATCTATCAGTGACCACTGGGATTGAGAGCCAGCCCTCACAACACTATTTTTGGGTATCTGGGTTCTCAGACCCCGAAACCTTTTAGACACAAAGGTTGGTGGGTATATGGAACGAGTTGCAGGAGGAGGTAGTTGACTCAATGCTTAAGAAACATTTAGACGGGTACATGGATGGGACGGGTTTAGAAGAATATGGACCAAACACAGGGCAGGTGGGACTAGTGTAGATGGGACATGTTGGTCGGTGTGGGAAAGTTGGGCCGAAGGGCCTGTTTCCACACTGCATGACTCTATGACTCTATGAGCATGTATGGGAATTACTTTGTTACACTAAAGGTCTTTGAACATTCAGAGAAGTCTTATCAGTTACAGTAGATCCATTTGAAGGACTCAAAATATTGAAATAAACAATGTCATTGTAGCTATTAAAATTGTATTGAATTACCTGCTGTTTGTTAGCCTTGTTCTTACGATGTACCTTGAGTTCAGAGCGAGTCTACTGAGAGGTCTCCAGGAGAATGCCTGTTTGTTGGTGTTTATAAAATTCCAGTGGAGCGGGAAGGATCTCACAGGAAGGGCCCCCTCTCACCACCAGCCTGTTGGTGCTTGTCAGTGAGTTCAGGCAATGGGGCATTTCGCCAGACAAGCTGGGCAGTCTGCTCAGGGAACCACGTCACAGGATTCAATGAGTCCTTGTCCTGCAGTTTTTGTACCGACCACTGCCCGATGGACTTGTAGTCAAAGGTGCTGGTTTGGAACAACCTTTAAAGACCTTTTCCATCTACCAGCTTCAGGGCCACCCGATTAGACCGATTGCTCCCAATTGGGCCCCGCATGTAAGGGGGTCCCACGCCAGAGTCATCTACTCTCGGCTCGGGTAGTTGTACCCCGGGTGGAGGGGGGGGGGAGGGAGAGGGGCGGAGAGAGAGTGGAGGGGGAAGAAAGGGGTAGACGGGGAGGGGGGTGTGAGTGGGGAATGGAGAAGAGGGGGAGGTGGGTCATTCCCTCACGGTCCCAGGGCAGCGCTCCCACCCCTCCAGTCGCCGTGCTTCACGCACACAGCCCCGGCTCCACCCCTCTCTCTCCCCGGGGAGACGCAGTAAACAATACACGGAGGGCCGGGCCGGGGGTTGGAGCAATGTTTACAAACCTCGGCCTCAGCTCACACCCGTCCGCCCGGACCCCGACATCTGCTCCCGCTGCCGGCCTTCTCCCTCCCTTCTCTCCTTCCCTCCCTCCTTCCTCTCTCTTTTCCCTTCTCTCATTCGCTCCATCCCTTCTTTCTCTCCCACCCTCCCTTCTCTCCCTCCCTCCCACACACACACCAAGCACAGCCAACTAACACACAGTTAGGATGGGGTAGAAGCCCAAAGGGTAGGATGGGGCTGAAGCCCAACATTTAATGCCTGGACTGGTTTTTCACCAATGGTTAATGGTTTTCCAGGATCTATTTAATTAAATTACTTTTTTTTTCATTTCACAGTCACTAAAACAAGTGATATTGAAACTATGTACTTTTCAGAGGTGATCTACACATTTTGTTTGTTACTTGTAGGCTTACATGTATGCAATTTTATATTAAAATGTGGCCTAGATCTATTTGGTCCATTAACTGGCAGGTGCACATTTTGATTACTTTCCATTCTACCATAGAGATATAAAGTCTATAATAGACTTTAATTATATTTCTATGAATCTGCAGACCTTGACTGGGAACCTGGGGCTCACCAAAATTGTTCCCAATTGGGCCCCGCACCTCCTAAGGCCGGCCCTGACCGGCTTCACTGTCCAGTGGCTCATAGACACAACAATGCCCCATGAGCACAGTGCTCCATGTTGTACTAAATTCTTGGCTACAATATCAATCACCGTGCCTCAGGCTGTGCTCCCCCATTGCTCTCCGACAGTAGGGAAACAATTCCACAGGGAACATCAGCCTGGCTTTTGCCTTTGTGTGTAGCGTGTACCCTGGCCCTTTGGGAACGTGGGTGCTGTCCACTGCTCAGGAGTCAACCTCTGGCATGGGTCAATGATCCTCTACAACGCCTCAATGGTCTAGGATGGATCTGAAACCGAACCCAGAGTTAAGGTGGCCAACCTGTCCTTTCATGGTGAGATGAAAAGAAATCAAATCTCAAAGTTACCGTCTCCTATTCCCTGGAGAAAAACACCTCACCTGTGCTGACTCTGCTGCAACAGGGACTAGAAATTCAGCTGACAAACATCCTCGTACCTCCAATAATGTGGGCGGAACACAAGTGAAGGCAGATCTGACCATTATCTGACCTGGTCACATGCTGAGGTGCAAACAAGCAACCACCCTGTTCAGTCACTCCCTCCTCGTCTGCTCGAGTGCAGTTGAAGTCTGCATCATCACCTCGCCCCATCCCTGGACCGCAGGACCTCTGGCCGCTGCTATCTACAGCTGGCCCCTTCCATAAAAATGAAGCTCTTTGAGAAATGGTAGATTTGTGAGCCTCACTATTCAAGCATGGGAACCACTTTCCATCATGTGTCCAACAGTATCCATATCTATACCTCTATCATAACAGTGAAAGCCACATGGACCACCCACCCTCCTGATTCCCACGTCATCACAAGGCCAGGACTGAGCTTACCCGGAATGCTCCCCTCATATGATTGACTTCCACCAACTCTCCGAACTCCGCTTACAGATCATAGCTCATAGGAGCAGAATTAGCCCATTTGGCCCATCAAGTCTGCTCCACCTTTCGATCATGGCTGATCTATTTTTTGACCCTCTCGACCCTATTCTCCTGCCTTCTCCCTGTAACCATTGACACCATTACTAATCGAGAACCTATCAATCTCAACTTTAAAAATACCCAATACCTCAACTTTAAAAATCCCCACAGCTTTATGTGGCAATAAATTCAACAGATTCACCACCCTCTGGCTAAAGAAATCCCTCTTCATCTCAATTCTAAAGGTACGTCCTTTTATTCTGGTCTTAGACTCTCCCACTACTGGAAACATCCTCTACACATCCACTCTATCTAACCTTTTATTACTTGGTGGGTCTCAAATCAGATCCCCCCACCCCCCCCCCCCCTCCTTTAATCTGTAGCGAGTACAGGCCCAGTGCCATCAAACGCTCCTCATACATTGATCCAATTGGCCACAGTTCCCGAGGCTTGAGTCGTGCTTGAGAGTTTGTCGATATAACTTTCTCCCCATAGATCAGCTTCGTCAAAGCTTCATCAGAGCGGAACTCACTATCAAAACATGGAGGGGACGAGTCCCCTCTGCCCCGCCCCCCCCCCCCCCGGGTTTCCCACCCCTGAAAGCGAGGCAGGATAGGGTTACTGTGTGAGCAGTAATGTGGATGGATGCAAAATGTGAATGAATAAATGAGTGAAAGAGGACTGAACCTTCACAAAATAAAAATCACACAATTCACATTTTCCATTTGAGAAAAGAAAATGAGCATTTATTGGATATTGGCAATTAAAAAAATTTGACACAGTACTCAGCCTACATAGAAAATACATTCAACAGAGCTGGATTCCTCAATATGTACAGTAACTGGTATGTACCTGAGCAGGCTAGCGTTACATTCAATAGAAGCCAAAGCACTTATATTAATATTTTGCATTGTTCGAAAGAGTCAGAGTCACTCGGAGCAGATCCTGGCTTGTGTCCTGGAGAATCAGTCAGGCTCTTGGGTCTGCTACAGCAGTGCACATAAATAGTTCACTAATGCTGCTCCTGCCCTCATCCCTCCCTGCATCCCCACATCCTGTCATTCACCAGTAACACCAGTGCGGTGATGATGGGAACCTTTTCCCCCTTGATCTCAGTCATGGCCTTGAAAGCTCTAAGGGGTGATCCCTGCGCCAACATCACCATTGATGCTATTTGAACGACAATGGAATTGGGGAGTGGACTTTGCGGAGTGCACCAATCTACATGTGAAACTGTGACTGTGACTTATCGAAACTATTTCTGCTTGAAATCACTGGCATGAAATTAACATAAAATAATCATGGTTGGCAAGGGTAAAAACAACAACAGAACAATCGCTCATTCCACAGTGGAGATGCAGTCATGCCTGTTCTTTCTGTGTTGCTGATTCATTCGTTTTCATTTCCACAAGACGTCCCCCAGGGTTTGAAGAACGGGAAGCAAAAGCAGTAGACTCAGCATCAAAGGGATGTTCAGCAGAAGCCCAGACGCGCCGCACTTTAGAATAGTTGCTGCAAAGACATTCAATGAAACCAAGAGACAATTAGAAAGTCTGTCTTTGTATCCGCAATGACACGAGGGAATAAGACAGTCCCCATTTCCTATTCCATCAAAGAACGATGATCAAAAATTGTAAGTTTCATCTTGTGATAGAAATCTATCTAAATATCTTCAGTGGAGATACACACAAAAATGCTGGAGTAACTCAGCAGGTCTGGCGGCATATGTGGAGAGAAGGAATATGTGACATTTCTGGTTGGAACCCTTCTTCAGACCCAAATCATCACTTATTCCTTTCCTCCAGAGATGCTGCCTGTTCCACTGAAATACTCCAGAATTTAGTGTCCATCTTCAGTACAAGCCAGCATCTGCAGTTCCTTCCTACACATCTTCTCCAGTGAACAGATGTTTCCATTGTTCACCTTAAATGGATTTCTCAGTGTAAGTGTTTATGGTCTCAGCTCTTTTTGTCAGGGTGTAAAATGAGTGTCAGCGGCCATTCTGCATTGACGTCACCAGGAATAAAAATGGGGACCTGTACAAACTTTCTCAATCGCATGTTGCACACAATTGGACAACATTAAGCAAGTTCAGTTTGCGTTCCCTCCCACAGCCCAGTCTTCTAATTCTGTAACGAGTTCACAATGTTCATCTGTGAATGTTCATAGGCTTGTATTCACTGGAGTTTAGAAGGATGAGGGGGGGGGGGATCTTATAGAAGCATATAAAATTATAAAAGGACTGGACAAGCTAGATGCAGGAAAAATGTTGCCAATGTGGGGCGAGTCCAGAACCAGGAGCCACAGTCTTAGAATAAAGGGGAGGTCATTTAAGACTGAGGTGAGAAAAAAAAACGTTTTCACCCAGAGAGTTGTGAATTTGTGGAATTCACTGCCAAGTCACTGGATGGATTTAAGAGAGAATTAGAAGAGCTCTAGGGGCTATTGGAGTCTAGGGATATGGGGAGAAGGCAGGCACGGGTTATTGATAGGGGACTATCAGCCATGATCACAATGAATGGCAGTGCTGGCACGAAGGGCCGAATGGCCTCCTCCTGCACCTATTTTCTATGTTTCTATGTAATACTACTCATTAACTTCCATTTGCATTGTGCATGCAGATCATCTCAGCAGCACGATCATTCAACATCGAGCACGTACAGACTTGACCAGACAGACCAGATCACTGGTATGTGCTCAAGAAGATCCTGTAGAGTTGCCAAGGTTGAAATGGACGGAGAAGATGATATGTAGGGTTGAGAATACCACCGGGAGTGGGAGGGAACCCAAGTGTCCTTTGTTGAAGAATAAACTCAGGCCCCTGCTCCCGATGGTCATCGGGTCTCACGATTCATCCATACAAAACCAGTTTCTGCACTTACTCAACATCGGGTGCCACCGAGAACTGAGAGTCAGACCTGGCCGTAAGGCTGCATTAGGAACTTTTGAAACTTTGTCAGTGCCAGAAACGTGGCATCTCTTTGTGTAACTGCCTGGGTGAAGTCTGCTGTCTGATTTTACTGGATTGTATGCAAGAACATAGTGTTTCACTGTACCTAGGTACAGGTCACAATAAAGTATAATTGAATAATTGAACCAATCATACACTTCCTATGCTGCGCACGAGACAGCAAACAGGATTGGGACCATCGGATAATCAGTTCATGCAGCACATTCTGGGCTGGGGTTGGTGTTCGGGGTGAGTAAGGTGCGGCTGTTCATTAGAAACCCAGAAGGAAATGGTGGGAATCCATTGAAGGTTCTCAATATTCCAGGCACAACATGTTATGTATAGAACAAGGCTCCCTCTACATTTTGCTGGTCCCACTGAATAAGGAGGAAATGGGTCCTTGCTTGGCTTAGATTTGTTACTTGGGCCTACTGGCTGTCCAATTATGTTTGTGGCCCCCTACAACCAACGAAAGGGAAGCCACAGCAGTGATAATGTACCAACCCCTCCACTGTGGTAACCAGTCCATCCCTGACAGGGGGATTCCTTGGGATTTGTAACTGCAAGCCAGGCCTTTCGAGAGACTCTTTGCACTGAAATGTTTAATGTTCTATGGAAGGGCGACACAGTGGTGCAGTGGAAGATCTGTTGCCTTACAGCGCCAGAGACCCAGGTTCGATCCCGACTACGGGTGCTGTCTGTACGGGGTTTGCACTTTCACCTTGAGACAGTGTGGGTTTTCTCTGGGTGCTCTGGTTTCCTCCCATGCTCCAAAGGTGGACAGGTTAGTAGATTAACTGGTAAAAATTGTCCCTAGTGTGTAGGATAATGTTAGTGTACGGGGTGATCACTGGTCTGCGCGGATCCAGTGGGCTGACCGGCCTGTTTCTGCGCTGTATGTCTAAAGTCTAAGAAATATTCTTACCTTTCATAACTGTAATTGTTTTGTTGTCGTGTTCATTATTCAAGCGAAGATTGCAAGTGTACTTGCCGTTGTCAGCTGTTCCAAACCCAGTCACAATGAGCGTTGCCATATCATCTGTCATGTTTGGTGTGGCCCGATTCTTGTATTTCGAATCCACCTTGCCTGGGTTGATTGCGCTTGAAATCACGATTTTCGGGTCCATTTCTTTGAGGAGACTCCACTCATATTGGACGATTCCAGAGACCTTTTTGAATTGGCATTTGAGACTCAGGTCATTGGTGTTTGTGGTGCAGGCAGACATATTTGTGATTTCTAGGCCTTCCACCAAAGGCAATGCTAAAAAGAAAAATCAACGTCATGATTCCAGTGGTACCGTTTAACTGCGTAACTTATATATTCTTGCAATTCAGGAGGGATGAAGATAATGTGTAGGAAGGAACAGCAGATGCTGGTTTAAACCAAAGATAGACACAAAATGGCAGAGTAACTGAGTGGAACAGGCAGCATCTGTGGATAGAAGGAATGGGTGACATTTTGGGTCGAGACCCTTCTTCAGGCTGAGGGCATGTACTGATAATAAAGTATAGTTGAAGCTTCATTCATCCAGGCATGTGGGGAGCGTTCCATTAAACAGGATATTGTTGGCTTTGGGAAATGCCAAGGTGAACCAGTTATTGCAGAATATCTAGCCTCAATTCGTGCGGTTGAAAATAAAAAAGGTTTTGGGAAAACTTAAAAATCAGGAAGTCCTGGAAATAGTCAGCAGGTCAAATACCATCCATACGTGCTGCCTGAAATAAGTGTTGTTAATTTTTCCCCCCATTTATGTGGTTGATCTAGCTGTTCAAAGGTTTGGTGTTGCTAGTGTCAGTGAGTGTCACAAGGAGGTGGTTGGATTTTTTGCTTGCTGGTGACAATTATTCTCAGCCTCTTGTATGGGAAACAAACCATTGCATGAATGACTCTCTCCTAAATCAGCAAGTCATGCTTACACTATTAGGATTTATTTCACTGATATACATTAGATAGGAAGATAAACACTCTTGACTATCACCCATAATTATAGCTTTTAAAACTCTATTTCCAAAGCCGGTGCTCAAGAGTCAGTAATGCTGGGATTTGTCTATTCTTAACAACAATTATACAACCGCTGTTCATGAATTAATGAATTGCTGTTCATTCAAAGAGGAAACCAGATTTCCTGAGGAGCACATACCTGCCAGGACAGACAGTATCAGCAAATGATTCATCTTTGGTAAAGACCAGGAGCCCCCTACAATCCGATATGTGCTGCTGAAAAATAAAGGAAGATTGGGTCAGGGTTATCCTGAAACCGAATCTGTTTCATGGGCGGGGTCAGTTCCTGAAGCAAAGGGGGGGGGGGGGGGGGGGGAGAAGAGAGAGAAGAAAAGGCTCCTTTCCAAAGCAGGCAAATGCAATGGGAATGATCCACATTAGAATCCGCATATCCAAATGTCTCCCAGTCTGGTTCCATTCCGTTGTTCTATGGCGCTCACAACCTTGGCTCATTCGTTAGCTTTTCCAAGTTGAAGCCAAATCAGCCCCACTCTGGACCTGAAGACCCCATCAGTCTGAAGAAGGGTCTCGACCCGAAACGCCACCCATTTCTTCTCACCAGAGAAGAAGTCATGCTGAGTTGCTCCAGCATTTGGTATCTATCTTCCAGCGTCTGCAGTCCCTTCCTACACACTCACTCTCGGCAATCCCGGCTGACACTCCAGCTAAAGAACCGCAGCAACAGCACTAACTAACTGGAGCAAACCTGACCGGGCAATGCAAAAGACGCCGGACTATACCCAAAGATGCACGCACAATTAAAACATAGCACAAGTAGAATTACGTAAGATAGACACAAAATGTTGGAGTAACTCAACGGTTCAGGCAGCATCTCTGTAGAAAATGAATAACACGATTACTTAATCAATCAATTAATTAATTAATCAACCGATTAATTACTTAATTAATTGGAGAATTACTTAATGTTTATCCTTTGACCAAGATCACCAATAGAGTTTGCCCGGTCTTTATTTCAATAATCAGTGGTAATAATTCAAAATATTACCACTGAGCCTCGGGATGGGCTAGATATTGCCCAAAAAAAAATCTTCCCTTCACTTCAGCAGGTGGATAAAAACCGATGAAAAGGGAGACTCGCCCACACAGTCCCTGTGTTCAACTCCGTTTCCCTGTCCGATCTCCATTACCTTAAATCCCCCTCCAGAATCGAACCCCTCTTTGTTCAGCTAACAGCCGAGAATCACAGTGCGTGTGTCAGGTTTAAGCAATTCCGACGGACTCGAGGGGAGAGCTAAACGAAGCAAAGAGCTCGTCTCAAACCACAATTGCGTCACCGGGTGAATTAGCAGATGCATCAATCTCGCGTTGCACCATAATGCAGGAAACAATCACACTGGCACTGAAAACACTTCTAAATGCAAGAAGGAAGCCCCTGTGTAAATCTAACCCAAACATTCCCAAGGATTACATATCTCTTCCATCACATCATATAGGATGCAACACTGGAGAGGCTCGAATGCGTTGCAGGGAACGTTGAGTGATTTCTGCAATCAAGAAATAAAACACTGCAGATGTTAGAAATCTGAATAACTGAAATGCTGACTCGGCATCTGTGGAGAGATACAGAATTAATATTTCTGGAGGGTGATCTTTCATCAACTGAAACACCAACTCGTTCTCCACAGATCCTGCCCGGCCTGCTGCATTTTCACTTCAAACACCTTTCTGCAAAATTGATTTTCACCAGCAGAGTCACCATGTTGATGTGGGTGCGACAACCCGTGTCAAAAGGAACAAGCTGAAACGTCTTTGTCATTGAGTCATGGCTCTTTGTAGAATTCATTCCCTTTCAACAATTTGAACAGGTTTCTGCAAAATAGGAAGCCAATTTCTATGGGCAAAACAGATTCCCTTTGTGAGCCTTTCTGTTGTTCTGATATCTGACTAATAGGATACAAGATCGGCATTAAGTTACTTTGGTAGCTTGCAGAAGACTGAAGTGGTCACTAGACACCTGCAACTAAATTGAAAATATGAAGCAAGCGTTTACAAGACATTAAAAAAAAGACATTCAGGGTTAATACTCTATGGGGTATGTGGACAAAAGGCTTTTGTAGTTCTGGTGAACGATTGAATCAAAATTCGAACCCATTACACCGAGACTGGGTCAATAACGAGAGGTCGGGCCAAGCCCAGGAGATAAATGGAATGCTTTAGGTTCAAGTCAGGGTGGTTCCAAAAGGGAATTGGTGAGAAGGCTTGTTTTGGAAAAGAAAAGGAGGTCAAATATACTTGAGATCACTTTGACAGATAAGAGGAGGAGTTGGGGGTGGGTAGTGAGAATAGAGAGTTTGTCCTGTCGGTAGCGGGGGAAGGGTGGGGCAGTGTGTGTGTGTGTGGGGGGGTAAGAGAGCTGAGGCGAAGGAGGTGGGTGGCACTTCAGTACCCAGTCTGGGGGCGGCAGGCAAGTCTGCTTCGTCCAAGAACAAAGGGAGAGGGAAGGGATGCTCGCTCGCCTGCCCAGGGTGGGGATGGAGGGAGGGAAGTCTGCACACCCAGCACGGGAGGGGCGGGGTGGTGGTGGTGATGAAGTAAGGATGACACACGGAGACTGCAGATGCGGCTGGAACTGCTGAGTTCACCCGGCAGAACTAACGTTGCTTGGGCGTGTCGGTGTCGGTGGAGGCACAAGCGGGCTCGGAAATGGGGCGAGAAGGGTGGGTTGCCTAATGTGGGGGGGGGGGGGGGGGGGGGAGAGACAGGCTGGCGGTGGGTATGGAGTTGTTGAATGATTGTCACAAAGACTAGTTGCCCCGGGGATGGGGAAGTGAGAGAGCGAGGCAAGAGGGTTAAACAAACAGGATGCTGTGGGTAACTGGACTGAGACTCGAGGCCGCCTTGTCTCGGTCACAAACCCCCTCGGAATCTATTCTCCCAGATCCCCGCTCAGCTTAATCGCAACCCAGCCGCGATTTCCATCCCCCCCCCCCGTCCCCTTCTACCCTCTGCCGCCCACAGCTTTCTCTCCTGGATGGAATCTGCAAAAATCCGCAGCAACTTCCAGTCGCAGCGGCTGCGGTTTCCCCTCGGACACTGCAAAATGAATCCCGGCTTTTACCTGCATCATTGTAGATTTACATTTAAAGCAGTCCCCTCCCAATCCATACCCTGCAATTAATTGATCTCGACTCTTGCCTGCAAACGATTAAAGATCTGTTTTCTTCTTTTAAAGATTAAATGTCGACGTTGCTGATGAATTAGATTTTTTCTCTCTCCGTATTTCATCGCTTCCCCCCTCTCATTCCCCTCTTCTTTCCTCTCTCCCCCTATCTCTCCCCTTCCCCTCTCCCCCCCCCCTTCCTCCTATCCTCGCCCTTCTCTGAATGTTCTCCGCTTTAATTCAACTCTCCTTCCCCTGCTGGGTGTCTGCAGAGCGGGTTGACATCTCGCTTCTCCCTGCAATAGGCAGTCAACCCTCTCCTCTCCTCTCCCCTCCCCTCAGCCCTGCTCTCTCTCTCTCTCTCTCTCTCTCTCTGTGTCCCCATCCCTCGCTGCCCTTACCTGCAATGGTCTGGCCTCCCGGTGCTACTGATGTATCAGCCTCTCGCCGCCGCTTCTAAATAATCGCTTCTTGCTTTTTGGAAATCGGAAGCGAGTCTGTGCAACCGTGGGTATCCTGTAGAGAATTTAAAGGCTCTTGGAGGCGCCTCTCACTGCAGCACTGACTGCGGTAGCAGCTGACACACAGCACGCCCCTTCATCCAGGATATGAAGTGGTCCCACCCCCTCCACATCGCAGTCTACGCGATGGGCAGACGGTGTCTGGGGACTAGGAGCTTAGCTAGAATCTTCCGAGAAGCTTCAACATCCCCCCACCCCCACCCCTTGCTGTTCCTGCGGCTTCTCTGAGAACAATAACCCATTTTGAAAAAGAACCGACTAGGTTGGAAAGACTCAGCGGGTCGGGCAGCATCAGCAGCCCCGGGCCAGCCAACCTGCGGCAACCGTGGCTGGGGAGAGGACGAAATGTACAGGAAGGAACAGCAGATGCTGGTTTAAACTGAAGATAGGCACAAAATGCTGGAGTAACAGCGGGACAGGCAGCATCTCTGGAGAGAAGGAATGTTCGAATGGGCGACTCTCCAGAGATGCTGTCTGTCCCGCTGAGTTACTCCAGCATTTTGTGTCTAGCCGGGGAGAGGATGTCGGTTTGGTCAGAACCCAGTGACAAAGAGCTCGCAGCTACCAAGCAGCGCACAGATCTGACAGGCACGGGCTGACATGTTCCCTCCTCATGTGCCCCAACCTGCCGGCAGACGGGTTGCATTTGCTTCACCGACACCGTGGAAGATTGAATGGGGGAGGCGGAGAATCAAAAGCCACTGCAGTCTGATGCGAGCGCCGGGCTCAGCCCACGGCTGAAGCTCGCCTCCCTGGTTGCAGCGTATTTCAGGTTTCCCAGCATTTGCTGTTGATGTGGGGAATAAAATGCTGATAGACACTAGTTTGAAGAAGGGTCCCGAGCCGTAACGTCACCAATCCCCAGGCTTCTCTCCTGTGTTGATGCCTGTCCCGCTGAGTTACATGTTGGTGCCGGGTAGACAACTGAGGGAGAAGGGGGGGAGGGGGCTGTAAAATGTTTACCCTCGGCGGACGGTTGTCCCGTTGTTTGGCACGTTGAGATGCTCGCTGTTGAGGGTACTGGACCCTTATCAATCCCAACTCAGACACAGAGGCCTCTGCGTCGACGCCACTATCTCCCTCTCTCTCTTTGGCAGGGAGTGTCTTTACTTCTGTTTATCTCTAATGGCAAAGTAAAGGCCTTCTATTCTTCACTTTAAAACCCAAACAGACTCAAGGGGAAGTGCTGGCTTCATTTTAAGGCATGGCACTTTGAAAGGAAATGACCACAGTTTATAGAGTCACCCAGAATAGAAACAGGCCTTTCTGCCCAACATGTCCATGCTTCAAGATGCCCCATCGAAGATAGTCCCATTTGCCCATGTTTTGCTCATATCTCTCTTTCTATCCCTGTACTTGTTTCAATGTTTAAAACAATATTGTTATAGCTGCCTCAACTGCATCCTCTGCCAGCTCGTTCCATATACCCATCACGCTCTGAGGTACAGTAAAAAGCTCTTTGTTATGTGCTATCCAGTCAACGAAAAGACTATATATGATCACAATCAAACCGTTACAACGAGTAGATAAGGGATACAACATTTAGTGCAAGATATAATTTGACGAACGATTGTTCAAATGTCTACAATAGGTAGAGGGGAGGTCCGGACCGCACTCTAGTGAGTGAGAGATATGTGTTTTCAAATATCTGTACTTCTTGCCTGATGAGAGGAAGGAGAAAAGGGAGTGGCTGAGGTGATACTGATTCTTGATTGTGTTGGTGGCCTTGCTGAGGCAGCATGAAGTGCAGATGGAGTCAATGGAAGGGGGGTTGGTGTGTGTGATGTTCTGAGCCACATCGAAAACTCTCTATAATTTCTTGTGGTTCTGGTTGGAGCTGCTCCCAAACCATGCTGTGGTGCATCCCGATAAAATACTTTCCACGGACCATCTGTAGAAATTGGTGAGGATTATTGGGGACATGCCAGACTTCCCAAGCTTTCTAATGAAGTAGAGGCCATGGTGTGCTTTCTTGGCCATAGTCTTTCCCCTCATTTGCCCCTCAGATTCCTATTAAATATTTCTCCTCTTGCCGTAAACCTATGATTCTTCATTTCCCCAACCCAGGTAATTCACCCTATTTATCCCCCTCGGGGCTTTATACACCTTTATAAAATCACCCCTCACCCTTCTGTGTTCCAAGGAATAAAGTCATAGCCTGCCCAACCTCTCCCTACAGTTCAGGCCTTTGAATCCTGGCAACATCCTCGCAGATCTTTTCTACACTCTTTCCATATTTAATATTGTCCATTATGCATATTGCAACAGCAGTACAAAAGGCAAGGAGAGCTGCAATTGTATAAGGTATTAATGGCATGCCATTCACTGCCGAGCACCCTCCTTTAGGAAGAATCACTGAAGATTCACCAGAATATATCACGGTTTAAAGAGTTAAATAATAAGGCCCCATTACTGAACTAGGCTTATATTTCCTAGAGATTTGAAAATTAAAGGTTGATCTAATTAAGGCAACCAAACTCAGACATCCAGTGGAAACTGTTGTCTTTGGCGGAAGAGACTGAGATAAGAGAGTTGTTTTTAAAATTAACGGAAGCACTTTTTCACCCAGAGGTTATCTCATGTCTGAAATTACCCCTGAAAAACTGTAAATTCTGGAAGCAAACTAACATTTTTAAGACTAAAGTTGCTCATTTTATTTTGTTTGGCAAGTGCACCAACACAAATCAGCCCAAAGATGGACAATGTTCAAGATACATATCAGCCATGAATTTACAGAGTAGTGGAACAAACTGAAGGGTTGAATTGCTTCTGGTATCTCAGTGCCCATGTGCGGGAATATACCAGTGTTCCTTTCCATTATATTATTTCATTGCTTTTAGCTGTTAATATTCCATTATAAACTAAAAGCAATGAATGACCAAGGCAATATCCACAGATGCAAGTATTACATTCAATTGATTCTCAAACGAGCATGTTAACTGGTGACCTAATTCAAACTCCAAAACTGATGATGTCGGTGAGAAAGTGGATCAATAAATATCAATCTTGTTCTGAAGCATAGCAGAAAATGTGAGCATGGACTGTGTGAAAGATCATTCACATTAAGCACAAAGACTTATGCCAGAAATCTAAGCACGTAAGTAATGCAACTGTCTGCCCCCTCAGCTGATAGCAGTGATCTGCGGTATCTTTAGTGCATTTATTGTAAATTGAACATATCATAATCATCATAAATGACCATTAGTGAGTGAGTCAGAAAGATTTGGTTTCTAATTCTATTCTATCAAAATGAGTACAGATGTCTCGGTTGACTCCCAGTAGAGCACAGTATTAAATAAATGCTGCACTGTCAAAGAAGCTGTATTTCCCCTTTGTCACACATATTGATAGACTATGGCAACGTCTCCCCGCTCAGGTGAATGCTAAAAAAGGAAGATGGATTCTCCCCATGGTATTTTCCATTCACCCATACCATAATTAACATTAAAAGTCACAAAGTGCTGGAGTAACTCAGTGGGTTAGGCATGCATTTCTGGAGAACATGGATAGGTGATGCTACCTGTTGGACTCTTCTTCAGACAGTCTGCCTGACCCACTGAGCTATTCCAGCACTGTGTGTTTTTGTAAACCAGCATCTGCAGTATCTTGTGTCTCCACACTTAACATTGTGTGTTTCCATTACCATTATGTTGCTCAACTCTGCCCCATCCTCAGATTATCCGCTGTGAAACCTCAGTGAAATGTTACCTTCAGGATTGGCTGCTCTCATTTGGTCTGGCCTGCTTCCCTTATTCTGTTCTCCATAACCTGAGGATACAGAATGTAGCAGCTTGTCTCCAAACATGCACATGAAGGATAGGGGCCAGACGCAGAACAATGGGACCAGCTTGGATGGGACATCTTGATTGGCATGGGCGAGTGGGGCTGAAGGGGTGTTTTCACACTGTATGACTCCATGACTCTATGCATGAAGTCACCCGTGACTTCCTGACCTACACCGGGCTCCAGGAATGCCACCATTTAAAAATGATCTTCCATCCATCTATGATCTTGCCTTTTCCCATTATTGGAGACCTTTAAACTATCTTTAATCAGACATTATCAGACCTCAATGTTATATTTTGCAAAGAATGTACCACATTAATCGCCAGAAGATCTATTTTATTTAAATGGAAAGACTCCAACCCTCTGACCACACTCCAGTGGTATTCTGTTCCTGTTTACATTTAGAAAAAATTAGGAGTGACATTGTTGAACCCTTGGTTAAATTTGATAAGACTTGGGGAAAATTTATTGAACACTTTCATACAATATAAATTGCTCCCTCTTTAACCGTTATAAAAAGTATTTTACTTCTATATGGTGGAACGGACATGACGTCATACAGTAGGTATTTTACAAAACTTCCCTTTAGCGGCACTGCAGTTCTGTCACTGCCGTGTGCGCGACTTTGGCGCCTTTGGCGGGGTTAAAATGTGGTTTTGCCCTTGCCATCCGTATTAGATTTTCTCGGGGTGCGAGCTTTTTCTGGAGATGCGTTCCGACTGCTGGTAAGTTAAATTTTTTTTTTTAATCGCCCGACTATTTCAGCGCTGCAGTAAAATAAAAAATAGCTCCTAATGCCGTGAACGCCGACAACGGGGACGGATTTTACGTAGAGGACAGGTAAAGGAAAGTTGTTTATTTTTTCATATAAACTTGTTTGTTTAGATGACCTTAATCAACATTTCATGTTGTGAAACGATGATTTATTCCCCATATGAACCGGCAGAATTTGTCCTGCCGATATTGGGTTTAAATTCATCGCAACCGCAACGTTCCAATCCATCGTGTTCCAGAAAATCCCACTCGCAAGCAAATTTAAATGGCCATTAATTTACAGGCATTAAACACTAAATTCCTTCAATTTGGCCTATAACTTAATGACAATTAGATTTAAAAATCATGTTATATTGTGAATTCTTGTATGAATGTTATTTGGACACTTAGGCTTTAAAAAAAAAGTTAATTTTTTCTTAAGAAATGGATAGGTGTTTAGATCTAGTAATTGAATTTTGTAATTAGCTACAATTGGGTAACTAACTAATTATATGCTTTAATTTCAGGTCATCCAAGTAAGGTTGTTTCATATTTGTTTCAGAATGCTTCAATCTATAATAACTGAAAATTTCTTTCCATTTTCTTAATTTTTAAGAAAGTAATGGGCTTTTGACCGTCCTCGATCACAACTTTTGTGTTAAGTCAATAGAAAAGCAATAGGAAACAAGTTGCTAATTTCCGAGTATGAAAATGGCCATACCTTTTTTAATACTGAAGATATGGAAGTGAATTAGGTGTCAAATTAAACTTTTTATGCTTTATCTGATGGGATAAATTGCAGACTTGATTTTTTAAATCTCAAAATTTTGTAACATTGCTACATAGACTTAAATTGGTGAAACTTTTAGTTCAGATTTTTTCTACATTTATAAGTTTTCTTTTAAAGATTTAACTATATTTCCATAGAGACCGGGAGGTCTGTACTCAATGTGTATTTTGACATTGGTCTCACATCAGGTTATACCTGTTATTAATGTAATCCTGATCCCAATGTATCAACATCATTGTTATGTTTATCACTAATTTTTTTTTGCTGTTTTTTTTTAATGTTTTATTTTTGTTTTCTTTGGAAAAAAAACCCCAATAAAAAGATTTTAAAAGAAAGAAAGAATGTTAGTACCCTTTATCCTTTATCTGTGTATTGTGGACAGTTTGATTGTATTTATGTATCGTCTTTTCTCTGACTGGATAGCACGCAAACAAAATCTTTCACTGTACCTCGGTACATATGACAATTATAATGAACTAATAGTGCTTTTTAAGTTTGAATTGAATAAGTGACCCGATTTAAAGCACTTTCTAACTTAAATTGTTTAGCATTGTGCCTCCAAAGAACATGGTTGTAAGCTCTGGGTGTCTTAACATCTTTCCACCCATTTCTGACTTTGAGACACTTCGAATCCTAATTTGTGGCAGCCTTTTGTTCACCTGCTCTAATATTTCCCCATATGGTTCAGCATGAGGTTTTTTTTAATGTTGCTCCTGTGAAGTGCCTTGGGATATTTTACAGGTGGTATATCAGTGGAATTTCTTTACGTTGGAATGTCCTCAGATTGTGGACACCATCAAAGACCCACACCATCCTGGCCACACACTCATCTCCCAGCTACCTTCAGGTAGAAGGTACAGGAGCCTGAAGACTGCAACGACCAGGTTCAGGAATAGCTACTTCCCCACAGCCATCAGGCTATTAAACCTGGCTCGGACAAAACTCTGAACATTAATAATCCATTATCTATTATTTGCTCTTTATCAGTTTATTTATTCATGTGTGTATTTACGTATATAATGGTATATGGACACACTGATCTGTTTTGTAGTCAATGCCTACTATGTTCTGTTGTGCTGAAGCAAAGCAAGAATTTCATTGTCCTATCAGGGACACATGACAATAAACTCACTTGAACTTAAACTTGAACTTGTGAGAGTCAATGTAGAAATACAAGACATTGTTTTCCGAGTGTTGAATTGCATTGGCTGTGATGCTGGATATTTTCAGTGCCATTTTGCCAGAGGCCCACAGGAGCCGTTGGAAGAGAAGGAGCGGGAGGAGCGACACTCGACCGGTAAGGTTTGAAATCCAGCGCGGGGCTTGTTTACCGAAATCCATAACGTTCCATTCGGAGAAGTGTTTTATTTGGGGGGTTTTATTGAGGAAACTGCTGATTGGTGGGAAGTGGACTAGGGTAAGCAGCTGATTGGCCGATTCCAGCAGTTTGTAGTGTATTTTGTATTGGGTTGATATTGTATCCAGTGTAAGGGGCAAGTATGAAGCCCAGGGCAGTGTACTGTTGTGGATGTCAGATGTGGGAGGTCAGGGAATCTGATAGCCCTCCAGACGTCCACATCTGCACCAGGTGTGTCGAGATGGGGCTCCTAAAGGACTGTGTTAGGAACCTGGAGCAGCAGCTCGATGACCTCCATCTGGTCAGGGAGAGTGTGGAGGTCATAGAGAGGAGCTACAGGGAGGTGGTCACTCCCAGACCACAGGAGGCAGACAAGTGGGTCACAGTTAGGAAGGGCAAGGGGCAGAGGCAGGGGCTAGAGAGTACCCCTGTGACTGTAAACCTGGAAAATAGGTACTCGTACTCCAATTTGAGTACGATTGGAGGGGACAGCCTACCTGGGGGCAGCAACAGCGGCCGGGCCTCCGGCACAGAGACCGGCACTGATGCTCAGAAGGGTAGCAAAAAGAGGAGGGCAATTGTAATAGGGGACTCTGTAGTTAGGGGGTCGGATGGGCGATTCTGTGGACACAGTCGGGAGACCCGGATGGTAGTTTGCCTCCCTGGTGCCAGGGTTTCGGATGTGTCGGAACGTGTCCAAAAGATTCTGAAAAGGGAGGGAGAGGAGCCTGATGTTGTGGTAAACATTGGTACCAATGACATAGGCAGAAAAAGAGAAGAGGTCCTGAAAGGAGAATTTAGGGAGTTGGGGGGAAAGTTAAGGAGAAGGACCAAAAGAGTAACAATTTCAGGATTACTGCCTGTGCCACGTGACAGTGAGAGTAGAAATGGAATGAGGTGGAGGATAAATGCGTGGCTGAAGGACTGGTGCAGTGGGCAGGGATTCAAGTTTCTTGATCACTGGGGCCTTTTTGGGGAAGGCATGATCTGTACAAAAAGGACGGGTTGCACTTGAACCCAAGGGGGACCAATATCCTGGCGGGGAGATTTGCAAAGGCTACTGGGGAGACTTTAAACTGGAAAGGCTGGGGGGAGGGACTCAGGTAGAGGGGGCTAGGGGACAGGGTGTGGGGCAAGAGGCAGAGAAGGGAAGCACTCGGACCCAAAATGTAGGCGAGAAAGAGGAAAAAGATAATAAACAGAGAATAATGGATGGCGGGTTTCTAAAATGTGTATATTTTAATGCTAGGAGCATTGAAAGAAAGGTGGATGAACTTAGAGCCTGGATTGACACCTGGAAATATGATGTTGTGGCAATCAGTGAAACATGGTTGCAGGAGGGCTGTGATTGGAAACTAAATATTCCAGGATTTCATTGCTTCAGGTGTGGTAGAATTGGAGGGACCAGAGGTGGAGGTGTTGCATTGCTTGTCAGAGAAGATATTACAGCAATGCTTTGGCAGGATAGATTAGAAGGCTCGTCTAGGGAGGCTATTTGGGTGGAACTGAGAAGTGGGAACGGTGTAGCAACACTTTTAGGGGTGTATTATAGACCGCCAAATGGGGAGCGAGAATTGGAAGAGCAAATATGTAAGGAGATAGCAGATATTGGTAGTAAGCACAAGGTAGTGATTGTGGGAGATTTCAATTTTCCAAAAATAGACTGGGAAACACATTCTGTAAATGGGCTGGATGGTTTGAAGTTTGTAAAATGTGTGCAGGATAGTTTTTTGCAGCAATACATAGAGGTATCGACCAGAGAAAGGGCAGTGCTGGACCTCCTGTTAGGAAATGAGGCAGGTTAGGTGACGGAGGTATGCGTTGGTGAGCACTTCAGGACCAGTGATCACAATACCATTAGTTTCAATATAATTATGGAGAGAGTCAGAACTGGACCTGGGGTTGAGATTTTTGATTGGAGAAAGGCTATCTTTGAGGGAATGCGTAAGGATTTAAAAGGAGTGAATTGGGACATTTTGTTTTATGGGAAGGATGTAGAAGAGAAATGGAGGACATTTAAAGGGGAAGTTGTAAGAGTACAGAATCTTTATGTCCCTGTTCAGTTGAAAGGAAATAGTAAAAATTGGAAAGAGCCATGGTTTTCAAGGGAAATTGGACACGTTTCGAAAAAAGAGAGATATCTACAATAATTATAGGAGGCATGGAGTAAATGAGGTGCTAGAGGAGTATAAAGAATGTAAAAAGAATCTTAAGAAAGAAATTAGAAAGGCTAAAAGAAAATATGAGGTTGTTTTGGCAAGAAAGGTGAAAGTAAATCCAAAGGGTTTCTACAGCTATATTAATAGCAAAAGGATAATGAGGGATAAAATTGGACCATTCGAGAGCCAGAATGGACGGCTATCTGCAGAGCCAAAAGAGATGGGGGAGATATTGAACAATTTCTTTTCTTCGGTATTCACCAAGGAGAAGGATATTGAACTCTGTGAGGTAAGGGAAAAAAGTAGAGTAGCTATGGAAACCATGAGATTCAAAGAGGAGGAACTACTGACACTTTTGAAAAATATAAAATTGGATAAGTCTCCAGGTCCTGACAGGATATTCCCTAGGACATTGAGGGAAGTTAGTGTAGAAATAGCAGGAGCTATGACAGAAATATTTCAAATGTCATTAGAAACGGGAATAGTGCCGGAGGATTGGCGTACTGCGCATGTTGTTCCATTGTTTAAAAAGAATAAACCTAGCAATTATAGAACTGTTAGTTTGACGTCAGTGGTGGGCAAATTAATGGAAAGGATACTTTGAGATAATATATATAAGCATCTGGATAAACAGGGTCTGATCAGGAACAGTCAACATGGATTTGTGCCTGGAAGGTCATGTTTGACAAACCTACTTGAATTTTTTGAAGAGGTTACTAGGGAAATTGATGAGGATAAAGCAGTGGATGTTGTCTAAATGGATTTCAGTAAGGCCTTTGACAAGGTTCCCCATGGAAGGTTGGCTAAGAAGGTTCAATCTTTGGGTGTTAATGGCGGAGTAGCAAGGGATTCAACAGTGGCTGAATGGGAGATGCCAGAGAGTAATGGTGGATGGCTGTTTGTCAGGTTGGAAGCCGGTGACCAGTGAGGTGCCTCAGGGATCTGTGTTGGGTCCACTGTTGTTTGTCATGTACATCAATGATCTGGATGATGGGGTGGAAATTTGGATAAGTAAGTATGCAGATGATACTAAGATAGGTGGTGTTGTGGATAATGAAGTAGATTTTCAAAGTCTACAGAGAGATTTGGGCCATTTGGAACAGTGGGCTGAAAGATGGCAGATGGAGTTTAATGCTGATAGGTGTGAAGTGCTACATCTTGGCAGGACAAATCAAAATAGGACGTACATGGTAAATGGTAGGGAATTGAGGAATGCTGTGGAACAGAGGGATCTAGGAATAACTGTGCATAGTTCCCTGAAGGTGGAATCACATGGAGATAGGGTGGTAAAGAAAGCTTTTGGTGTGCTGGCCTTTATAAATCAGAGCATTGAATATAGGAGTAGGGAAGTAATGTTAAAATTGTACAAGGCATTGGTAAGACCAATTCTGGGGTATGGTGTACAATTTTGGTCACCTAATTATAGGAAGGATGTCAACAAAATAGAGAGAGTACAGAGGAGATTTACTAGAATGTTGCCTGGGTTCCAGCAACTAAGTTACAGAGAAAGGTTGAACAAGTTAGGTCTTTATTCTTTGGAGCGCATGATGAAAGGGATAGACAGAGTTGACTATTGAGGGTAGGGACGATTCAAACAAGAGGGCATGACATGGGAATTAAGGAACAGAAGTTTAGGGGTAACATGAATGGTAAAATCTTTACTCAGAGAATGGTGGCTGTGTGGAATGAGCTTCCAGCAGAAGTGGTGGAGGCAGGATCGATTTTAACATTTAAAAGTAAAGTGGATAGGTATATGGACGGGAAGGGAATGGAGGTGTATGGTCTGAGTGCAGGTAGATGGGACTAGGGGAAAATAAATGGTTGGCACGGACTGGAAGGGCTGAGAGGGCCTGTTTCCGTGCTGTAATTGTAATATGGCTGTTATATGGTTATTTTGCTACGGTTGTTTCCGCTCTAGTGTTTGTTCAAAGGTTGTGGGTTTGTGCCTTGTACTTCCTGCTTTGCCCCCAGGCTGGTTCCTCATGCAGCACATTCAAGTCGAGAGACAGGAATTGTTATAATTTGTCACATGAACCGGAACCGTGAAATTCTTACGGGCAGCAGCAGCAGCTTTGTAAGCACACCAGATGCAAAAAATTAACAAGAATATAAAAATAAATTATCAGTTGTTCTAACTAAATTACAGCACAACAGTGCAAAACCTAGAACAGAGCGAGAATCTTCAGTAAACATTGAAGCTTCGGGCATTAAAGATGCTTGACAAAGCAAATGCTCAGCAAAGAGCAGTGACGGAAACAGAACCCTGTCTACTACTGTATTTAGCTAATGGTCAATGCCTCAACACCAGGTTTGATTTGATTATCAGGATATCATGGTACAATGCTTCTATGTTTTTTTAGTATTACATTTACCAAGGTACAGAATCAAATACACAGGACAAGGTGTTAAGAAGTCCCTTGTGCCAGTAGGTGGGGAGCATTTCACGACATTCGTTGATTGTTGAGAGTGGTAGACGCTCAACATCGGGGGGGGGGGGGGATATATGTATATCTTGGCCTGGGTAACCTTCAGGACAGTTGGGCACAGGACACATCATCAGTAGTGTACCCTTGCATCACTGGGTGTTTCGGCCTTTTAACACTATGCACCCTCCACAAGGGCGGCCCGCTGCAGGATGATCAGCCCTCAGCGCGTGTCCCGTGTCAAACTGTCCCAAAGATTCACCATGACGTACTTGGGGCCCAGCATGGGTCTTTCCGCTTGAGCAAAATCCAACAGCTGCTTCTTTCAGCCGCGTCTGAGAGTGATCTTATGGTCTTCCGCAGAGCCTGACCGTGGATTCCAAGCTCCTTCAGCAGTCTGATGGTAGATGATCCAAAAAATCCTCTGCATCCCACTTCAACTGGATAGGCTTTGATGTTCCAGCCACGCTGCGTTGCCTCTGCTGGAAGCTCTGCGTAGCGCAGCTTCTTACGCTCATAGGCCTCCTCAACAGAGTTCTCCCATGGAACTGTGAGCTCTATGATGTAAGCAGTCTTCTGTGAAGGGGACCAGAACACCAAGTCTGGCCTGAGGTAATATTTTTGAATACAGTTCAGTTATTACTATAAGAACAATTCCAGATTAAGTAGAAAGTGTATATAAATGGCCCACTGAGATCATATACATAATGGTGATTGATGGATGTTGCTATGTCCAACAGATTGCTGGACCTGCGCACGTAACAATATTTAATGAGTTATGAATCAATATTATGAAGTGTTTTCATGTGTGAAATGTAAGCAATATAAAGGAATGTTTTATGTAAAGGTTTCCTTTCGATATTTATACCTTTCGAGCCCACCAGCATCACAAATTGCATTTAATATGGTGACCCACACAGGTCAATGGAACAATTGTTGCGATTCGCAAACAGTACTGGATCCGCTGCTATCTGAAGCACAATGAGACATAAACCAGCACCAACGCAAATGTGAGAAGTTGTGTCGGTGGTGAATCATGTAGCATTGTCTGTGTACTGAGTATTGTGTAAGTTGTGTGCGTGAAGTTGCTTATGAGGAACAGTGTGCAACGTGTGTGTGAGAAGCCGTTTGTGACGAGCATTGTGTGAGTGGGTAAAAAGCAGGGTGGAGAAAACATGACCCATGTGACAAGCTGTGTAGAAGAGCAGCGGGCAAGGAGTGAGCAGGGAGGAGTGCTTGAGAAGGTTGTTCTATTAGCAATGTGCAAGGAACAGTGAGCTGTGTGCAAGAATCGCCTACAACCTGGTGCTGCAGTGAAATGAGTGAAAATGTAAAGAATTAAAACGTTGATGTGGATCTGATGATATATTTTAGGGCGATGATGTAAGAACCTGTTGCCACATAGAAAGGTTGAGCGGTGAAGCAACAGCACAATTACAATTATTGAGAAGTTCGATGAACAGATGGAGGAGGATCAAGCAGGGGAAAGAGGGACGGGGAGTGGGAGGGGGAGAATGAAGGCCGCAGGAGAGGAGGAGAGTGGGCAAGTGGGACAGATGGGAGAGTGGTATGGAGGCTAAGAG
Organism: Raja brachyura; assembly: GCA_963514005.1. Next base: position 24,139,219 of record OY740806.1, on the reverse strand, counting down.
GAGACTGTAAGAGTGGAAGAACTGGGGAAAAGAGTGGGGAAAGAAAAGAGAAAGAGGGAAAGAGATCAGAAGAAATAGATTGTAAGCAGGAAAGATGGAAAGGAGAAAGACACGGGCTGTCGTGAGTAACTCAGCGGGTCAGGAAGCATCTCTGGAGACAAATAATAGGTGACGTGTCAGTCTGAGGAAGGGTTCCAACCCGAAATGTCACCAATTCATTTTCCCCGGAGATGCTTCCTGACCCGCTCATTTACTCCAGCATTTTGTGACTATGTTTGGTATAAACCAGCAACTGCAGTTCCTTCTTGCACAAGATAGGGAGAAAGTTGGGACAGAGGAAGCGGATGATAACTTGGAAGGTTTTACAAATCAGAACGTTTGATGGTATTTAACAAGCCCTGAGCCCAAAATGAAGCGGGTGAGTTTGGGGAACGGAGGAAAATATTCATACCTCTCATGCTCTTATTGTTCTCACTTCTATATTCTGAGAAACACAACCTTTCAAAATAGAACAAAGTCAAAATTAGGAGAAAACAATGGAACTGAAGAGAGGGGCTTGTTGGTGGGTAAAAGGAAGTTCGAGGCTGTTGTGACATTGTTAAACACATAGTAATGCACATTATAGGAAGTTTCAAACTGAAGTTCTTTTTTTTATTTTATTATTTTTAATAATATTTTTATTAGACATCATATACAATAGGATACATTCAGAATAATATAATACTTATAAACAAGTTATTTGAAAGAAGGCTTGAGCATTTATATTGCACTTGTTACAATTTCAGAGTCACAAACAATTTGAAATACTTTTCATATGTAGTCAAATGATATAATGTCGGAAACAAAATGGAAAATTTGCATTCAACATCCTATGAAAACAAGCCAAGATTTGTATACTTTTGTGTAAACCATCTCTGTAGTTCCTTATTGCTACAATTTGCCTTTGTAGACTTTGAGTACTGATCGGAAAACTAGGAGGAGTTTTTACATTTTTCTTGAATTGGTGCTTTGAGTACATTCATGTTTGAATCAGGATGGGACCAAAGTTTAGTTCAACCTCAGTTGGACTGGACTGTCAGCCAGGAGTATGCTTGTAAGTATTTGCTTTGGGAATCCGTGACCATTCGAATTTGGAAAAAAGAGAGCAACTCATGAACCGATATCTGACACCACTGGTGCAATGTTCTCATCTTCTCCCACCGAGTTTTCAAGGGGAAATGTCATACCTTGACCAAGCCTTCCCACCAACTGTCAGCATTTACCCCCCATCACCTTTTGCCCAATTAGGATATATCCATTCAGATAGTAACTGGATCGACATTGAATGATAGCATGGGAAGGGAAGAGGAGAGGAGGGAGAGTGGTGGGGAGGGAGAGTGGTGGGGAGGGAGAGTGGTGGGGAGGGAGAGTGGTGGGGAGGGAGAGTGGTGGGGAGGGAGAGTGGTGGGGAGGGAGAGTGGTGGGGAGGGAGAGTGGTGGGGAGGGAGAGTGGAAACGAGAGGGGAAAGAAGGAACTTGAAAAACTCTAAGGAATTGGAAAGGAGGAGGTCTTGGGTCTGAGTATCATCTCACAGCCTGCCAATAGTGTGATTGCAGAAATCCTAAACTGTACCAGCTGTGCGGTGAAATTCCAGTCTGTCTGGGATATACCTAAGGAATAGTAGACAGAACCTAGAAAAGTTAGAAAACAAGCATGTTTTACATGCAGAAAATGGAATGGGCTGGAGGGAATAACGAAGATATCTCTGATAGGGTGGAAATCTAGAGGTTGAATGTAGAAGTGAAGGGTGAGAGAGAGTGGCAAAGGCTTGTAATTTCAGTACCTTCGATAAGGTGCCGCACGTCACGCTGCAAGGGAAGGCGAGAGCCCCTGGTATTAAAGGGAAGAGATTAGCATGTTGGCTGGGTGGCAGAAGGCAAAGAGTTGCAATAAAAGGTGCTTTTTCCAGGTTGGCTGCCAGTGACTAGTGGAGTTCCGCAAGGGTCCGCTCCGCGCTGGTCTTCATGTTGTAGATTAATGATTTGGATAAGGGGATTGAAGGCTTTGTGGCCAAGTTTGCAGATAATGCTGAAATAGGTGGAGGGGCAGGCAGTGTAGAAGAAGCAAGGACTCCGCTGTAGGATTTGTACAGGTTAGGGGTTAGGGCAGAGAAGTGGCAAATGAAATTCAGTTTAGCAAAGTTGCAGTCATGCATTTTGGTAATAAGAATAAAGGTGTAGATTATTTTCTAAATGGAGAGGGAATCCAGAAATCAGAGGTGCAAAGGGACCTGGGAGCGCTGGTGCAGGACTCCCAAAAAGTTAATCGTTAGTACGGAAGACTAATTCAATGCTAGTTTGAATATCAAGAGGACTGGAAAGCAAAAACAGAGATGCGGAGGCTCTATAAGGCGCTGGTCAGGCCTTATGATTCCAGGCATTAGTGCGTTAGCATATGATTTTTAGATTAGATTAGATTCAACTTTATTGTCATTGCACATAGTACAACAAAATGCAGTTTTGCATCTAACCAGGGTGCAAAGTAGTAAAGTGCTGATTAAGACAATATATACAAATGAGGATATATTGGTGTATGTACATAGGCATATACATATATCCAGATAGTTGTTAAGGTGCAAAAGATTGACATGTGGTATATTCTGGTGAATAAGAGCTTAACTATAAATTACATAAACTATAAATAATACTGATGAGAAGGAGGGGGGGGGGGGGGGGGGGGGGCGGCTGATGAGCATTTGACAGCACTGGGCCTGTATTTACTAGGGTTTAGAAAGTTGACGGAGGACCTCATTGAAACTTACAGAATAATGAAAGGCATAGATAGAATGAATGCGGAATGGATGTTTCCACTGTTGGGAGAGTCGAGGACCAGAGGTCACAGCCTTAGAATTAAAGGGCGCTCTTTTAGAAAGGAGGTGAGGAGGAACTTCTTTAGTCAGAGGATAGTTAATCAGTGGAACTCATTGCCACGTAGGGATGTGGAGGCCAAGTTAGTGGATATTTTTTAAGGCAGAGATAGAGAATTTCTTGATTAGAATGGGTGTCAAGGGTTATGGGGAGAAGGCAGGTAAATGGGATTTGGAGGCAGAGAAGTGCCAAGTTTGAATGGCAGAGTAGACTCGATGGGCCGAATGGCCTAAGTCTACTCCTGTGACTTGTGAACTTGTGAGTATCATAGAGTCATCCGGCATAGAAGCAGGCCCTTTAGCCCACTGAGTCCATGCCAAACAGCAACTACTAACTCTTCATGATAACCCTACGCTAATCCCATATTCTATTCCCCTCACATTCCATTCAAATCTCATAGATTCTACTATTCATCAACACGAGGGGAAAGTTAGTGTAAGCTAACCTACCAGCCTGCACATCTTTGAGATGTGGGGTTGGGGGTTCCAGAATACCCATAGGAAATCCACAGGGAGAGTGTGCAAACACCTCACAGCCAGAACCCGCGGTCAGCGTTGGGCCAAGATGCTGGAGGTGCCAGGCAGCAGCATTAACCTGTGGAGCCAATGTGCTGCTGATGCATCAGACACAAGATGCAAATACAGGGAGATGTACGAGCATAGCAGAAAATGAAAACAAAAACTATGAGATACAGAACACTGTAAATGCTGGAAATATTTAAAAAATAATTTAAAAATATTTTTAAAATATTTAAAAAATATTTTAAAAATAATAATATTGGAATTGTCTCCCAGTTCAGGCAATTTCCAAAGGGAGAGAAAAATTGTTAACATACTGGTTATGAGCTTTATCATAACTGGTGTCCTCTGAGAGAAACTGGAAAAGCTGATTACTTGAACCCTGAGGGCTCTAACTTGCTTATTCAAAAGATGACGGTTGTTCCTGGAGTTTGGATTGGGCCTCACTGGAATCATGCAAGAAGCTAAACACTGTGAGAGCAGAGTGAGACTCAGAATTAAAGATGCAGGCAACTAAAGGGCCAAGGTCTCCCTTGCACACTGAATGGAAGTGCCCTCGGTTTAATTTCGCCAACCTGGAGGAGATAAACCTTTGTCAACAATATGAAGAGGAATCCACAGTTAAGGAAATATTGCACATCTCGGAAGCACTTCCACAGTCCACTGCGTCGCCCTTCTGCAGGGATCTGTGCTGGGACTTCTGTTGCTCATGGAGATGGTTAGTAAGTTTGCAGATGACACCAAGATTGCTGTGGTTACAGACTGTGCGGAAGACGGTCAACGTATACAATGGGATGCAGATCAGCTACAGAAATGGGTGGAAAAATGGCAGATGGAGTTTAATCACAAGTGTGAGGTGTTGCACTTTGGAAGGTTGAATGTAAGGGAAAAATATACAATGAATGGAAAGTCCTTTAATAGCATTGATGTATAGAGAAATCTTCAGGTCCAAGTCCATAACTTCCTGAAAGCGGCAACACTCGTAGATAGAGTAATAAAAAAGGCCTATGATATGCTTGTCTTCTTTGGTCGGAGCACTGAGTATAAGTCTTGATGCAACTTTATAGGAAGTTGTTTGACAATATATTTTGAGTATTGCGTGCAGTTCTGGTTGTCCAATACGGGAAGGATGTGGACGCTATCGAATGGGTGAAGAGGAAGTTTACCAGAATGATACCTGATTAGAGGGTATTAGTTACAAGGAGAGTTTGGACAGAAACGTAGAAACAAAGAAAATACTGCAGGTGCAGGAGTAGGCCATTCGGCCCTTCGAGCCAGCACTGCCGTGGCTGATCATCCAAAATCAGTACCCTGTTCCGGCTTTATCCCCATATCCCTTGATTCCCTTAGCTAAATCTAACTCTCTCTTGACAGACTTGGATTGTTTTCTCAGGAACACCATCGTCTGAGGGAGGATGTACTGGAAGAATATGAAGCTATGAGAAGCACAGGTATAGACAGACAAAATCTTTCTTCCAGGGTGGATATATCAAATACCAGAGGGCAAAGCTTTAGGGTGAGAGGAGCAACGTTTGAGGGAGATGTGAGGGACAACATTTTTACACAGAGGGTGGTAAGTGCCTGGAACGCACTGCGGGTGTGGGGTTGGATGCAAATATGATAGTGGCATTTAAGAAACTTTTGGATAGGCACATGGATATGCAGGGAGTGGAAGGGTTTGGCTAATTTGTACCCAGATACGCTTTAGTCAATAGACAATAGACAACAGGTGCAGGAGTAGGCCATTCGGCCCTTCGAGCCAGCTCTGCCATTCACTGTGATCATGGCTGATCCTCCACTATCAGTAATTGTTCCTGCCTTCTCCCCATATCCCATGACTCGGCTATCTAACTCTCTCTTGAAAGCATCCAGAGAATTGGCCTCCACGACCTTCTGAGGCAGAGAATTCCACAGATTCACAACCCTCTGAGTGAAAGGTTTTTCCTCATCTCCGACCTAAATAGCTTACCCCTTATTCTTAAACTGTGGCCCCTGGTTCTGGACTCCCCCAACATCGGGAACATGTTTCCTGCCTCTATCGTGTCCAAACCCTCAATAATCTTACATGTTTCAATAAGATCCCCTCTCATCCTTCTAAATTCCAGAGTATACAAGCCCAGCAGCTCCATTCTATCAACATATGGCAGTCCCGCCATCCCGGGAATTAACCTCGTAAACCTACACTGCACTCCCTCGATATCAAGAATGTCCTTCCTCAAATTTGCAGACCACAACTGCACACAATATTCCAGGTGTGGTTTCACTAGGGCCCCATACAACTGCAGAAGGACCTATTTGCTCATATACTCAACTCCTCTTGTTATGAAGGCCAATATCCCATTCACTTTCTTCACTACTTGCTGTACCTGCATGCTTACTTTCAGTGACTGACGAACAAGGACCCCCAGATCTCGTTGTACTTCCCAACTTGACACCGTTCAGATAATAATCTGCCTTCCTGTTCTTGCCACCAAAGTGGATAACCTCACATTTATCCACTTTAAACTGTATCTGCCATGCATCTGCCCACTCACCCAACCTGTCGAAGTCGCCCTGCAGCCTCATAGCATCCTTCTCACAGTTCACACTGCCACCTCTGCAAATTTGCTAATATTACTTTTAATCCCTTCATCTAAATCATTAATGTATATTGGAAATAGCTGTGGTCCCAGTACCGAGCCTTGTGGAACCCCACTAGTCACTGCCTGCCATTCTGAAAGGGACCCGTTAATCACTACTCTTTGTTTCCTGTCTGTCAACTTATTTTCTATCCATGTCAGTACCCCACCCCAAATGCCCAATTTTGCCCACTCATCTCCTATGTGGGACCTTATCAGATGCTTTCTGTAAGTCCAGGTACACTACATCCACTGGCTCTCCCTTGTCCATTTTCCTTGTTCTTTCTCAAAAAATTCCAGAAGATTAGCCAAGAATGATTTTCCTGTTACTGCTATCCAAATGTGCCGCTATTTCAACTTTTATAATTGACTCCAGCATCTTCACCACCAATGATGTCAGGCTATCTGGTCTATAATTCCCTGTTTTCTCTCTCCTGCCTTTCTTAAAATGTGGGATAACATTTGCTCCCGTCCAATCCTCAGGAACTGATCCTAAATCTATAGAACATTGGAAAATAATCACCAATGCATCCACGATTTCTAGACCCACTTCCTTAAGTACCCTGGGATGAAGACCTTAGGGATTTATCAGCCTTCAGTCCCATCAGTCTACCCAACACGTTTCCTGCCTAATGTGGATTCCCTTCAGTTCCTCCATCACCCCAGATCCTCTGGCCATTAGTACATCAGGAAAATTGTTTGTGTCCTCCTGAGTGAAGATGGATCCAATGTGCCTGTTCAACTCATCTGCCATTTCCTTTATCCCCATAATAAATTCACCCGTTTGAGTCTTCAAGAGTCTTCAAGAGTTTTCAAATTTAACTCCATCTTTATACTCCCAATTTGTCAACCCATCCACACTTTCAGATCCCATATCTCCCTGTTCCTGCCTTCATTAGCACGAGGTACTGGAAGCAATCCAGAGATAACCACCCTAGAAGTCCTGCTTTTCAGTCTTCTTCTCTAAACTTGCATTGCAGAACCTCCTTCTTCTTCTTCCCGACGTCGTTTGTGCCCACGTGCACAACTACTGCCGGCTGTTCACCTTCCCTCTCGAGGATGTTGTGGTCAGTTTGTGATATTTTGAACCCTGGCACCAGGGAGGCAACAGACCATCCTCGAGTCTCGCCTGCTGCCACAGAACTTCCAGTCCGCCCCTCGGACAATGGAGTCACCCACAACTATAGCCCTGCCCGACGTCGGTCTCGCCAGTCAAGTCAATCACTAGGATTGGAGCCACCGACCTGTCCGCTGCTTGGACTGGAAGTGTCGTCTGCCCCAAAATAGTGTACGTGTTTTCATTTGGTGCAGCCACTGGGGTCTCCTGCACTCCACGGTTACTCCCCTTTCTCCCAGTCACCCACCTTCACTCTTCCTGTATCCTTGGCATGACAACCTCACTGTAGGTCCTGTCCACGAAACTCTCGTTCCCCTGGATGGCCCGGAGGTCATCCAGCTGCTTCTCCAGTTCCCCAGCACGTTCATTCAGGAGCTGCACCTGGAAACCATTTCTGCAGGTGTAGTCTCCAGAAGCTCCAGCCGTGCCCCTGACTTCCCACATCCTGCAGGAAACGCACTGAACCAACTTGCCTGTCATTTCTTCAGTGGACAAAAACCACACATTTCGATCAAGTGTAGCTTCAATCAGGCTGCTCCCTTAGAGCAAACCTTGATGATATTGGCTGATTAAATGCCTAATTCGCCAATTTACCAATTTGTGAATTAAATTCTTCAGCCAATCCCTGCCCTCCTTCACCTGCCGCTCCGCAGCCAACCAGGACCAAGTCTTGGCATAATGCTTGGCACAAACATTGTGGGCCAAACCGCCTGTTCCTGTATAGTATTATTTTATCTGTTCTATATTGTTCTAACACATAAATCTGTGTTTTCTCTGCTTAGAGCTCATCTGTGAGACAAAATAAGGAAGGTATTTGGCACCGTCAGCCCACTGTCTCCACCTCTTCCTTTCTTCTTCCCCCCCCCCCCCCCACCCTCACCTCAGTCTGAAGAAGGCTCTTGACCCGAAACGTTGCCTATTTCCTTCGCTCCATAGATGCTGCCTCACCCGCTGAGTTTCTCCAGCATTTTTGTCTACCTTCGATTTTCCAGCATCTGCAGTTCCTTCTTAAACAAAGGTATTTGCCACAATATCTCTCATTGTAACTCCTGTGCCCAGAAACTTCCTCTTGTTCTCTACACCAAAATCACATTGTTAATATAAAGAATTCCTCCAATTTGGCATGTTACTCACTTACATTTATACCCCTTGTTTCTGGACAGATGTTCTTTTCTCTCAATTGTCCCCTTGGAAGTTCCTCAGTAACCGAAGAAATCCAAATGGTTTTTCATCTTTGTCTTTGTAAGAAAGCCCCAGCCCAGTCAGTCTTTCCTGATAGCCGCCGCATCATCACCATTTCATTAGCGAGCTCATGAATTTTGCCTGCACCTTATGCAATGTCAAAATAACCTTTTAGCAGTAGGGATAAGATTTATAAATATAAATTGAAATGTACATTCAGATTCAGATTCAGATTCAGATTCAATTTTAATTGTCATTGTCAGTGTACAGTACAGAGACAACGAAATGCATTTAGCATCTCCCTGGAAGAGCGACACAGCAAATGATTTGGATAAATAACAATAAATGTTCCGGGGGGGGGTGATTGGCAGTCACCGAGGTACGTTGTTGAGTAGCGTGACAGCCGCCGGAAAGAAGCTGTTCCTGGACCTGCTGGTTCGGCAACGGAGAGACCTGTAGCGCCTCCCGGATGGGTAGGAGGGTAAACAGTCCATGGTTGGGGTGAGAGAGGTCCTTGGCGATGCTGAGCGCCCTCCGCAGACAACGCTTGCTTTGGACAGACTCAATGGAGGGGAGCGAGGAACCGGTGATGCGTTGGGCAATTTTCACCACCCTCTGCAATGCCTTCCGGTCGGAGACAGAGCAGCTGCCATACCAAACTGTGATGCAGTTGGTAAGGATGCTCTCGATGGTGCAGCGATAGAAGTTCACCAGGATCTGAGGAGACAGATGGACCTTCTTCAGTCTCCTCAGGAAGAAGAGACGCTGGTGAGCCTTCTTGATCAGAGTTGAGGTATTGTGGGTCCAAGAGAGGTAGTCGGAGAGGTTGACTCCCAGGAACCTGAAGCTAGAAACACGTTTCACCTCCGTACCGTTAATGTGGATGGGGGTGTGCGTGCCGCCCCTGGACTTCCTGAAGTCTACAATGAGCTCCTTGGTCTTCTTGGAGTTAAGGGCCAGGTTGTTGTCAGCGCACCATGCTGCTAAGTGCTGGACCTCCTCCCTGTAGGCCGACTCATCGTTGTTGCTGATGAGGCCAATCACCGTTGTATCATCTGCATACTTGATGATGGTGTTAGTACCATGTACAGGTGTGCAGTCATAGGTGAAGAGGGAGTAGAGGAGGGGGCTCAGCACACAGCCCTGTGGAACGCCGGTGTTCAGGGTGAGGGTTGAAGAGGTGTGCTTGTCTAACCTAACAGACTGGGGTCTGTTGGTTAGAAAGTCCAGTATCCAGTTGCAGAGGGAAGGAGCGATGCACAGATTACCGAGTTTGGCGATCAATTTTGATGGTATAATGGTGTTGAATGCTGAGCTGTAATCGATGAACAGCATTCTTACGTAAGTGTCTCTGTTGTCGAGGTGGGAGAGGGCGGAGTGAAGTGCCGTTGAGATGGCATCCTCCGTACTCCTGTTCTTGCGGTAGGCAAACTGATAGGGATCCAGTGTGGGGGGTAGGCAGCTTTTGAGGTGTGCCAGGACCAGCCTCTCGAAGCACTTGGTGATGATGGGGGTAAGTGCAACTGGGCGGAAGTCGTTGAGGCTTGCCGCAGTGGAGTGTTTTGGCACTGGCACGATGGAGGTGGTTTTAAGGCACGTGGGGACAACTGCCTGGGCAAGTGACAGGTTGAAGATATCAGTCCAGACGTCTGCCAGCTGCGCCGCACAGACCCTGAGCCTGTTCATTGCCTGCTTACGTAGTTTATTTCTCTGGGAATGATACCCAGGTTTTTCTCACTCACTTTATCATTGTGTATTGTTGCATTCTTCAATTCAGCTGTCTCTATACTCTTTACTTCTCCACCTCGCTAATTTTCCTATATTCGCAGAAACGTGGCAGCATTATTCCACCATGCACTTAAATTGCAGAATAATGCAATATTCTCCTGAATAACAGTCCATTTTAAGGACATTAGATTTTTAGGCTTTAGAGATACTACATGTAAACAAGTCCGTCAGCCCACCAAGTCCGCACCGACCAGCGATCACCCCGTACACCAGCACTATCCTACACACGAGGGATAATTCACAATTTTTTTTAACCAACACTAATCAACCTATAAACCTGCACATCTTTGGAGCGTGGGAGGAAACCGGAGCACCTGGAGAAAACCCACACAGTCACTGGGAGAGTGTATAAACTCCATTCAGACAATACCCGTAGTCAGGATCAACCACAACGCCCTGGTGCCGTAAGGTAGCTGTGCCACTGTGCCACCCGCCTCCCTGAAGGTGCTGGATTAGTGGTCAGTAATGTTCAGAAGTCAATGAATGAATGAATGAATAAGTGTATTGGCCAAGTATTCACATACAAGGAATTTGCCTTGTAGTATTCACTAGAGGAATTGTTTGTGCAAGGGGCTGTCCCACTTGGGCGACTTACACCGCGACCTCTGGCGAGTTTGCCTGCGACCCATACGCTTCAACTAGGTCGCGGCATATTTTTCAATACAAATTAATTAAAAATTGACCGCGACTAAAAAAAGGTCGCTCTGGGCAAAATCGATTTTTTTTTTGTCGTAGATCTAGTCGAAACCGGTCGTAGTAGGTCGTGATGCTAGTCGTAGGTAGTCGAAGGTAGTCGAAGGTAATAGCTCCGGTGTGAAAAAAAGGTCAGTAGAAAATAAAAAGGTCATTTAAAGAGCAGAACATCACCTCTTTCACTCCAAGGCATGTTCATTCATAGCTGGAGAGTTTTTTTGGAGAGACTTGTGTTTTAGAGATGGCACTAAAAAGGCAGCAGTGCATGGGGAGGGCACAACCCTAAAAAAAACCTGCCATGCAGGTGTTGCCACCCAGGAGGAGGAGTAACAGGAGGTGATGCCACAGGAGGTGATAGTGCAGGAGGAGGTAGCCCTGCATGAGAGATCCCAGGAGGAGGGGACCAGGGTGGTAGTATATGTCCCCACCACCACCCCACCCTTCACTGCCTCATTTCAAGGCAGCAAAGCAGCCCTTTCTCCTGTGTCTGACACGGCATCAGAGGCAGATGCCCCATTGGTGGTGAGGGAGGGCTGGAGGAAGGTTATGCCCCACACCTTCACCAGGCAGCAGGAGGGGGACCTTGAGGAATGGTTCCAGCAGAATGCCATCCAGTACAAAAAGGAAAATGAGGGGTACAGGGACAGGGACAAGAATGGCATGCTTGCTATCCACTGCCCCACATTTAAAGCCCAGCACCACTCTCTTCCAGTCATCTGGTGTACTGGGACAGTCCATCACATCATCTACATTCACCCATTGAGACCTCATCTTGTGCTTCCTCTTCACTCTTGCTCTTCCCCTTTCTTAAAAGGCTGCTTAAGAAAAAGGGCTACTGCAAATAGCAGTAGTTGTATTTTTACTAACATCCTCCAAACTAGTTCCTTCCTTGCTTGCATGGTTCAGAATGATTTTTTTTAAACCTGGGAGGCATTTTTTAGTGTGAAAAAAATGCAGACATGACATAATTTGATCAGGTGATCATATCAGCTGTAGACACTCGTCACTGGACGTTGTTGGTTTTCGATGTGGTCCTCTGTGGTGGAAGGGGGTCGTGCTCAATCACGGACCAATTTGCCAGAGACCATCCTGGGCTTTGGTCTATCTTGTACATGCCAACGATCAAGTCCATAGCCTTCAATACCTTTGCAATTCAAGAGGATGTTTAAATACTTAGAATCAGAGCACATGGACAAGCACTATGGACATCCATGCCAACTGGGGTGCCTATCTATGCTAAACTCATTTACCTGCATTAAGCCTCTCTCCCTCTATTCCTTTCTAAACAAAGTAACTGTCCAAATGCCTTTTAAAGATAATAATTATATCTGCCTCCAGTACTTGCTCAGTGTGCAAAATATATCCCTCAGATCTCTTAAATTCCTCCACCTTCTCTTTCAACCACATTATTTTTTAATGTGTTCTCGTGTTCCAGAGGCATATGTTTTGGGGAAGAAAGTCCATGACTATCTCTATCCCTTTTAATCCTGCCCTTTGGAAATATATTTGATGAGTTGAAACCTGATAGGCTGATCACTGACATTGAAGGCTATGGAATAAAAGATAATGTAGCAGAATGGATGGAAAACTGGACAAGGAAAAAGAAACAGGAAAAAGGAATTCCAAAATTCCTTTGGAATTTTTGTCAATAACTTCCTAACCACTGACATGCTACTCGCTTTTAACACTTTTCTTGCCAATCATTTTCATATCTAAGTGTTTTATAAAGATTTCTTATGACTTCCTTGCTCTTGTACTGTGCTCATATAGAGAAAAAACACAGGATCCTGGTGGCATTTTAACTGCTTTTAACAGTCAATGCATATCTATCCCCGTTCTGTAATGACAATCCTTCAGAATTATGGTCTCTGGTTTATAGTGCATCCTCTCTTTCTTGTTGCTCAAATCTAACATATTCCATTTTTTAGCATTAAATTTCATCTGCCACCTATCAGTCCCACTGGTTCAAACTGACTAAGTAACTTATTTCCATCTTCACATTTGCTATGATTCCACTTTATATACATAAGACAAAGCAATGGTCTTAGGGTACCGACCCTTGGGAGCTTCATTGTACTTTCCCTCCTTTCTGAAAAACATTTCATTGCTACTGTTTCTTTTTTGTTTGTCCAATTTTCTATCCATTCTGCTACATATTATGGAAGTCTACATATACCACATATTTTGTCTTTCCCTCATAAACCATTTCTGTTACTTCATCAGAAAACTCTAGCAAGTTAGACATGATTTGCCTTTAACAAATTATCAATCCACCCTTGTCCAATGACTGGTAATTCTGCCCCTAATTAATGTTTCTTAAACATTGCCAAGATAGAAATAAACCTTATGTTTAAGAAGGAACTGCAGATGCTGGAAAATCGAAGGTAGACAAAAGTGCTGGAGAAACTCAGCGGGTGCAGCAGCATCTATGGAGCGAAGGAAATATACTTTAAAGTGACATAGACAGGTTGAACCAGTGGGACAGATAGGTGGCAGATGAAATTTAATGCTAAGAAATTGAATTTCTGGAATGGTTCTGAATGGAATTTTTGGAATGGAATGGGTCTGAAGAATGGTTTCGGCCCGAAACGTTGCCTATTTCCTTCGCTCCATAGATGCTGCTGCACCCGCTGAGTTTTTCCAGCACTTTTGTCTACCTTAGAGGTAAACCTTATTGGTCTGTGGCCAATGGCTTATTTCACATCCTTTTTTTGAACAAGATTCTTCGAGCTAAAATCAAATTTTAAAAACAAATCTCAGTATCACACACCAAGTCCATACCTGAATAACGTACAGAGATTTATTGATTTAACTGAAGCAGTTAAAAATAAATTTAGTCTTTCAAATATTTCTATGGATTGAAGAATATGGAACTAAACATTACCGGTCTGTAAATAAAACCAGTCACAGTTTAAAACAAATATATATGTGTGGACCGATGAATGATCATTTTGTGTTAGAGCTGGGAGCTCATTTCAGAAATATGATCTCACAGTTTGTGGTGGTGAAAGGAACTCACCACGAACAAGCAAACTAACTGTGTGCAGCAGTTGTAGATCCAAGGGTTTAAAATGCTGTTTGACTGCACAAGGCTCACCAGCTTCAAACTTGTATTGATGTCCAAACTGAGGGAACTGCAGAAGACTGGGTGACGTCGTCAATGACCAGCTCACAGACCCACCAGATCTGGAATCTTGGCTCCAATCCAGCCCATGCTACAGGGACCAGGATCTTCTCTTTCAACTTGCTGAAAGTGTCCAGTATAAATGAGACTTGGTTTCACATCAACGGATCAAGGGCATGGAAAAGAGACTGCGATCTCGCGCAGATAGTTTAAAAACCCAAAAGATTGTGGGACATGGACCTTTTAATTGTACATTCAGGGATACATTACTGTACACAGGCAGAAAGCCCACAGGATTTGTGGAAATTATTTACAGGATGCAAGTTCTGTTGATGAGGCAAACATTCAATGGACATTCCTAAATGCTGTTGAAAAGGTGAGATGTGCAGTGTTATTGAACTCTGCCTCTCCTTGTGCTGCTGTCCTTGTGTTCTGGGGTTTAGATTCTGATGAAGAAGGAATGGGAATATATTCTCAAGGTTTAACTGTGTTTGATTTGGAGTGAAACATGCTGGTGTTGATGTCTCCAAGTGCCTGCTCCCCATGGGTTTCTGGGAAGTAAAGTTCATGGGTTTGGGATATAGAAACAAGGAACTGCAGATGCTGCTTTACAGAGAAAGATACAAAGTGCTGGAGTAGCTCGGCGGGTCAGGCAGCATCCTGGCTACTCACACGGGGCGGCAGCCATACCTCACCACCAGGTTTCCTCCCACACTCCAAAGACATACAGGTTTGCAGGTTAATTGGCTTTGTAAAATTATAAATTGACCCTGGCGTGTGAAGGATAGTGTTAGTGTATGAGTATCGCTGCTTGGCGGGGATTCAGTGGGCCGAAGGGCCTGTTTCTGTGCTGTATCTATAAACTAAACTAAACTAAGCGGGCCTGGTCGCGGAAATGGGAATACACCTGGAGTCATCTGAGGCCCGTCTCCTGCTCAACCCCGAAGACCAGGAGCTGGGGAGGAGGACTGCGATGGCAGACAAAGGGCCATTTTTAGGATGGTGGCAGATGGAGGAGATTACCAGTGCCACCATGACAACGGGCCTTTAAGGCCAAGATAAGACTGTGCTCTCAAGAACGCTGAAACTTTGATGACACCAAGTGTCTGAGGTTATGGAGAGAAGGCAGGAAAATGGGGTTAGGAGGGAGAGATAGATCAGCCCTGATTGAATGGTGAAGTAGACTTGATGGGCCAAATGGCCTAACTTCTACTGCTATTCGTTATGACATGACTCTTTGTGTACTATCTCGGCGAAGTCTACTATTACACTATAATCGTACTTTTGTATTTATCTATGATTGTGCTTATCTATAGTATAACTTCACTGGATTGTACACAAAACAAAAACATTTTCACTGTGCCTAGGTGCATGGGTACATGTGACACTAAAGCATCATCATCATCATCATCCGTGGAGACCATGGATCGGTGACGTTTCAGGCGGGTCCTTTCTCCAGAACAAGGATCCCAATCCAACACTTCCCCTATCCATGTTTTCTGGTGATGCTGCCTGACCCGCTGAGATGGAGTATCCTTTTTTTGTCCTTTTTTTCTTGGGTTTGGCAAGTGCTATTGAAGCTGTTGTGGTGAGATGCCGAAGAGAATCTTGCAATGCTTTGACAATGTTGAGTTGGTGTGCTTACACAGAGGAAGAGAATGTTTAGTGCAGTAGATGGAGTATCAGTCAAGCAATAATTTTTTACCCACAAATGGCTTGAATACTGCTGTTGCAATATTTATCCTGGCAGATCAAATATTCATTATACTGTTGACTTGCCCCATCTAGATGGCTTTGTTGAGTCAGGTCACTCACTGCAGGGTGCCTAGTCTCTGACCTGCACTTGTAGTTGCAGTTTATATGTGGCTGTTCCATTTAATTTTGACGGTGGAAGAGTAAAGAACAGTTATGGAGACAAGGGTAAATGTTCTTGTGTAGGAAATGGTCACTGTTTAGCACATGGATGGCATTAATGTTGTTTCCCATTGTTCAGCTCATGCCTGAATGGTGTCTAGGTCTTCATGCACGTGGTCTTGGATTGTTTCAGCCACAGAAGCTGTTGGATGGAATACTGTCCCACAATCAGCAAACATCTCCGTTTCTAGCCTGTTGATGAAGAGAGGGTTTTGGTTGAAACAGCTGAGATGATGGGGCTCTTAACGTTGAGCCGAGGAACTCCAATGGCAACGTCCTGGGAGTTGAGATAGTGTGTGTGACGACCATCTTACTTTGTGCCTGGTGTGATTTGTGTTGTGAAGAGTTGTCCAGTTTATTCCTAATGATTACAGTTTTATCAAGGCTCTCTGGTGTCAAGAGGCTGTCATTGTCATCTTACCTCTGGAATTCAGCTCCTGCAGACCAAGGCTACAATGAAGTCCTTGTTTTGTCTTGTGTTTTCAGCCATTCGTGATATCTTGTGGAATATATCAATTTGTCTTAACACTGCCTTCTGTGATAGTGGGGGGCCCATCAGGAGGTGGAGAAGAATCATACAGGGCAGTTCTAGCTGAAGAGGATCGCAAATGTTTCTTGCCCCTCAAATGCTGCACCCAGACTTTGTTGAAGGTGGATAGATTAACAAGTTGTCTTATCCTATGAGCTGTGTAATAATGCACCCCCATTTGCAGCTTAATGGGACAGGACTGCAGTATTTGAGTTGAATTGCTAAACTACGTTTATCAAATGTTTCATAGAAACATAGAAACATAGAAAAATAGGTGCAGGAGTAGGCCATTCGGCCCTTCGAGCCTGCACCGCCATTCAATGCGATCATGGCTGATCATCCAACTCAGTATTCCGTACCTGCCTTCTCTCCATACCCCCTGATCCCTTTAGCCACAAGTGCCACATCTAACGCCCTCTTAAATATAGCCAATGAACTGGCCTCAACTACCTTCTGTGGCAGAGAATTCCAGAGACTCACCTCTCTCTCTGTAAAGAATGTTTTCCTCATCTCGGTCCTAAAGGAATTCCCCCTTATCCTTAGACTGTGACTCCCCCAACATCGGGAACAATCTTCCAGCATTTAGCTTGTCCAACCCCTTAACAATTTTGTAAGTTTCTATAAGATCCCCCCTCAATCTTCTAAATTCCAGCGAGTACAAGCCGAGTCTATCCAATCTTTCCTCATATGAAAGTCCTGACATCCCAGGTTAGCTCATCTATCACTTAGCCTGCTGCTCTGTATTGTAGTTCTCCGAGGCTGTTTAGGTATGTCTTCTGTTGTCCCTCTGCACTCCTTATCAAATCAGGGTTGGTCCCCTGGCTTGACAAGCATAAGGAGCAGAGTGTGGGACAGGAGGTGGAATTCAATTCCAGCACAAACTCCATTGGCTAGCACGATGGTCACAGCACACAACTCAGTGGAGCGTGTCCTCTCGATGAAGATGGAACGTTAGGCTTGCTCTTCTGCTCCAGGTGTGTAATATGCCACATCGTACAAGGCTTTCATAGATCTGCACTTTGTAAGTGTGGTGCAGTGATAACCACCTGTTATAGATTCCATCTGTCAGCTAGGAATGTCAGGATTTGTGTGCAGGAAAAGCAGCACCTGGCATACCCACAGATGGGGTACCAGCCTGGCCAAGCTGAATCAGATAGAACATAGAACAGTGCAGCACAGGAACAGGCCCATTGGCCCACAATGTCCATTGACCCGCAATATGATGCCAAGTTAAATGAATATTCTCTGCTTGAATGTGATCCATATCCCTCCATAAAGGGATACATGCATGTTAAACATAAACACATCATGAATACCCACAGCTACGATATTTTACAGCCATTGGATCAGATCACAGTTCTGCAGTCCTATCACAACTAGTTGTGAATGCCTGAAGAGGTGTCCCAACCTGAAATGTAATCTGCCCTTTTCCTCCACAGATGCTGCCTGGTTTGCTGAGTTGCTCCAGCACTCAGCATTTGATCAAAATTCCAACATCTGCAGATCCCTTGTCTCTCTCGTCGTGAACAGTGGTGGGCAATTAAGCAGCCGATGGGGGAGAAGGCTCTGCAAACGTCCCTATCCTCAGTGATGGTGGTACCCAATATTTGAGTGCTAAATACAAGGATGAAACAGTATTTTTCAGCCAGAAATGCTGGTAGGTGACACATCATGGCTTCCTCCAGAGGTACTCACCATGATAACAGCCAGTCTCTAACCAACACGTGATATCAAAAAGGCTACTTGGCTCTTGACCCCTCAATATCTTTCCATCATCTACAAGGCACAAACCAGGAGCATGAAGGAATGCCTTCAATGTGGAGGATAAATGTAGTACCAACAACTTGCAAGAAACTTGTCACTGCCCACGACAAAGCATCCCATTTTACTAGTGCTTGACCACCTTACACATTTATTCCCTCCACGTCGACACACGATGGCTACAGAGTCAACCATCTGCAAAATAGACTGCAGCGACTTGCGTCTCCCTATCCAAGACCGATACAACCTTAAAGCACAACAGCAAGCCCACAAGCGCCCCACCCCATGCAGGTTCCACTTCAAATCACACACCAGCTTAACTTGCATGTATATTGCTGGTCCTTCATTTCACCGGATTTAATCTTGGAACTCCCTGACCAACTGCACGATGGGAGAACTATTACCAGAAGCACCAGTCATTGGGGATGGGTAATCAGTGCTGACTTTGGTGATGATGCCAAGATCTGGTAAAGTTAATTAAAAACATACAGTTGCATTTTCTCATTTTGATGATCACATTAAGGTGACTTTGTGATTAAACAGCCCAATCAGAAGATGATCACATTGTACATCAATGGAACAAAGCCAAATCATATCATATGCACATCTCAAACAGTTCATTAGCTATATCTGTACAGTACAAAGTCTGATGATGATACAATTCACAACAATACATTATAAAGCATGCAATCTGATCACTTCATAGTCTGTTAAAGAATTTGTGAGTTTTTCTGTAAAGGTAAGAACAGTCATCGCCAATATCTTTGCACGAGTTAAACAATGTCCAGTGAATACACATGTACTGTTACATGCCGCCACTGGGGGTGCCGCACGATTGGCAGCCCCGCCAACAGTCTGTTTGCTTTTTCGTCTTTTTTTTATTTTTAGTGTGTGTTAAAAGTTTATGTAAATGTTCTCTGGTTTGTTTTATGTGGGGGAGGGGGAGGGGGAGGGGGAGGGGGAGGGGGAGGGGGCGGGCAGTGTCTTACCTTGCCAGAGATGCGAATAATTTTTGGATCGCATTCTCCGGTCGATCTGCGGCCTACCATCGATGGAGCTGGAGGCCTCCTTGGCCTGACCTTGGGCCTCACCGTGGGGCATGGACTTACATTGGAGTCGATCCCTTGCCTGGGACTTTACATTGGGAGCCTGCAGTCTCTGTGGAGTTACTGTGATGGATGTTTATGTTAAAATGTGTTTGTCCCAATGCTTTTTACTTGCATGACTGACTTGGCAAGTGAAATTTCTCGTATGATGCAAAACATACTTGGCTAATAAAGTATTATTGTGTTTAAGAAGGAACTGCAGGCGCTGGAAAATCAAAGGTAGACAAAAATGCTGGAGAAACTCAGCGGGTGAGGCAGCATTTATGGAGCGAAGGAAATAGGCAACATTTCGGGCTGAAGAAGGGTTTTGGCCCAAAACGTTGCCTATTTCCTTTGCTCCATAGATGCTGCCTCACCCACTGAGTTTCTCCAGCATTTTTATCTGCCAAAGTATTATTGTGATTGTGAAAAGTGTGTGTTAAAGAGGTGCATTATTTCAGCATAAATTGCTCAAAAATAATATCTCAGACTACACACTTCATATTTACAGCACTGTGTGATTATATAGATACAAATTAAACTTGCCATAGGAAGTTAGGATTTGTCTACCCCAGTCTAATATTCATTGCGCAAAATTTGATATCTCGTTCACTTGGCATTGAAACATCTGTATGGAGTCCCATTCTTTCAGGTTCTAATTATCATTGGAGATATTTCTTAAATTTTTCAAAAAAAAAATTGCTTTACTTTTTCTTCTGGTGCTTTTTCTTCACACTGTCTTGCCCTTATCCTTTTATTTTCAGTGTTTGGTGCTTTAGTTTTAAATTACTGGGCTCATAATCAGAAGGTGTTAAAATCCCACAGGCACCTGGAGAGCTTGAATTTAATTAATAGAAGGATGTGGAATTAGTAGATAAAATCATTCAGGGTAAGTATTAGAAGTGTCATAAAAGTCCATATGGTTCTCTGAAGACTAGGAAAGATACCCGCCTTCCTTATATGGTCTGGCCTATATATGATTCCTGATCAATATCTGAAATTACCCAGCGAGCCACACAGTTGCAGACAACTGCAGTGAAATTCACCACACAGACTACGAAAATGAAGGCAGCATTTCATCATCCCTTTCTCAAGGGCAGTTTGAAGAAGGGCATCATTACATGATGGCCTTATATGGAATATATATATCCCACAAAAATATTTTAAAAGTATCCGATTTGACTGCATCAAATATTCTTACATTTACACTTTGAGACTTTGTGCTGCTCATTCGTGATCCTTCAGTAACTGGTTAAGGAGACACAGTGCTGGTGATCTGGCTCATTCAAGCCCTGTGCAAGATGCCATGATCATTACAATAACCTGCAGAACATACCAAACAGAATCTATGGGCAAGTGCCCACCACACACAGCCAAATTGGTCCGATGTGTCAGAAAGTTGAGCTCTGAAGACCCAAAGATCTTTTGATCTTCCACCACAATCAATCTGCATGACTAGACAAGCTGATTTTGAGAATAATTTTCTATTTGGCAAGATATGAGCAGAATGCATTGGGTTTGCAGAAATCACAGACACATTTGCAGTGGCAAACACTACGATTTATAACTGGAACAGGCAAGTTAAAAATCTGGAAAATACTTCAGTTCATGAGGAATTAACAACATGCTGTGACTTCCTCTCACAGGTTGAAGGTCAGTCTTGAGGTGCTCCAGAAGAGGTTCTGTGCATTTGAGGAGAGTTCTAGCATTTAACACGGTGGACAAAGTTCAGAGAGAGCTCTGGTCAACATTTGTATTGATGGACTTTAAAATGCACTTTGTGTGGATATTGTGTCAGGCAATATGCGGTGGTGGACTTGAATCATGCTTTCCCTGCCGAGAGAGCGGGGACACATTCAGTGATATGCTGGGGACGAAAGGAGAAAGTGTTTACATGCTGACATGAATAAGACCATGGGACCACATCTCCCTCACTCACACTCAGCCGCCTCTCTGGAACAGCCCTGGGGCGCTGTTGACGTGCGAATGGGTTGGAGCCCTCGTGTTCAATTGTTCACTGATAGTCTTGCTGGTTGTCGTGTCACCTTTCATCATCCCCGTTTCATCGGGTGTTTCCCCTCTGTGTCCTGTTGCGTGGAAGCAAAAGGAAGAGAGTATTTTGTCCAGCGAGGAATGTGTCACCTCCTCGAGGGGAAACGGTCCCTGGAAAATCTGGTCTTCACAACTGGACCCTGCAGACTCCTAGTAGCCATAGATCCCGTTTTCGACCCAACCCGATTCTCTGCTTCTTGATGCTTGGTCACTGCAAGACTCATAAATATCATTAGTCACAAAGCCGCTCTCAGAGCAGTGGCTGTCGACGTTATCATACTCTCCAGAGAGACTGTGCAAGCCTCGATTAGCTGCAGTGGTGCGGAAGGACGTGGTGTTAATGTGAGGATGAGTTCCAGTCAGGTCTGCCTCTGACTGCTTTCTGATGATGTTGTAAATCTCCAGGTTTGGCGACTGGGTTCTGACCGGCTCCATCCAGAAGCTGTGCTCTTTCACAACATTTTCACTCCTTTCCTTCCTCCTTAAAATAAAATCATTGACTTGAATTGCCGGCCAGACTGAGACAAATTTGGATCACATTTCCCTCTCTCACACTGAGTTGCCCCTCCCAGTGGGAAAGGAAGGGAGGGAGAAGCTGGGGTGGTGAGTGCATGAAGCAATGTGAATTCACACCGATGTTGACGTTGGATTGTCCCTCATGGTTAGGTTGGAGGGTCCATCATCTGTAGACTTGGGTGGATCGTCACCGAGACATTGGGTGGTCTGTTGCTGTGACATTGGGTGGGCTGTCACTGTGCGGTTGGGTGGTCTGATGCTGTGGGGTGGGGTGGGTTGTCAATGTGATGTTGGGTGATCCATCAACGTGGGGTTGGGGGCTCCGCCACCATGGGGTTGGGGGGCTCTGTCATCACGGGGTTGGGGGGGCTCTGTCATCGTAAGGTCGGGTGGATTATCACCATGACGTTGGGTGGTCCATCACATGGTGTTGGGAGCTCTGTCGCCATGTGGTTGGGTGGTCTTTCACCACGGGGTTAGTGGGGGGGGAGGTCTGTCACCATGACATTAGATGGATCCATCACCGTCGGGTTGGGTGGTCTGTCACTGTGACATTGGGTGGTGTGTCACCATGACATCAGGGGTCCGTCACCCTGACGTTAGGTGGGTTTTCACCGTGGAATGGTGATCTGCCAATGTCTGGGCCACCTGTCATTTCCAACTTACCTTCTCACAAAGAAACGGAAACAAAAGACTGCACTGGAGACCAGCAACAGGAGGAGCAGGGGGATCGTTGGAATGATAATGTAGATGATGTTGAGAGAATTGCCTGCAGAAAATAAATGGTCCAATTACAAAGATAAATTTGACATTTTGAAACCTAGTGAGCAGGATAGAGCATGTGCATCTTGTTTGACATATTCCAAATGAAAGTGAACTTTAGAAATGTTTGTACACATGGGGAGTCACTTGGCCCATCATGTCTGAAATAACTATCCCAAACTAACGCCACCCTCTAGTAATTGACCCACAGCCCTGCTGGTCACAGGTCTTCCAGTATAATCGGTGTACTTTTTAATAGTGAAGTTCACTATCTCGACCGCTTTTCCAGGCAGTGAGTTCTGGACCCCCACCTCCTTTTGTACAATAAAACTTCCACAAAATCCTTCTTTCAATTATCCCACGAATCACCCTTGCTCAGGAAAACAGGTCCTTCCCATTTACTTGAAATAATTTTACATCTGCCCCTCAGGCTTCACAATCCAAACCCAAGGAACCCCACCCACCCCCATCCCCAGCTCACCCAGTCTTTCCTGACAGCTGCAATTGTCCAGACTTGGCAATGTCCCCTTAAACCTTCTCTGCAGCCCCTCCAGGTCAACCACCTCTTTATTCTTATGTGGCGACCACAACTCTACACAGTACACAGGCCGTGGTTTAACTGTTACTGTTTATCGATCCAGCATTTGTTCTCCGCCCTTATCAACCTTGCCTCAGCCAATAAAGGAAACATTCAATATTGCTTTAGAAAGATGGTTTGGGGTTCATGCTGAGCTAACTGAACTCAGCTAGTTGTCGGGGTTTTGAAAAGGTCTCTTGAACTATCTTCAGGAATGTCAGATTAAGGAGCAAAAAAAAAAAAACCATTCAGGATTCCTGCAACATTCCATAATCAATCTCCGGATTTGGGCTTCAGGCTGCAACATAATTCAAATCAGTTGTGAAATCCTTTGACCGTGACCGGGCATGTACGAGTTATAGGAGGGCATCAGATAGTCAAAGAACCACAGTTCAAGGTGGGCTGGTTCCTTCCAGCAAGAAGTGAACCGAGTTTCTTTTGAAAAAAAGATGAAAGGGGCATTTTACACAGAGAGTGCTGTGCCTGGAACATGATGCTGGGGCGAGGGTGGATGCAGAAATGGTACTGGTATTTGAATAGGCAACTTGATATGCAGGGAAGGACACAAGGCTGGAGTAACTCAGCTGATCTGGCAGCATCTCTGGAGAACATGGATAGGTGATGTTTCGGCTAAGACCCTTCTTCAGACTGTTTGTTGGGGGGGGGGGGGTTGGAAAAGGGGAGAGGCAGTTCAAAGCGTGGCAGATAATAGGTTGACAAAGGCAAGGAGGATTTTGTATAGGTGGGTGGTTGGAACATAGGCCAGAGATAAGAGGATAATTGGAGAAATCTATGTTCATACCATTGGGTTGTAAGCTACCCAAGGTGATTCTCCAGTTTGTGACTGGCCTCACTCTGGCAGTGGAGGAGTTCCAGGACACAAAAGTCAGTATGGGAATGGGAAGAGAAGTTAAAATGGTTAGCAACCAGGAGATCCAGTAGGTCTTGGCAGACTGAGTACAGTCTACTCTTGGTCTTGCCAATGTACAGTAAGCCACATTGGGAACACTGGATGCAATATTTCAGGATAGAAGAGGTGCACGTGTACCTCTGCCTCCCCTGGACGGACTGCTGGGGTCCTCAGATGGAGGTGAGTGGGACAGGGTTTACATCTGTGAGTCCAACAGAGATGAAGACTCAAGTCCAATGAAAATCGGCATTTTTAGCTGAGGAGGGGACCTGTGCCGCGACAGGAATCCGTGCCTTTGGTCTTTGTCGCCCAATTTTAGGGTTTGAACCCAATTTTAGTGTCAATACCTTCCGATAGCAGGGAGAGTAGCATTGATGAAATGGCTTATTAATTGAAAAAGTGTTTAAAAACGAACAGCTGGACAGATGACAAATGTCCATGGACCACGAGTTACTTCCACCACAGGTTGGTGACACCTTCCATTGATAAGGGCTTCACGGGATTGGTGCAGCAAAACTTGGTATTGGTCAGAAATAGACACAGGAGGCAGAAGCCTGTAGCCCAGTAAGATACTGTGTGCGCACTGCACTTAAATTCCAAAAATCAGTACAGTAGGTTATGCCATCGTATCACATATTTAGAGCATGCAGTGGAGGATGATTTACATCCCATGCTGCTCAGTATTTCCATAATTACCTTCTGATTTGCCAATAGTTACAGGTGAATCCTTCTCGCCCTCAGTAACTGGAACTCCCGATTCATCTAGAAACAATGTTAAATGCAAATAAATGTAGGTTCTGCCATTATCCTTGCTCAGTTAGGGCTCAGTATTTAAAGATGAGGAAGTTGGTTGCTTCTTAAGGCTGCTGTACTCCCTGCCACAGTCCTAGCCACCTTTGTGCATCAGCTAGATATTACTGCTTGCTAAATGCAACATGTACTCTGGTGTGTAGTTGACTGACACATACAGAGGGGTTGGAAAAAGGTTAGTCGATGCTCGTGATTTACTGTGAAACTTAGAGGTTTGTGGGATTAATAACTACCATGTGTAGGAAGGAACTGCAGATGTTGGTTTAGAAGGGTCAAGTCAAGAGTCAAGAGTGTTTTATTGTCATATGTCCCAGATAGAACAATGAGATTCTTACTTCCTGCAGCACAACAGAACATGTAAACATAGTATGATTCGAGAGAAAGTTCAGAGTGTATATATACACATACTCACAAGTACACACACACTATATATATATATATATATATATATACACACACACACACTCAAAAAACAAACAATAATAGTGCATTCATAATAATAGTCTATTGTAGCTCAGAGCTTATATGAGGTTGTAGTGTTTAATAGCCTGATGGCTGCAGGGAAGTAGCTATTCCTGAACCTGGCCGTTACTAAAGGAATAGGTGACGTTTCAGCTCAGAACCCTTCTTTAAATTGCCATTCCCGCAGTGAATAAATTACCATTCTCGCGCTGTTGCTCAGACTTTTCTCTCCCATTACTTCATATGTAAAGGTTTGGAAAGATTTCTCCCTCTTATTGCTTTGTTGATTGCTAAATTGCACTAAGATCAAAAGACTCCAGATGCTGAAAATCCAAAATAAAGCTGGAAATGCTGGAAATACTCAGCAGGTCAGGCAGCATCTATGGATATGGAACGAGAGACAGATGCTGCATCAGAACTGAAAATGTGAAACAAAACCCACAAGAACAGTCCAGGTAGGTAAACGTTGCAGAGAGGGTGGAGGAGGTATTGGTAAATTAATGAGGGCAAGAGAGCGAGTAAACAGGGTGTACTGTTGGTCAGAGCTTTTGTAGAGAACTGAAATTAAAAGGACAATGTTGGCCATGCCCAGCAGCTCATAGAGTGTCCATGAAAATAGGAAAAAAAGGTTAATATTACAGCTGGTTGAATTCATCCCTGATTCTTTGTTTCCCTCTTTATCCATTTCAGGAGAAATGTTAACAGTGAATTTCCATTGCAAGCAAATAGACACACACAGCTGTCTCAACTATACTATCACCCACTATGCTTTCTGTAAGGACTCCATTCCACTCTCCCAGTCCCTCAATTCATTTGTTTCTGTTCAGATGATGAGACAGTGGTGCAACGGTAGAGATGCTACCTTTCAGCGCCTGAGACCCGGGTTCGATCTGACTATGGGTACTGTCTGTATGGAGTTTGTAGGTTCTCCCTGTGACCACGTGGGTTTTCTCAGGGTGCTCTGGTTTCCTCACACACTCTACAGATATGCGGGGTTGTAGGTTAATTGGCTTCTGAAAATTGTCCCCAGTGTGTAAGATAGAACTGTGTACGGGTGATCGTTGGTCGGCATGGACAGGTGTGATTTGTATTTCACAACCTTTACATCGCTCTTTGTATTTTCTCACTTTTCAGTTGTGAAGAAGGAGTTTCAACCTGAAATGTTAACTCTTGTTTCCCTTTCCACGGACGCTGTTTGGTCTGGTGAGTGTTTCCACCATTTCAGTTTCAGGATTTGCTGGCAACTTGTATGCCTTGGTGTAGCAACTCTGCACCCAGATAACCAGTTACCACAACTTTGCCAATGCTTCGCATAATCTTGTAAATTTAGATTATGCTCAAAATCAGTTAAACTTCTTAATCACTAATTGGGACAAAATCTGGGACATAATTGACAGAAAATCTGGGGTAATCTATGAAGGTTACTGATGCCTGTAACGTTTCAGTTCTGGGTCATCTAATCCTGAGAGATCTCAGTACCCAATGGAAACAATGCAGGCTACTGGTCAGAAATTGGACAGATCTTCCCCGGCAAGAAAATTAAGACACAACATCAAACCGTTTGCCTCCAACTGCCCATGCAAGGTAGACACAAAATGCTGGAGTAACTCAGCAGGACAGGCAGCATCTCCATGCAAGTCTGCTCCTGGACATTGTGATCTGAAGCTTTAGCATATCCTACTAAGTATTTCCATTCGTGTGCTATCCTGTTCCACAATGTGACGGGATTGGGTTTTCATCATTTTACCACTCTACGGAGAA
This sequence comes from Raja brachyura, assembly GCA_963514005.1. The sequence goes on along the minus strand of OY740806.1, from coordinate 24,112,133 downwards.
GCAATCCACTTACAATGGGAGCAACTTTCATGTCACATCTGTGGATTTGTGAAGGTGCAAAGGAGATGGAGGAGTTAAATCAGTTTGTAATGTCACCCATAGATGTGCTGCGTTCACATCACCACTTAATATTCCAAACGGGAAATACTTCACTCATTCAAAGTCTACATGATCAGAATCTATATGACAAAATCATGATAAACAAGATTTACCTAACTATCTATGGCCCTTGTTTAAGATAGCATTGGGGCATGGCGACTCTTTGCATGCTGGCCTCAAAGGATTTACATATATCCACAACATTTGTTCCATTCTTTCAAATCTCCGTCTATGTGTACTCACAAATAGCATGACTGTACTCATGCATAGTATAACCTGCTGGACACCTTGCAAAACAAGAGTTTCACTGTATCCTGGTATGCATGACAATAATAAATTTCTAGGAAGGAACTGCAGGTGCTGGTTTATACTGAAGATGGACACAAAATGCTGGAGTAACTCAGTGGTTAAGGCACCACCTCTGGAGAAAAGGAATAGGTGAAGTTTTGGGTCGGAACCCTTCTCCAGACTCAGAACCATTGAAGAAGGTTTGTGACCCGAAATGTCACCTATTCCTTTTCTCCAGAGATGCTGCCTGTCCCACTGAGTCACCCCAGTATTTAGTCTGACAATAATTAACCGTGACCCAATACCTGCACTCAACATATTCATAGACGAAACCTTTCACCATTAGGGACGTGTCAGCTCACCCACCTCCTCCACTGACAACCTTTCACCCCCATGCCATTCCCTTGTTCCTCAACCAATCACACCCGCCAACCCTTTCGCTCAGCCAGTGAATACATTGACTCCCCTCCATGTAATTCTGGAGTGTCAAAAGAGCACTCAGAACAACAACTGGCTCCTCTCCCCGCCCTGTAGAACGGAGCGGTTCAGGGGATCCTTCACCCCTGCAGCCATTAGATTTTATAATATGAGCCGCTAAGCTGTAGGGGGATGCATTTTTGCATGTTTTAATTTTTTTATTGTTAATTATTGGTCTTTTTAAGTATTTATTGCTCTCAGGTAGTGCCCACATTGTATTTTATGTATTTTCTGGCTGCGTTCGTTTTGAATGTGTGGGTTTGTTGGTTATGGGCTTCTGGACATCTGAATTTCCCTGAGGGGATCAATAAAGTATTTATAATTTATAATAATAATAATAATTACCTGCATCAGATCTATTATCTCCAGAGGGAATTAGGGTCCGATTCAGGGAAGGAGTCAGGGTTGGACTCGGAATTGTAGAAACTCGAACTAGGAGCAAAAAACACACGGAAACCGCAGTTATGGGCTGTGGCTTTTCCAACAGTGCCTCACTAACCTGCACACTCATCGACCGAGGACAGGAGCAGCAGGCACATAGCAACACCACCACCTGCAGGCTCCTTTCCAAATTACACACCATCCTGATTCTGAACTATATTACTAAACCTTCATCATCACCGGTCTAAATCCTGGGCCTCCCAAGTCAGCTGTGGGAGTATGTTTACCGGAAGGACTACAGTGGATCTAAAGTTTGGCCCAATATCATTCACTCAAGGGCAATTAGGGATGAGAAATAAATACCAGCCTTGCCAGTGATACTCACAACTCAGAATTGAAAAATGTACATATAGTTGGCATCAGAGATCAGCAGGTGAAAATCCCTTTCCCAGCCAAGGCTCTCCACCCCCAGAGCTCAGCCCGTAATTTCCAGCCACCCACTCTCAAGACCACCCCAAACCTCTGTGAACCTTGGATTAGCCCCTTCTACAGCTGACTCTGTGAGATGCTCCCAGGCACAGCAATGCTGAGAGAGGTCAACCCCCTCCTTAGTCCTTGATGAAGGATTGGGAGTATATATCAGTCAGGATGGTGTGTGATCTGGAGAGGAACTGGCAGTCCTGTCACACTCCCAGCTCTGATCCAACCTCCCCCACCACTGCCGTTTCATCTCCCCATCTCCATGCCAGAAATTAAAGAGGGGTGGTTCCACTTGTCCCAGCCCAACTCTTGTGCCAACCACCACCAAAGACAAAACGCCCTCCCTAGAACTGCCTTAAGCTTCTTCCACCACAGGCCTGATCTCCCTCCAGAGCTGGGCCAGCGCTGTGTACCAAATCTGGTCACAGGAGAGAGAACTTCTTGCCAGCAACTACACATGGACATGCTAGCTGCTCGTACAGCCTGGGACCTACAGGCAGCTCTGAATTCGGATCTCTTGGCTGAACGTTTCCCCAAGCATGCAGGATTACCTGGTGCATACTTGCAGATGAAGTTGTTTTTCATGTTGCATCGATCATCATTCCATTGATACAAGTACGGGCCTCCCATGCCGGAAGATGCAGAGGGTTGGTGATACATCACAACACACACTTCACTGCCACATGATGGCTCGTCCACATACCAGTTCCTAAAAGAAACAACAGTTGTCAACTAATGGCAATTTGACAATGGGCAACAATGGGAATGTCATCTTAGATTGAGAGCACACGGTTTCTATCTTCCCCTCTCTGATTCTAATTCCCAGTCAAACAGTTCCTGGGTCTAATGACAGTGGGAGCTGGGCTTACTTTCTGTTGTGTTATGATGACTTGTTTCTTTGTTCTTAGGTACAATAATTAAATGCTCAGACCTATACTTGTCCACCATCACAAGACGGACTCAGTGAGCTAGTGAATGAGCAAAACCCAGAGACTGAAGAGAACCAAATGTGAGGGCCAGCTATAATTGCAATGTTCAGCCAAGAACCACTCAGTTTAAGACCCACCACCAACTTCTCAGGGTAACTGAGATTGTACAATAAATGCTGGCACTGCCAGAGACACTTGCTCCCAAGAACGAATAAAGAACATAATATGCTGGCAAATGGGCGGCACAGTGGTGCAGCTGGTAGCGCCAGAGACCTGTGTTTGATCCTGACCTCAGCTGCTGTCTGTGCAGAGTTTGCACGTTTACCCTGTAGGTTTCCTCCGGGTGCTCCAGTTTCCTCCCATATCCCAAAGACGTGCACATTTGTAGGTTAATTGGCCTCTGTAAATTGCCCCTAATGTGTTGGGAGTGAGAAATCGGGATAAAATGGAATTAGTGGGAACGGGTAAACGGTGTCCGAAGTGGACTCGGTGTGCCGAAGGGTATGTGTGTATGTTGCATCTCCAAACAAAATTAAACTAAACATGGTGGAACATAGCAGTGTCAAGGTTGATAATAACTCCAATATTTGCTGCCATGAACAGTAGAAGGATGCCCACCTAAACTTTGCATCGCTCCCATCCAGCCACTGGTACAGGCTTGGACAACCTGCTGAGCTCTCGCTGCCATTCTCTCTCCGCGAGAGTCCAATCCAGAAATCTCCGTCACCAGCAGACAAGCCTTGGATCAGCTTCTCAACGAGCTGCTGCTCATTTTCTGACTCAATGCTGAGCAGGACCCCGCCATCGCTTTGACATGCATGTTCCGCCTCCTTGAACCCCAACCTGCGTGACGCATCTTTATAGTAGGCAATTTTGTAACATGGTCGCTCAATTCCCCTGCGACACACTCTCTGGCCTGCGCAGAGAAAAAACAGAGTCAGTTAAAGTTGGCCAAATAACAGCTTGCATTTATAGAGCAATTTCATCATATTTGCAATTTCCCAAGCACCTGACGGAAAGACGATTAACCAAAATGTGTTGACCAACCTTCTCTGAACGTAAACAAATTATCAATTGTATCCCTACTTAAACCGACAGGTATAAGCACAGAAATAGACTCCTCTGCCCACCTAGTCCACAATGATATCAAGCACCTATTTACACTAACCCAATATTGATCCCACTTTCCCATAGATTCCCCCCCAGATTCATCCCCTCACCCGCATGTCTGGGCATTTTATAAAGGCCAATTAATCAAACACACACGCTTTTCTTTGAGGTGGGAGAAAACAGCCACAGCTGGGGGAAACCGATGCAGGCACAGGGGAAGAGTGAAAACTCCACACACACAGCACCCAAGGTCAGGATTGAACCCAGGTCAATGGAGCTGTGAAAGAACAGTTTCATTAGTTGCACTGCTGTAAAATTCAGGAAAATATCTTAAAGATCTAGGATCCTTTCTGACCAATTTCACTCTTTGATGCATCTGATGAAACAGAAAGGAGGCCTGTTATAGCAAAGTTGTATTAAATGTGATGATCATAAAGAGAATGGATTAGTTGGCATGCGCAGGTTGGGCCCTGCATCCGTGCTATATGATTCAATGACTCTATTCGAAACAGAGATTAAACCTCTTTCTTCCTGCCCATCTTCTCAACTTGGAGAGGTGATGGATACACATGGAAGTATGTTCAACTAATTGATTTTGTTTAGTGAAATATTATTCTTCAGTTTAGAGCCAGCATTCGAACCCTATCTTCGCATTCGGAAGTTACTGGGTGGAGAAATAGGAAACGTCTGCTTTAATTCCTTTTCATTTTTCAAAATAATGCACTTATTGTTAAGTTTCCGAGAAATATGTAGAAATATACTAGGCCCAGGAGCTCAGTTACTGCACATCCCCCACTACCAAAATGAATTCAGTGCCTTCCCAATCCCATGTAACTCCTGGCGAGTAGTTCAGATGATTCCAGGCTGGTGTCTTCAGAAATTTGAAAATCCAAAACAAAATCTGCAGATGCTGGAAATCTAAAATGAAAACAGATAATGTTGAAAATACTCTGCAGGTCATCCCACACAAAACAAAGAATCTTCGACCTGAAACAGTGACTCGTAGGAGTTACATGGGATTGGGAAGGCACTCGCCAGGAGTTACATGGGATTGGGAAGGCACTGAATTCATTTTGGTAGTGGGGGATGTGCAGTAACTGAGCTCCTGGGCCTAGTATATTTCTACATATTTCTCGGAAACTTAACAATAAGTGCATTATTTTGAAAAATGAAAAGGAATTAAAGCAGACGTTTCCTATTTCTCCACCCAGTAACTTCCGAATGCGAAGATAGGGTTCGAATGCTGGCTCTAAACTGAAGAATAATATTTCACTAAACAAAATCAATTAGTTGAACATACTTCCATGTGTATCCATCACCTCTCCAAGTTGAGAAGATGGGCAGGAAGAAAGAGGTTTAATCTCTGTTTCGAATAGAGTCATTGAATCATATAGCACGGATGCAGGGCCCAACCTGCGCATGCCAACTAATCCATTCTCTTTATGATCATCACATTTAATACAACTTTGCTATAACAGGCCTCCTTTCTGTTTCATCAGATGCATCAAAGAGTGAAATTGGTCAGAAAGGATCCTAGATCTTTAAGATATTTTCCTGAATTTTACAGCAGTGCAACTAATGAAACTGTTCTTTCACAGCTCCATTGACCTGGGTTCAATCCTGACCTTGGGTGCTGTGTGTGTGGAGTTTTCACTCTTCCCCTGTGCCTGCATCGGTTTCCCCCAGCTGTTAGTTTAGAGATACAGTACAGAAACAGGCCCTTCGGCCCACTGAGTCTGCACTGACTAGCAATCCCCATACACTAACACTATCTTACACACACTCGGGACAGTTTACAATCTTTACTGAAGCCAATTAACCTACAAACCTGTACGTCTTTGGAGTGTGTGAGGAAACGGGTGCACCCGGGGAAAACCCACGCGGTCACCGGGAGAATGTATAAATTCCGTACAGACAGTACCCATAGTTAGGATCTCTGGCACTTTAAGGCAGCAACTCTACCGCTGCGTCACTGTGCCGCCCTCTGTTTCTCTTCCCATAGATGTTGCCTTCAGGAATTGCAGTGCCAATGCTCACCTGTTGGTGGCTCTGCCCATTAGCAAATGGTCTAATGTTTGGCACAAATATTAATGTTAGTGTTTTAAAAGTCTTTCATTCTAAGTGCAGTGCCAACAAGGGGCCACAAGGTACACACTCCATTCTATTAAAGCTTCATCTACTTCAAAGAGGATGGGATCTAAATATGATAGACATGCTCAGAAATTGCAACACAAAATGTTGTCGAATTAACATGCATTCACCTCCACACAAACAGAATCCTAATCGTACCAAGCTATTCTTCAATAATGTCTCTTTAGTCTAGAATTGTGCAATTCTCATGCTCTCAGTTCCATATTTCTGCATCTAAATCATAAGAGAATTTGATTTTTAACCAATCTGTCGTAAAGGTACACACATCTAAAAGAAACTCCACAATCTCGTTGAGTGAAACAAAAACAGAATCTTGCTTTACATTTCTCACAGTAGCGCAGTGAATGTGCAGAATACCCTCTGATTCCTTCCGACACTGAGCTGTCTGAGTGGAGTTTGCACGTATCCCTACGACCGGGTGGGTTTCCTCCAGGTGCTCCGGTTTCCTCCCATATCCCAAAGACGTGTGGGTTTATAGGGTGTGTAAGAAATAACTGCAGATTGCTGGTTTAAATCGAAGGTAGATTTATAGGTTAACTGGCCTCTGTAAATTGTCACCAGTGTGTAGAGAATATATACAAAATTAGGATAACAGAACTAGTGTGAATAGGTAATCGATGGTCGGCATGGACTCGGTGGGCCAAAGATAAATTGAAATTATCTTTCAATCAATATTGTGATATCCCTAAATGCATATGATCTTCTAACTGTAACCATATGATTTGGTACGGATGCACATTTTGATATTTTCACTTCAACATTTCAGAGTTCCAATAGTTTTAATTATGGCATACCAAATGCTGCATATAATCTGTTGAAATTCCAAAGCCTCAAATCCCTCTGCTTTTCATTCACTTATTTATTCTCCCCAAATGAAATTGTTACTTTATTCCCCCAAATTTGGTGCTTAGAGAGGTGCAGCGCAGAAACAGGCCCTTCGGCCCACTGAGTTCATGCTGACCAGCGATCCCTACACTCTAGCACGATCCTGCACACCAGGGACAATTTACAACCTTTACCAAAGCCAATTAACCTAAAGATTAACTGTACATCTTTAGAGTGTGGGAGGGAAATGGAGTACCCAGGGTAAACCCATGCGGTCACAGGGAGAACGTGCAAACAGTACTCATAGTCAGGATTGAACCCGGGTCTCTGGCACTGTAAGGTGGCAACTCCCTCTGCGTCAGCGTGCCGCCGTAAATGATCTACCTCAAACACAAGACACGATTTCATCCACTGCATCCATTATGTTACTTACTCATAAACTCCTGGCAATGGCATCCAGTCTGGAAATATATTTACAAAGATGTTTTAAGTTTGTCTGCACATTTTAATACAGCTCTTTACAGGCCCATATCAAAATAACTGATCAATATCCACGTCCAAATCTTGTCCAGTCCCAACCATATTTCTCCGAGTCCAGCATTCAACTGCACAGCCTCCCTTGATATTGTCAACATGGAAAGGGTACACAGTAGATTTACGAAGATGTTGCCAGAATTTGAGGGTCTGAGCTTAAAGGAGAGGTTGAGCAGGCTCAGACTCTATTCCTTGGAGCGCAGGAGGATGTGGTGTGATCTTTTAGAGGTGTATAAAATTATGAGAGGAATAGATCAGGTAGATGCACAGAGTCTCTTGTCCAGAGTAGGGGAATCGAAAACCATAGGACATAGGTGAGGAAGGAAAAAATTTACTAGGAAGCCGAGGGGTAACTTTTTCACATAAAGGGTGGTGGGTGTATGGAATGAGTTGAAGCAGGTACATTTAGACAGGTACATGAATAGGACAGGTTTAGAGGGATATTGGCCAAATACAGGTAGGTGGGACTAGTGCAGGTTGGACATACTGGTCGGTGTGGGCAAGTTGGGCTGATGGGCCCGTTTCCATGCTGTAAAACTCTATGACTTTCTTGGGAAACAGTCCACGAGGAGGTGGACAATTGTCTCATGCATACTGCAGCAACCTTGACTCCAGTGTGCAGTGGGACTGGCACTCTGTGCTTGAAGGGTCTCAAGAGTCAAGAGGATTTAATTCTCATGTGCACCAGCAACAGAACAATTCTGACTTGTTGTGGCTTTACATGCATCTTAATGCAACAACACAACAAATAAAAATACAATAATCAATTCCTATGCTTGGTAAGCAGACCATAATAGTACAAACTGATATACGTCACACAAACCTAAACATAGTGGATCGTTGTGGTGGTAGGTTTCTGGTTAGTGTTGTGTAGGGTTCAAGAGTCTGATGGTATTGGGAAAGAGCAGTTCTTGAAACTGGAGGTCATGGTTCTCAGGCTCCAGTATCTTCTCCCTAATGGTAGCAGCCAGATGAAAGTGTAGTCAGGTGTGGGTCTTTGATGATGTTAGCTGCCTTTTGGAGGCAGTGCTCTCTGTAGATTCCCTACTGGAGAGATCAATGTCCGTGATGGACCAGGCTACCACTTGCTGTGACCTCTTTTGTTCTTGGGCATTCAAATTACTAAACCAGGCTGTGTTGCAACTAGTCAGTATGCTCTGACAGGATAGCCTCTTCTTGCCACCAGCCAAGCAAGAGTTTAGAAGGATTTAGCAATGTTGCATTCCTCACGTGATTTGATGATTTGCTCAGAGAACCATGTGATAGGATCTGCTGTCTTCTGCTGCAGGACCTTCTGTGCAGACAGTTGGCAGGTTGATGTGGTCAAAGTTGGTTTTTGTTTTGCACAAATATTCTGTGAGGGATTGTGTCATGGTCCAAGTGAAAAGAATGTTCTTCAGTAATTTGGCCAGTCTCATCCTTCACAACACTAGAGCAGCAATAATTTAATTGTACCTGTACATCACCGTACTTGTGCAAATGACAATAAACTCGACCTGCATCGAGTATGTGTATACAGTATTTACATACAACTTGACACAGACACAAGTGATGAGGGCTATGTTGAATATGCTTGTAGATTTGGACATGGCATACCTGTGGATATGATCCATGATATGGGTGTTCAAATGAAATGGAAGATGCCCATATTGACAGCCATGGGCAGAAGCAGGATATGGGCCACATCCACAGCATGCACTGGAACATCAAAACCATGTCCCACCAGGTGACCAGATCCTCTCACGAAATCCAAAGAAAACACTGTCGCCTCATTTCCAGATTCTGCTTCACCTTGGCTGTGTGCTCCACCTGGTTCATGGTCTGTGCCCCAGCTCTTCTGAATCACATTCACAGCATCTCCAGGTAGTCGGTTCCAAAGGTGAAAAGGAACAGAGGATTGGTCAGGCCAGTTTCAAACAACGTGACCTCGATTTTTCTGCATTCTACTCTGTTTTTTGCGCGCGGTTCAAAACTAGTCGCAGATGCTGATCAATCTGCTGCCTGCCATCATCATCTATGTAAACATTTCTGCCATCAACAGAGCGAAGCACTTACAGTAGGTGTCCTCAAACATTGCTTTCACTGCGAGGACAACTCTGGAGGATCTTTGCTTCCAATGCCAGTGCACCATAGCTGTAGTGTATACAAACTACAAAATTCTTTATCTAGTCTATTCCAAAATGATTTCCAGAAACCACAGCCAGCACTACCAACAAGGATAAGAGTGGCAAACACATAGGAACACTTCGGAAGTTTGCGGATGATACGAAGGTAGGTGGAGGGGCAGATAATGTTGAGGAAGCAGGGAGTCTGCAGAAGGACTTTGACAGGTTGGGAGAGTGGGCAAAGAAGTGGCAAATGGAATGCAGTGTAGCAGAGTATGGTCATGCACTTTGGTAGAAGGAATAAAGGTATATATCATTTTCTAAATGGGGAGCAGATTCAGAAATCGGAGGTGTGGAGGGTCTTGAAAGTGCTCACGCAGGATTCTCCAAAGGTTAATTTGCAGAGGAGTCAGTGGTAAGGAAGGAAAATGCAATGTTGCCGTTCACTTTGAGAGGACTAGAATATAAAAGCCAGGATGTAATGCTAAGACTCTATAAGGCACTGGTCAGGCCACGTTTAGAATACTGTGAGCAGTTCTGCCCCCATATGTAAAGAGGGATGTGTTGGTGTTGGAGAGTGCAGAAGAGGTTTACGCAAATGATCCTGGGAATGATTGGGTTAACGTATGAGGAGCATTTGATTGATCTGCGTCGCTGGAGTTTAGAAGGATGAGCGGGAATTTCATTGAAACCTACTGAATAATGAGCGGATATTTCCAATGGTGGGAGAATCCGAGACCAGAGTAAATAGACATATCTTTAGTATGGAGATGAGGAGGAATTTCTTTAGCCAGAGGGTGGTGAATCTGTGGAATTCATCGCCACTGATGGCTGTGGAGGCCAAGTCACTGGGTATTTTTAAAGTGGAGATTGACAGGTTGTTGATTAGAGAGGGCATCAAAGGTTACAGGGACATGGCAGGAAAATGGGATTGAGTGGGAAAAATAGATCAACCATGAACGAATGATGGAGTAGATTCAATGGGCCGAATAGCCTAATTCTGCTCCTGTGACATATCCTGTAAATGAATAAGAAAATAAAATAAAATTAATGAACTTGACCACACTTAATAAGTTATTTGTATCACCACATCTTGACCCCTGGGACTGAATTCCTGGCATTGACCTCCCAAAGCTGCTGGTGCTTAGAACAGCCCCCTTCAGGGATAAGACACTGCATTAACCAAGACGTGTGAGATAGTTACTGTGGTTAGTGTGAGACAGGCAGGTAACTGCAGAGGCTGACAGATAACTGCATATTACTGGGATATGTGATACAAAGCAAGTAACAGGTCACGCAAGAACACAAGGGGAGACTCATCAATGGTCGAAGTCTGGATTTATGGTTGTCTCGACTTTTGTTAGATTCCACCACTGGAACAGAAAGTTCATAAAACTTCCTAAAACATTACTTTTTAACTTGGAAAACTTAAATCATTTTCCGTAGCCCTGGAACACCATTCGAATTGATGTAAAGTCTCTGCATGGTCGAACACGTTGAACATTATAGGAATTACTCATGCATTCCAAGGCTAGCTTAACCTTTCTCGGGTGTGATGCTCAGAACTGTTGTCATCTAACCAGGACTTGGTATGTGTGGCAGATCTTTCTATTCTTCTATAAATGTGCTATAATCATTCTAATAAACGAATTCTTCGCCACACGTTTTTGTGCTTCATTAGTTCATTCGGTGACCTTGTGCCAAGATCATTCATCCTCTTTGGACTAAGTGTTCTCCAGAGTTCCCAACAAGAGGCCTTGATCATACTGATCTCATTTCCAAGCCCCCGCTGCTCACAGTCAGTCTATGTGGACAAGGTGAATTCACAGAATCTCTTTTGCCGGCGCACACATCTCAGCATCAGGGATAGAGTCACCCCTTAATGTCCTTTGCTCCAGGTAAAAAACAGCATCTTTCCAGCCTCTCCATACTCAAACCCTCCAGATCTGGTAACACACTCAAAATTTTGTTTTGCACCTCCTCAAGTTTAATTACATCCTTCCTATAGCTGCTGACCAGAACTGCACACAGTACTCCAAGTGCGGTCTGACCAACAACTTATCCAGTTTCATCATGATGTCCTATACTCACCGTCCTGACCCACGAAGGCAAGCATTCCAGACGTCGTACTTGTCCTCACACCTTGCACTTGTCCAAGTTAAATTCTATCTGCCATTACTTGGCCCACTTCCTCGGTTCATCTAGATCATGTTATAATCTTAGATAACATAGAAAATAGGTGCAGGAGTAAGCCATTCAGCACTTCGAGTCAATATGATCATGGCTGATCATCCAAAATCAGTACCTCGTTCCTGCTTTTTCCCCATATCCCTTGATTCCATTAGTCCCAAGAGCTAAATCTAACTCTCTTCATAATATTCTTTACTGTCCTGTACAACACATTTTAGTGTCAACTACAAACTTACTGATCGTGTCAACAACATTGTTATCCAGTTCATTAATATTCATAACTAACTACTGTATCTTCAGCATTAACGATTTTCACTATTTGAATAATGCTGAGCTCATTTTTCTTCTGCGCAGAATGGATTACCTCACCATTATCTACATTGACATCAATCTGCCACTTTGGCAATTAATTGATCAGTCTTCATGTAATGTTATGTTCCCAGCTCTGCCCAGCCACCAATCATTGTGTTATAATAAATGTAACTATTTGCCTTTTTACTATATTACAAATCAAAAATAGATATAATAATTGAGGTCTCCTCATAAGTGAGGCAGTGTGCTTTATTTCTTCCCACATTGAGGAGTTACCCATTATCCCTACACTCTGCCTTCCACTGCTTATATAATAATCACAATCATTCATTTCCATCCTTTCCCAAGAACCTTAATTACTTTCACCAATCTGCAGGGTGGAAACATATCAAATGCCTTCCACTGGATTTCCTGTGTCTACTTATTTACTTATATCCGCCCAAAAAAAAAAATCAATTATGTTTATTGTACATCACCTAAGTTGAATTGGAATTCTTTGTGACAGAAGGCTGTGGAGGACATCAATGGATATTTTTAAGGCATAGATAGATAGATTCTTGATTAGTATGGATGTCAGGGGTTATGGGAAAAACTCAGAAGAATGGGGTTAGGAGGGTGAATTAGATCAGCCATGATTGAATGACGGAGTAAACTTGATGGGCCGAATGGCCTAATACTGCTCCTATTACTTATGAACATAACATTGGTCTCAATGGGCTAAATCACAGTAATTCTGACTCAAAAAGTTCTCCACAACATATATGAGGCGAACGGATGTGTAATATCTTGGTCTCTCTCTCTCACTGATCTTTAATACCAAAGTTATATTTGTGATTCACTACTCTAACACACAATTGCTAAACCAGATGGCACTTTGTAAGATCGCAATTAAAGATCTGCCATTTCTCATTACAACTGGGGCAAAAACAATCAAGTTCCAGGGATAAATAGGAATCCACAACCCTTGCGGAACAAAAGACTATCATTTTTAATCCTGATATTTCATTCAGGCTCAACAACGTATTGTGAAGATATAGTTTTAAATTTCCAGTTCCTTTGTATGGAGAAGTGCTTTCTGACCACATTACAGGCTCGATCAGGATTGAGGCTGATTCACCTTGGACTCTTGTCACCAAAGACAATAACCGATTTACCCTGTCAAATCTTCTGTAGACAAAAATGCTGGAGAAACTCAGCGGGAGAGGCAGCATCTATGGAGCGAAGGAATAGGTGACGTTACGGGTCGAGACCCTTCTGCAAATCTTCTAGTCATTTTAAAACACCTCAATTTGCTCACCACATAATAATCAACCCTCATGGAAACAAAAGTTGTGTCTATGATTGTCATATAGTTGAATAGAATTATCTAGCATACAAGAGGTCTCCATCCCACTCTGATCTATCAGTCTCTGGCCTCCCACAGTGTTACAATGAGTCCCAATTGAAGCTCAAGCAACAGCACCTCATCTTCTGCCTGGTCACGTGGCAGGGTTCTGGACTCATTACTGACGTCTACAACTTCAGGTAACTTGATTTCTCCATATGTATCAGTCGTTCTTCTATGATGTTTGCTCAGATTGTTCGCTTTTTTCCCCCCTTTATGTTTCCTCTGGGAGTGAAGGACATGCACAGCCTTTCTTGCTGGGGAGCATCTTGCTCCCTGGTTTGTCCATTGAAAGATACAGCATGGAAACAGGCCCTTTGGCCCACCGAGTCCACGCTGACCATCGATCATCTGTTCACACTAATTCTATGTTATCCAACTTCCTCATCAACTCCCTACACACGAGGGGCAATATAAAGAGGCTAATTAACCTACAAAGCTGCACGTCTTTAGGATGTGGGATAAATCCAGAGCACCTGAAGAAGCCCAGGGAGAACGTGAGATCACCGTACAGATAGTACCCGAGGTCAGGATTAAACCAGAGTCTCTGGCACTGTGAGGTAGAAACATAGAATATCGGTGCAGGAGTAGGCCATTCGGCCCTTTGAGCCAGCACCAACATTCAATATGATCATGGCTGATCATCCAAAATTCATACCCCGTTCCTGCTTTCTCCCCAGAAGATCTACCAGGCCACTGTGCCGTCTATGTTCACCTCTCTGACAGTTCCCATTCATTCATTAATCAGATAACCTTGTTTCCATCTTATCCCCATGGCCACCCTGGAGCCATTCCTTGCTCTCGCCCTCCTGCTGTTTAACAAGCTTTTTTTGTCTCCTTCCCAGTTCTGATAAAGAGTCTTCAATCTGAAATGTTTCTTTTCCCACATATGCAGCCTGACTGCTGAGCATCACCAGCATTTGCTATTTTTATAATATTACAGGATGTCTATCAGCTCCTCAAAGTTATATTCAATCCGTTTCACTAACCCACTCTTTCACTTGCAATGTTTATCCCTTAAGCATTTATTCAGTTCCTTTCTGGACTATCATGAAATCTTTGTGCTCACAATTATCTGGCAATATATTCCAAATCCTGACCACACATTAAATAGTTTTTCCGCAAGCCATCCTGGGTCGTTTTGCCATTAACCATGAATCTGTAAGAGAACAGAAAGTGTTGGACGTACTCAAGGGGTCAGGCAGCATCCAAATAGAGAAAAACACAGCCACATTTCCAGGTACTCCAAATCAGAACACACTGCAGTACTCACTGGATATCATCCCACTGGCAACTATCCCCTATAAAGAAAAGTGGGCTGAAGAAGGGTCCCAACCAGAATTATTTCATCCATTTTCTACAGAGATGCTGCCTGACCCGCTGAGTGAATCCAGCAATTTGTGTCTTCCTTTGGTAAAAAAACAGCATCTGCAGATTTTTCTTATGTTTAAATCTTTCTTAATTTTGGAAAGCTCAGTAAAATACATTCTGCTGTGGTATAGTTTATCTGCTAACTGCAGCACTTCACTCGTGACAGTTGTCAGGAAGCCTCGGGTAGGAATGGATGTTAGAGAGATAGAGGTATAGAGGGGGGGGGGGGGGGAGATGGGGGGAGAGAGGGAGATAGATAGCAATATCCAATAAAACTGCCTTCACACCGCCGTGTCTTGACATCACCCACCATCCATAGGATTAAATCGGATTGCTGTTAAACCAAGTGATATCGACTGGTTTTCGCTCCCAACTGACCGGCGGCAGATGTCTGGAGAATGACTATGTTACAGAAGCTGAACTCACTACATTCTGTAATTACCACCCCCGTCATCCAGAACATTCAATATGCTCAACCACATTAAACATATTAGTTTTCAGAAGTAGTACTGCGAAAATTATAATATGTCACCAATTCGCGGAGTTGTCAATAGCGTTCGCTTTTTGTTTTGCTAAACACCGTAAAGCTCTGTGGTAATTCTAATCACCCAAAGACGTTCATCTGCGAACTTTCCCTTTCCTTTTTAAAAGCTAAATATCTAGTGATTGGTTGTGGCGACGCCGAGAGAAAAGTGGGTGCAAGCTCGGACAAGTTCTGGCCTGAAAATGTACTTAGCTCCGATCCAATATCAGCAATAAAAAGTTTTTTCGGAAACCAGGATTGTAAGAAACACAGCGTTACATGTGCCGGGAGTTGTGCACCTTCCCCCCAACTCACCGCTCAGGAGTTTGAAGGCGATGCTGCAGCGCAGTAGACAGAGTACCATCACCGTCAGTAATGCCTTGGGCTCCATGTCCCCCACAACATCGCCTGCAAAGCGCCGGGAGAAAGCAGCATCTCAGCACTTTGGGCAGCTTCGTGCACCCGGAGTCTCCATCTCGCCTCCGCCGGGAAGAAAATGCAGCAAATCCGAGCAGGAAGCCGTGAGGAGATGGTGAGACTCGCTCCCCCTCGCTCTCCCACACACACTCTCTTTCTCTCCGTTCCCTTCTAAAGGGTCTGCTTCCACGCCACTCTCCCACTCTCTTTCCCTCGAACCCTTTACCCCCTGTCTACCCCCTCTCTTTCAATCTCCTCCCCTTTCTGGTGCTTGCTTGTCTATCTCCTTATCTGCTTGTGTCCCACAATTTCACTTTCTATCTTCTTAATCTATCTTTTCCTCTCTCTATCCGTCTCTTTATCTCCCCCCTCTCTCTGATTCATTCACTCACTCTCTCTCTCTCTCCCACTCTCACTCTCCCTCTCTCTCCCTCTCTGTGTATTTCTGTCTCTGGTGCAGTGGGACTGCAGGAAACCAGCTGTTCCTAAAGATCAGCACTTTTTAACCATTACAGAAGGAACAGCAGAGGGAGTCTGATCAATAAACCAATTAACCAGAGAACAGTTTAAAAATACCACCCAAAAATGTAAGTCGCTTCCCAATATATTAACTGTATTAATTTATAGAGGTTCACATTTGTGAAAATGGTTAAAGCAAACCAAAATTCAGTAGCTAGATCCCCAAACCAATAGGAACTGCAATAAAATATAGATATGCTAAAGAACTCAGAAATTATTATCATATTTAAAATTGTTGGGAGCCAGTTTGGCAACACTGCCTGCTCGTTTAAAGTGGGGAGAGGGGATAAGATAAATGGTAAGCTTTGGACATGTTCCGAACCTTGTTACGTGCATGACAACCCTTTACCTCATCTCCTGAACATTTGTCTTCCTGCAGGAAGAGCTTTGTTTATTTTACTCTTTAGCCTGGGAGAAACAAAGGGAGACATTTCTTTCCACTGGCAAGAGGATTAGTTATCGAATAGTAAAAAGATTTATGATTATTGGGAAGGAAAAGAGAAGAGACTGGGGAATAGTCTTATATACCGTTGTTATGAGCTGAAATTCACTGCCTGAAAGGGCAATGGAAACAGATTCAATAGTAATTTTCAAAAGAGCCGAGCATATAAATGTGAATATTTAAAATCTGCATGGCTACAAAGAAAGAGAACTGGTGTGGGTTGAAGTTTTTCACAGAGTTGGCTCAATGAGCTAAATAACCCCACAGTGCTGTATGGTTCAATGATAACAGGGTGAGTTTTATCTTATTTTCGTATTTCCCTATGACATGGAATGAGGCCATTCAGTTGATCGAATCTGCGTTGGCTCTCTGAATATTCCCGTTAATGATATTTGCCCACATTTCCTTGTAACATATTCTCTCATATGCGCATCGACTCCTCTGTGATTCTCCCAACAGCCACCAACACTGAGGATAATTTACAGGAGTCAATTAACCAGCAGGACTTTGAAATATGAGAGGACACCAGATCACCCAAAGAAAACTAAGAGGTCAGAGGAAGGGTGTGCAAACAAGGTCTACATTGGAGGTCACAGTGGGGTGGCACAGTGGCGCAGCGGCAGAGTTGCTGCCTTACAGTGCCAGAGAACCAGGTTCGAACCTGACCCTTAGTGCTGTCTGTATGGAGTTTGTACGTTTTCCCTGTGACCGCGTGGGTTTTTTCCAGGTGCTCCAATTTCCTCCTAGATTCCAAAGATGTACAGGTTGTAATTGGCTTCTGTAAATTGTGATTTATCCCTAGTGTGTAGGATAGTGCTAGTGTAGGGATTTATCGCTGGTCGGCGTGGACTCAGTGAGCCGAAGGGCCTGTTTCCATGCTGTATCTCTAAAGTAAAGTCTAAAGTCAGGATTGAATCTGGGGTTACTGCAGGTATGAAGCAGCTGCCTGTACACTGTGCTACTGAAAACTCTGCTGTGAAACAAACTTTTAAACTGTTGGGTCTATGGGAATGTGAGTACAATTCTATGTAAACATATAATGGATGTTGAAAGACTGCAGGTTTACTTGGAGAGCAGTGCAGTGTTGCAGGAAATTCTCCTTTGTTTTAATATACAGAGTATTTTAGTCCCTCGACTTTGATTAGTGCGGTGGACACTTGTCTCTCATTTCCGCACCCGTTTCCTTATTCCTTTACACGTCTCCCCTCCTGATCCTACCTTTCTTCCACACCACTCTCATAGTTACCATATCAATACACCAAGTTCTCTTTACAAATCTTTCCACAAATATTAACTCTGCAAGAAGCACAATGATGATCCCTTGATGCAATCATAAATCTGATGCAGGTTTGTTTTTTGCTGGACTCCAAATTGACAGACACCAGAGGTCATTCAACAGATAAATGATGCCTAAATCAGTCATTCCCATTGAGATACCTCGCATCAGCCAACCCAGCACAGTGGAGCAAGTACTAATGCTGACAGAGCTGTTACCCTTTATGTTGCATGTCTCAGAGGGTATGGAGAGAAGGCAGGTACGGGATACTGAGTTGGATGATCAGCCATGATCATATTGAATGGCGGTGCAGGCTCGAAGGGCCGAATGGCCTACTCCTGCACCTAATTTCTATGTTTCTATGTTTTATTGAGATTTGGCTGATACAGATTGCATGTTGCCAGTCAGTAAACAGGGAACCTCCCTGGTTAATGTCTATTCCAAAATAGCTTTGCTGGTCTTTTACCTAACTGTTGTGGTTGGGGAACTTGTTATGTGCTTCCACGGTAGTCTTGCTCTTCATGTTGAATAACTGGGATGTTTCTGAGAGATATGCTCTGATCCTTCATAATGCACAGGAACAGGACGAACAGACACTTTGTGCAAATCAACCCATTCTCTCAAATACCCTCCTCATGAGCATAAACTGTAGTCTGAATTGCATATTCCAGACCTATTTCCACAATTTATCATTTTTGCCCTCTTTGTTATCATTGCGTCACTTGGAAAGCATTCAGGATTTAATTTCCTTCCGGCCAAAGGCTAAAATAAACAAAGCTCTTCCTGCAGGAAGACCGAAATGTTCAGGAGCTGATGTAAAGGCTTGCCATCCACATAACAAGGCATCAGTTGTTTGCTGTCAAACTCCTGGACATGATTCGGCCATGAAGGAAGTGAAAAATAGAACAATCAGCAGATCTGTCACAGACAAAAGGTTCAGTCATACCCATTGGGCCAAGAAAAATGAAACTGCCTTCAGCTGGACATAAAAAAATGTCATGGCTCCATTTGAAGAAGATCATTATTCTCTATTTCCAGACTAATATTTATCTCGGATAACATCACAAAAACATAATCCGATCGCATTGCTTTTTGTGGGAGCCTGCAATGTACAAATCAGCTGCTGCAGCATTGAATACACATTTTAAAAGTTACTTTCAAAGAGCTTTGCTGAGATCTGAGATTACAAAAGTCATTACGTATAAGCAACGTATTTATTTAATTAAGTACACGGCGGTATCGTAAACCACTGTGGATTTTGGGGATGCGTTGAACTCTGAACTATCATGTGCCAAATCTCAACAGAGTCACCAGTTTCTTATTCTTCCTCCGAAACTAGAAAACGCAGCGGCAAAATAAGGAAGTGTGGAGTCAGCAAAAAACCATTTGAGTCATTAATCTCGTTCCTTAAGGGTTTTCCACCCATTTTACCACCAAATTTATACAAATGCAACGGAATGTCTTTGCCTTCTTTGCGGAAATGATCGAGTAATTCTGTTATCATTTTTGTAATCCTTGGAGTGCAGAGAAGGTTCACCAGACTGATTTCTGGGACGTCAGGACTGTCTTATGAAGAAAGACTGCATAGACTTGGTTTATACTCTCTGGAATTTAGGAGATTGAGAGGGGATCTTATAGAAACTTACAAAATTCTTAAGGGGCTGGATAGGCTAGATGCAGGAAGATTGTTCCCGATGTTGGGGAAGTCCAGGACAAGGGGTCACAGCTTAAGGATAAGGGGGAAATCCTCTAAGACCGAGATGAGAAAGACTTTTTTCACACAGAGAGTGGTGAGTCTCTGGAACTCTCTGCCACAGAGGGTAGTTGAGGCCAGTTCATTGGCTATATTTAAGAGGGAGTTAGATGTGGCCCTTGAAGCTAAGGGGATCAGAGGGTATGGAGAGAAGGCAGGTACAGGATACTGAGTTGGATGATCAGCCATGATCATATTGAATGGCGGTGCAGGCTCGAAGGTCCAAATGGCCTACTCCTGCACCTAATTTCTATGTTTCTATGTTTCTATGCTTCTCAAGAAATATTAATTAAAATATTTTACAATACTTCTAAATGGATCTGAACTAGATGCTGTCATGATTCTGTACCCGTACATTACTCTTCAGGATATGGTCTTCCTATTGTTGGTTGGGGTCAGAGGATCATTCCCTCTTAGCTTTTGTTGGTCCCTTTAAAAGGAATGTGTATGGGAAAGGATTATCCTGCTTAAAAATGCAACTGGAGGTTGGAAGGGACTTGGTTAAGACTCACACCCCTGATAAGTCATCAGGCCTTATAAACCCCTCACAAGGATTTTTGTGGTATGGAGGTGCTGCACTGTTGACAGTACCCTCAGTTATTGTAAATCGGAGAGTCACTGTTCACAAATGATCCCACAGGTCTATTCATAGAAGAATTCACCTCAACATCTGGCCAATTTTGAAACATTCCTTGCAATAGAGAAGGATGCCATTTGGCCCATCAAATCCATGCCATCTTGCAAAGCAACTCCATTCCCCCACTAATATTTAATGGTAAATCAACTTCACTGACGCAGATTACTTGGCTTTTCAATAGGGAATTGGACAGGCATCCAAAGGCTAAGGGTAAAAGAATTAAGGAAACGTAGAATGGTTATTGCACAGAAGGAGGCCATTCAACCCATGGTGACTGCACTGGTTCTCTTCCGGAGGAGCGAACTAATGCCAGACTTCAAACCTTATCTTTGTAACTTTGCAACATTTTCCTCACCATATATTTATCCCTCTTGAATTGAACCCCACTTGACCATATCTGAAGGCTGTACATTCCAGAGACCAACCAAACATTGAGTGAAAAAGTTTCTTCTCATGTCACACGTCTTTCTCTTTATATATCTGTCCCCTAGTCTTGGACCCAAAGGGAACAACTTTCTAGTATCCACTCTGTACCGACCCCTCTTCATTTTATATGTTTAGTTTAGTTTTGGGACATGGCGTGGAAACAGGCCCTTCGGCACACTGAGTCCCCGCCAACCAACGATCACCCTTACGCACTAGTTCTATCCTACACACTGGGGGCAATTTACAGAAGCCAACTAACTTATAAACCTGCACGTCTTTGGAATATGGGAGAAAACTGGAGCACCCAGTGAAAACCAGCTTGATCACAGGGAGAATGTACAAACTCTGAACCCAGGTCTCTGGCACTATAATTCAGCAGCTCCACCAATGTGCCACAATGCAGCCCTATCTTCTATGCTTCTATCAAATCTCCCCTCCGCCTTCTCCAAAGAAAACAGCCCAAGTATCTCCATCCATTCTCGTAAGTGTAGTCCAAATCCTGGAATTCATTCTTGTAAATGGGTCTCTCTAATATCTTCACATCCTCTTAAAGAGGCGATCAAACTTGAACACCATATTCCAGCATCCATATTTTCTAAAGGTTCACCAAGATATCCTTGATTTTATACTCAGTATATTATTTTCTCAGTTCTATCAACGATGTGCCCCAGTTCCCTCTAGATCTACACCCTTTTTAGAAGAGTATACATTTGCTTTTTCTCATTTTTCCTAGAAAAACATCCACATTAAACTTCATCTTACATAATAAATTCAATAGGTTGAATGATGTCAATTTGCACTGTAACAATTGTTTCATTCTGTAATCTTACACTTACTTGTGGGGCCTTGCTGTCCACAGTTGGCCACTGTGCTCACCTACAAATCAATATATATGCTCAAATTAATTACATTTTGAAAATTGGCTTTGAAGCACATTAGAATATGTCGAAGATGTAAAAGTTCAAAATAAATATAATATATTCCTTTCTTTACCTCTATGAATCTCATTTTAAACATGTTCATAGTCCTGAAGCCAGAAAGTAATACATCCCTTTAAGCATGAGCTAATGTTTATCCACGTTAAAATCTGTCTGCTGTATCTCATTCGATCAATGCAATTTGTTCAAGTATCCCTGAAGATAATGAATGTATTTTATTTGTTATCTACCCACATTGCTTCACATCACCAGCAATGGTAATGCTTTTACTGCCAGTCTGAGGGATGGTGCATTGTCCTGCTCTGTGCTCTAATATCATACCCTTCCCCATCTTGCTCACGCCACTGAAAAGAAGGGAAAAGCCTCAGAACACAAAGTCCTGGAGTAACTCAGCAGGTCAGGCATCATCTCTGGAGGACATAGACAGGTGATGTTTTGGGTTGGGACCCTTCTCCACACTGATTGTAGTAGGGAGGAGAATGCTGGAAAAGGGGGAGGAGTATTGATTATTTAATGTTAGGCAAAACACTTTCCATCTATCAGCATCTTCTTCAATTGTTAATTTCAATCCATATGGATCATTTGCCATGTACTCTATGAACATTTTATAGCATGCAATAGGACACAGCAGTACAGTTGCAGTCTTACAGCACCAGAGATCCGGGTTCAATCCTGACCACAGATACTGTGTAGAGTTTATATGTTTTCCCTGTGACCACATGGGGTTTCTCCGGATGCTCTGGTTTCCTCCCCATTCCAAAGATGTGCAGGTTTGTAGGCAAATTGGCCTCTGTAAATTGTCCCTAGTGTGTATGATAGAAGTGTATGGGTGTATGGGTGATCGCTGGTCGGTGCAGACTCGATGGGCTGAAGGACCTGTTTCCACATTGTATCTATAAACTAAACATGCAGATCATTAAATACACGAGCGATCATAGATACTGGAATCTTGAGCAAAATACAATGTGCTGGATGAACTCAGCAAGTTTTGGGGGGAAATGTGGAGAGAAATGGACAACAACGCTTCAGGTTGGGATCCTCCTTCAGACTTCGGGATCCTTTCCCTCTACAGGTGCTGTCTGGTCTGCTGTGTTCAAGCACGTTGTTTTTTTGGACTCTTATCAGTCCTACTCTTGCCTTGTTGTCTAATTGATGGTGTAATGTCCGGAACCTTTAACATCATAATACATTGGCCAAGCAAGTGAAAAATAAATGTGTTGGTGATGAGATATACTGAACAATCCCCCGAGAGGCAAGCAGACAATAACCAAAATGTTCTTTAGAAGATCTTTCATCTGTAAACCCTCCATAAACTTAAAATCATCCAAAACTCTATCTTCCATTTCCTAAATCGCATAGAGCATCATCCCACAATGCCCCTACTTCGGGTTCCCTGACTTCACATACCTTCATTCTAAAATTCTCTTTCGGATTTACAAAACCTCCTTCGCTTTGCAATCTTCTGCGATCCCGGCCCTCCTCCCTACAGCTGTCTAAGCGCAAGCTTCGAATACGTTCCCTCAAAATCCCTCTCCTCCTCTTAAATTGCACCATAAATATTCATGACATTTTTGGTCATCTATCCTCAGGAACTGTTTCTCAAGTAGAACAGTCTAGAGGGTCAATCACCGAAAAGAGAGGCAGACATATCGCCTGGATAGGAAGAACACCCGGTTGAAGAACAGCTTTTTCTCCAGCAACCATCAGGCACTTGAACACTGCACAACACTAACCTCAGCAACTATGATCTGATGAACGGTACACAAAAGGCTGGAGAAACTCAGCGGGTGCAGCAGCATCTAAGGAGCGAAGGAGACCCTTCTTCAGATCTGATGGACTGTAGTCTATGCACTGATTTGGGCTGCACTACATACTTCAGTTTTTGTGCTTTTATGGTCACCTAGTGTTATGATTATTATATTTTTATGAAATATTATCAGTGTATTATTGCCAGTGTATTTACAGGCCTATTAAACTATAGCAATTAAGAATTTCATTGTTCCATTGTTGGGACATATAACAATTAAGTTATCTTGTCTTGCTTGAGAACTGCGAATCTTTGAATTTTTCTTCACCAACTTGAATTTTTCTTCACCAATTTTTCTTCACCAAACTTCAGATACTCCATCTTGAAGACAGAGAGCAATAGAGTTTTGAACCTACAAGATGTGTAGGACGGAACTGCAGATGCTGGTTTAAACCGAAGATAGACGCAAAAAGCTGGAGTAGCTCAGCGGGTCAGACAGCATCTCAGGAGAAAAGGAATGGGTGACGAGTCGGCTCGAGACCCTTCATCAGACTCTGTGAATTTTGATAGCAAGCAAATGGGTGGCACAGTGGCACAGCGGTACAGTTGCTGCAATACAGCACCGGAGACCTGGGTTCAATCCTGACTACGGATGCTGTCTGTGATAAAGGATCTCGACCAAAAACGTCACCAATTCCTTTTCTCCAGTTGCTGTCTGACCCGCTGAGTTACTCCAGCTTTTTGTGTCAATCTTTGAACCAACAAGATGTCGAGATAAAGGAAAGAGGGTGTGTCAGAGGATCTTTTATGCTCTTATTTAATAACAAAGCAGATGGAGAGCTCATATAGTCTATTCCTACCTCTTCTGTATTCTTGTTCTTCCATTTCTCCTTATCTAGGATTAGATTATGCACTGTCCAGTGTGATTTAGACTCTCATGCACTATCACACTGGTTGACTATTTAGTGTCAGTGGCACTCACCCGACTATTAATTAACCTTTTAGTGATTCTGACGATCACCATCTACAGTGTATCTCCCAGTTAAGGTTACGCAATGCATGATCATATTGTGTGATCCCTGCCTCCAAAACTATCTCTGGTTATTAGTTCTTCTGTATATGGCTCTTTCCTGGTTATAGGCTATTCAACATATGACTATAATTTTCTGTATGAGTGACCCACTCTCTTGTGATTATTCTATATGCAACTTCACTGGGTATGGATTATTCAATCCATTTTGCTCTTTCGTGGTTATCAGTCAGTCTATTGTGACACCGTTTTAATTATTCTACTACGTGTGACTATTTCTATGATATAGATCAGTCTGCAAATAACCATGACACAGCAGAGAAGCAAACGATGCTTCTGCCTTTAAGATCCAGGGATTTTGCTCTACCTCATTGTCAATTGCATAGGATTTCATGTTATTTCCTGTGTCCAAAAGATGTATTAGTTGCCCCTTAGGTATGGATTTGTGACCAAAGAATCAAGCGGCATTTGAGAGAGAATAATTTCAGGGAAATAAGATGGGCAGTGGGACAAATGGGATTTCTCAATTGAGTGCTGTCCTGGGCCAAATGGTCTCCCTCTGTGCCATATTAAGCAAGTGACTCCTGGATATTTCTTAGTGATCCCCTCTTGGATATTTGTTATTCCCAAAATGGCTTGCAAACTTTGCTTTAAACATTCATGTTAAATACTATAAATGGGTCCAGTGGGTATTTCACATTTGTGTACGCGTTTATATATTTATGTTTTTGAGTGATGTTTTAGAATGTTCCTCTTGGGAACACTGTGCATAAATCTAATTAAACTGTTGTACTTCATTGATGGAATGAGTGTAATATTTAATTATTACGATGCAACTGGAGCTTAATCTGCTTGCATAAGCTCTGTGCTTTATAGCACTGTCCCCAGAGAATGGAAAGAAATCTTACTAACATGCCGAGCAGTCCAGATGTTTATGGATCCTCTCCAAATGCTACCATTAGTTTCCACTTTGATTGGCAGTGCTACCAGAATAGGAAGATGCAACATATCATTTCAGCAAGTGGTAGGCAAGTGCACTTCCCAGGCAGAATCTGCTACCAACTGTGGTCTCTCTGTTTGAAAACTTGTACTCATTAGTACGCACAACATATTTTTGTTTACTAATTCCTTTCCCCACTCCAAATGGTCACTCCAAATTCTTTCCAAAAGAAGGGAGCTCATAAAAAGTGTCCTTCTTTCCCAGTTGGATACTGTTCCCCGGGAACTTACACTGTACATTTGGGGACATCCCATTGAAGGTCTCTGCAACAAACCTTGCTCAGAACTGGGAGCATTACGTTCAAGATAACAATCTACCTCTTCTGCTTATACCCGAGATAACCAATAACAAGATATATACTACATACAGGACAACTGATAGCTCGATGCATACTATATACAGATAAACAATATCCAAATAATATAATCTATAGTCAGATGCATTTTTTCATAGAGCAGCTGATAACTAAATGCATGTTGTACACATGATGGCTGATTACAGCTAATAACTCGAAAGTGTTACAGATTGATAACCAGGTCCATGTTATATACAGGGTAATCACCAGATTTCACACAAAGGTACTTGCACCCTCTCAATTAGAATGTTATGATGCAGGAGAAAGCTATACAGATTAATGTGTCTGTGGTGGCTCATTTATAAACCTATTAAATATGTTGCTCAATTCTATCCCCATACTTTGAAAATGGTGCTCCTTTATATATTTAACAATTTCCCTTCTGAATATTGCTAGTTCATTTGCCTCAACCACCCTCTCTGTTCATTCACAGGTGGGAGTGCTTCTGACATGGACAGCATTTCTTGTTCCTCCCTAATTTTGTGAAAAAGTGATACAGTAGGCAATTATAATTCATGTCGAACAACTAATGTGAATTGGTTTCTGCGCCGTGAATGGAATAGTACTGTTGCTGTCAAAAAAGCGAAGCAGGAATAGGAATTTAATTTTGGCTGAATGGTACATAAAATGGCAGGTATGTTATCCATGGAAAAAAATAGAGAGTTGCTGGAAAACCCCACAGATTAAGCAGCATCTCTGGAGGGGAATGTACAGGTGAATGCCATGAATGAAATGGATAGTCGACATTTTGTGTCACAGACTCCTGCATCTGCAGTCTCTTGTGCCAGATATTGTACCCTCATCATTTTAATAACACGTTTAATATTCTCCTTTGTGGTTTGCAACTATCTGATGGTAATTTCAATTATGCCTCAGTTATTTTCCACCATTCATTTGGTTTGAGATGGTCGTCCAGGAACTTGGACTCATAAGTCCAGGAATTGAACATTATCTTTCACCTTGCATTTTGAAGCTTATTCAGTTTTGGAAATTCAGAAATGCAACGAATGTGTTCAAATATATCTGCCACCCTATCTATGTTCACAATTCAAATTCAATTGTTGGTGGAACTCAGCAGGTCAGGCAGCATCTGTGAAGGGAATAGACAGACGACATTTCAGGTTGAGATCCTTCAAGAAGGGTACTGACTAGAAATGTTGTCTGTTCATTCCCTTCACAGATGCTGCCTGACCCACTGAGTTTCTCCATCACTCTGTGTTTTGCTCAAGATTCCAGCATCTCCAGTTAAACGTGCCTCCAACCGCCTCTGACTGCTCCCCAGTGCATTTCATGATTGGCAGGCTTTCCAAAAGGTTTTTGTTCCCAGCTGTAAATTAAGATGTAATTATATCTGTAATTATGGCTTGGTTTTTGTATGACTAATGTATCCCGCTTGAGAACATCTGTTTTGTAGAACCAACAAAGGCTGCAGCACTATCAACGGCGAGAGACTTACTGAATGGGTGTCCTGGGAAACTTAAGATTATTTGAGAGCAGATCAGAAAGGAAAAAAATGTTTATACAGCTCTGTTGCCATCTTTCAGAAACATCCCAAAGCAACACAGTGAGCTGCTTTCAAGAACAAAAGATGTTGTTAAGTAGGTGAACATGGCTGTCAATTTGAACATGGGATTGTCCCGGGTGATAACTGAATAGCAATTGATTTTAATATCGGTGTTGGTTGAGAAATGAATTCCGACTGATAAAGGTATCTATCAAGAGATATAGACAGGAATTTAAATACTATCATATTGAAGATGTTCCAGTATGTTCTACAATCACAAAATGAACAGATGGCCAGAGTGGTCAGAATGGTCAGATGGTCAGACTTGATGGTCAGAGTGGCTTTCATCCAGGAGGCAGAATTTGACAGCTTAAAGTTGGCATCTTTAACACTCCCACGGTACTGCACTGAGGGGGAGTCTAAATTATGCAATCAAGTTCTAAAACAATCTCAAATCTGCCACTTTACTCCCTCAGAGGTGGGTAATGAACCACTGAATCATATCCACACACCTGGATGTCAGTTATAAACTGAAATCCAATTAAAGGATCACAAATATTTTAAATATTTTGTAATTCAGTGACATTATCCTTGCTCTTATTATTCATGATCTGCCAGCTCTTGGGAGTTAAATCTCAAATGTTGTTAGCTATCAATCCCTGGGTCTTTCCTTAGGGTTATTAATATGTTCTCCAAGCATTGTAAGGAGAGAGCTGCAATTTTCCTTGTAGATTTCCAGAAAGCAATACCAGCTCTTAAAATAAAACACTTCTCCAAAGTTCCACATTCATTTTGCTCTGGTATTTTATTTCATTAACATGTTTAAACTATAATATTTTATTCTTAATGGTTTACTGTATGTCGTGTTGTTACTTGCAAGTGGAGCACCAAGGCAAATTCTTTGTGTCTGTACATACTTGGCCAATAAACTTATTCATTCTTAATCAATTGGTACTAAAAAATGACTCAGAGCTTCACTGAGTAGACCTGGATATGAAGTTAAAAATGCTACATCATTTTTCACCCCAAGCTGGAAACGTAATCAGCTGGAAACATAATCGGACTGTTTACAGCCCGATTGGAAACAGACATTGCAGCAAGTCCAACCAAACACATATTTTTAAATAACTTTCTTACACACTGCTTTGGAGACATAAAACTAGGTTTCACACCTTGAGGTGCACTGCTGTGTCATTAGTTCAATGGATAGATATAGATGGCAAACCATGGAATGTAAGTAAGGATTAATAGTCATGTGAAATAAATGCAAATTTGCTGTGATTGCAGTTTGTGGCTCAGATATAATTTCCAAAGAAAGACTGTAAACACTCAAGTGACCATCGCTGACATAAATATCACATGCTGACCACTGAAAAATGAGTCAGAACCACACAGAATTTGCCAGTCGTTGTGTTCATTCAAAAGAGATTGATAAGATTTCTGGACATTAAGCGTATCAAAGGGGATGGGGGTAGTGGTGGAAAAGTAGAATCTCAGCCATGAATTTGTTCAATGGTGGACCAGGCTCAAAGGGTTAATAACTAATGTCCTTTCGTAAAATACATCCATGACATAGTGCAGGGCCTGAGACTCCTTGCTGAGACATGCATTCCTAATGTTTTTGTGAGTGATTATCAATGATCATATAAAATGCCCAAAAGCTCAAATTTGAATGAAATGCATGACACAAGACCCGTGATGACATTACATGCATGACTCAAGCTGTTGATAATCTCACGTGGGAAACTATATTTATATTAAACTTGCACGTGACGATTGCACAATCTGATCTGATTTATAGGCCGTGTTGACCGACCTCTGGAAACAGTAGGCTTCAATAAATCATATAATTTACTCAGACATAAATATCACTGCATCACCCGCTCGGCAAATGAAAATAGGAATTGCCGACTGTAGAAAAGTTACAAAATAGAGAATTAAAAAGACAAAGTAGGTATAGGTTAAGGAAACAATAATTTATTGACTCCAAGTAAGTTATTCATCTTTTCGCAAAGGTTTCTGTGTTTCCAAAGGATTTTCTTAATATTCAGTCAAACTGCCTCAGGGCTTGGTAAGTCTCCTGAGCCTCGTTGCTGAAATCTGGACTGGCAGGCTCTCTGGAAATAAACAAATATGGATCGTAAAACAATTGTGCGGGTTCTGTACTTAATTGGTTTTCTGCCTGGGCCCATCATCTGTCCAATGTGCAGTTCTGTATCTCTTGCCCCTCACACTGATATTGGGAAAAATAGACCATAGAACAATACAGTGCATCAACAGGCCTTTCGGCCCACAATGTTCGTGCCAAATGTGATGCCAAGTTAAGATAATCTCCTCTGTCTACACATGATCCACGTCCCTTCATTCCCTGCACGTCCACGCTTGTTTAAAAGCTTCTTAAATGCCACCATTGTATCTGCCCTGACCACCATCCCCTCAGCATATTCCAGGCATCCACCATGCTCTGTATAAAACACCTGTCCACACATCTTTAAACTTTTCCCCTCTCATCTAGTATTAGTTTAGATTTTCGTTTAAGAGATATTGCATGGAAACAAGCCCTTTTTGTCCACTGAGTCCACGCTGATCGTTGATCACTTGTTCATACCAGGTCTGTTATCCCACTTTCGTATCTACTTTCTCCATGAGGCAATTTACAGAGACCAATTAACCTCCAAACCCGTAAGTCCTTCGGATGTGGGATGAAAGCAGAGCACCTGGAGGAAACCCATCCAGTCACAGAGAGAAGGTCAAAATCCCCACTGGCAGCACTCAAGGTAAAGATTGAACCGAAGTGTGTGGAGCTGTGAGGCAAGAGCTCTACCAGCTGTGCCACTGTGCCGCCAAGCTTAAAGCCCGGCCGCCTTTGACACTTTCATGCTGTGAAAAAGGTACCATCAATCCTATCTATGTCTCATAATTTGATAAACATTTATTAGTTCGCCCCTCCACCACTCCAAAGAAAACAATGCATGTTTCACCAACCTCTCCTTATAGCGAATGTCTTTCAATCCAGGCAGCATTCTGGTAAACCTCTTCTGTACGCTCTCCAAAGCTTTCGCATCCTTCTTGCAATGGGATGATCAGAACAATACTCCAAACGTGGCCTAACAAAGTTTTGCAAAACTGCACATGACTTCCTGACTCTTATACTCAATGCCCCGACCGATGAAGGCAAGCATACCATACACCTACTTTACCACCCTATCTACTTGTGTTGCCACTTACAGGCAGATACGGACTAAGACATCAAGATCCCTCTGTTGATCAATGCTGTTAAGGGTCCGGCCATTTTCTATATCTTGCCTCTTAAGGGCCTGTCACACTTGTGCGTCATTTACGCAACATCATTTACGGGACATCAATTACGCGTCACGACGCATGACGCACACGTGATGCGGGCATGGCGTGCATAATGCGAGCATGGTGCGTGGTGACGTAAGCAGTGACGCGCGGCGCCCTAGGATTTGGGGATTCACAAAATCTTCGCACACCACATTGCGTGACGCGCAAATGATGCCCAAGTGGGACAGGCCTCCAAGTGCAACACTGCACACTTGCTCAGATTAAACTTCATCCACCGTTTCTCTCCTGCTTCTGTAGCTTATATATATCCTGCTGTATACATAGACAACTTTTTCCACTCGGCAACTACACCAATTTTGTTTTGTGCAAACCTACTAACCAGCCTCTCTATATTTACGTTCACGTTGCTTATATACTATATATCACAATATAACAC
This sequence comes from Raja brachyura, assembly GCA_963514005.1. The sequence goes on along the minus strand of OY740806.1, from coordinate 24,081,188 downwards.
AGGCCCCATTAGAGGTCCCTGCAGAACTCCACTGGCAACAGACCACCAGCCAGAATAACACACTTGCACCACAACACTCTGTTTTCTATGAGTAAGTCAGTTCTGAATGCAAGTCACCATAGATCTCATGCATCATAAACATATAGATCCTTAGCATGAGTGACTTCATCAAATGCCTGACTAAAATCCTTGTGGAAAGCAGAGACTGCCTGCCCCTTATCAATCACCTTTACTGTGAGAGTGTGCAATATTATGTTACACAGTTCTAAACCATACATTTCCCTAACAATATATTATAGAAAAATTGACACACATTTTTGAAGATGGCTATAAGGCCTGGAAAACAACAGCCCCCTCTAGAAGGGTTTCGGCCCGAAATGTTACCTATTTCCTTCGCTCCATAGATGCTGCCTCACCCGCTGAGTTTCTCCAGCATTATTGTCTATCTCCCTCTACAAGATGGGTGGCGCATGGTAAAGTTGCTGCCTTACAACGCCAGAGACTCGTGTTCGATCCTGACCTCGGGTGCTGTCTGTACAGAGTTGGTATGTTCTCCCTGTGAGTGCGTGGGTTTTCTCCAGGTGCTTGGGTTTCCTCCCACATTTCAAAGATTGGTTAATTGGCTTCTGTAAATTGCCCCAGGAATAACATAGAACTAGTGCACGGGTGATCGTTGATCAGCACGGACTCGGTGGGCTCAACGGCCTGTTTCCATGCTGTATCTCTAAACAATTCTAAGGCGCAGAATCTCATGCTATTCGACTAACAATTCATCCAACAATTGACCATTCCCAATTAAGGGAGGGAATTTGAATTTTTCTCCTACATTGGGAATGGAGGTGGGTAGATTAGTTTACTAATTAAAATAGCTTGTCCGGGCAACCATGTTTAATTATAACTCCTTCCTGGTTAGGATACTTGAGATGTAATAACAACCGTGAGGTGATTGATCCACACCTTTCAGGAAAGACGGTGAAACGAAACAAAAATTGTTACAATTTATATCTCTGGTGAAGGCTGCAGAGAGAATCCATAGCAAATCTATAGAAAAATCTAACCACAGACAATCATGATTTTAATCAGTGTAAAACTGTCACTACTGAAAAAAGCTCACCGCTACCCTAGGTATATCAATCACACTGTCGATTCAATGTGGTTTCTGATCCATGGCCAAGCCAGGCCGGTGCAGAGTTAGTGAAAGGTAAGATGATATTCATATTTATATGTTTTGTATCTAGCTAGTTGCTTTATATGAATTTACTTGACATGAGGTGCCTGGACTACCCATGGAACTTATGATGGATGTGTTCTGAATTGTTTATGGTCTGATGTATACACATTAATTTTTCATCATGGGTCATTCAAGAAAAATCAATAACCTCATCTGGTTTATTCTCTGTTCAGTGCTGAGGTCGAGGCTAGGCATGGTGTTCCTCATGATACGTCAATTGAAATAAGCACTGGGCAAGGAAACAAAAGGAGGAATTGTGTTTTGAGTCATTTCATAGCACACACTGCTACATTTACCCACTGGGGCCTTTTAAAAAGCTAATGCTATTAGATATTTGGTCTGCTTAGTCGAGTCTGCCGTTCCTGCATCTGATTGAAGATATATAATGCTCATGGGAGAGTTGAGAATCCCAAAGCTGCTCTTTCAATGGGACCTGGTGCAAATACTAATGTTCACCTGAGACTCATTCTTAGGGAATTATTGAACTGAGTTTATTTGGCATACTAATTAAATTAATGGAATGTGCAAAGCTATTCTCTGAAACATTAGTAACTGCAGGTTTATAAAGCAATTCTGACATTCTCCTTATGAGTACATTCCTCTGAAAAGGAAAATGGAAATATTTAAAAAAAATCTAATTAGCCATTCTTCGCAGGCTCCAAAAACAGAGAGATTGGCAAAGGATTAGGCAATCATCATTTCCCATTCAAATGGAAGGCCTTGAATTCAACTCACCCATTTTTCTGGGTACCCCATAAAAAGGCTGCCTGATCTCACAATATCGTGTAAACAAGTGAAAGCAGTTGCAGAGGACTGGCTGGCAACCTGATATTAACAGTTTATGCATGTTGTGATTTGGCAGATTAAAACCAATTGTCAGAATGAAGCATCATAGCAGTGAAAATCTTCAGATGGGTAGAGTAACGGAAAATCAGATGGAGAGGTGCAGGCAAGGAGAGCAATAAGCACAGAGGACGATGCACATTAACACTGAGATGGTGATCTGTTCACACTGACACAGATTCAGAAATATGGACTGACGTAGAAATAAGTGCATACAGCACAGAGAATATCTATAAACTGCTGCCCTACTTGTAAAACATATTTGAGCCTGTGGACAGTGGGAAAGGAAGAGAAGGAGGGAAAATGTGTTGCATCTCCAATGGTTGCACGATAAGCTGCCATAGAAAGAGGATAGCAAATTGGTGGAGAAGGTGGAGAAGAATAATTAGTAACTCAGCGTGGATGCGATCTTGCAGTACCTTTAATAGGTGGATGGACACTGTAGCTGGTGATTGAAAGTCATGGAAAGGAAAAGAAGAGTCAGAGATGGATTATGTGAAGATGAAATCAGGTGGGAATTGGATGATTACTTTTTTTTTTAAGTTCAGTGAGATTATAGCACAATGGTTCAGCAAACATACGTTTCCATATGATGACCATTATCAACTGATAGGAAAATATTTTGCGATTTGAGATGGTAAAGAAACATTCTGGGGAAGAAATACATCCTCATTTTTTAGCACAGAATGCATAATATTGTGGTAACGGTGTGGTACTCTTGAACTGCACTTCCACTGTAATCAACAGAACTGAATTTCAGCGCAGAACAATGTGGAAACACTGCTACATTACATGCATGTACAAGCATTCGAGGATGAACTTCCAACTACTGTCTTCTTTCTTCTCAAATGAAATGGGATGTAAAATGAACTGAATAAATATCTAATTTGTCAATACCAGTGACAGCACAATGGAATTAAATCAATTAAATGTTTATTTATTGTAACATCAATATACACTTACGGTTGCGATTGCATGATTTTCTTTGGTTTGTATGGAAGAGCCACTAGTTCTTTCTGGAAAAGAAAATGATTAAATGTTTTGAGCCACTCGTGTCCAACCCTCTGCAGAAAGACCAATAATCTGATGCTTCATCAGAATAATGGGTGGGGATCATTAAGTGAAGGCAAATTTCATTATAGCCCTGCCTTCTTGTATTGAGCAACCAGCGTTACATAGGTTCATAAGTTGATAAGTGATAGGAGCAGAATTAGGCCATTTGGCCCATCAAGTCTACTCAGCCATTCTGGCTGATCTTAACCCCATTCTCCTGCCTTCTCCCCATAACCCGTGACACCCGTACTAATCAGGAATCTATTTATCTCTGCATTAAAAACTCATTGACTGTCTCCACAGCCTTCTGATGCAATGAATTCCACAGATTCACCACCCGCTGACTAAAGAAATTCCTCCTCATCTCCTTCCTAAAGGAACATCCATTTATTCTGAGGCTACGACCTCTGGTCCGAGATTCTTCAATTAGTAGAAACATCCTCTCTACATCCACTCCTTTCACTAATCGGTAAGTTTCAATGAGGTGCCCCCTTCATCCTTCTAAACTCCAGCGAGTAGAGGCCCAGTGCTGTCAAACGCTCATTATATGTTAACCCACTCATTCCTGGAATTATTTTTGTAAACCTCTTTTTTGTAAGCCTCTTTTACCATTTTTGTAAACATTCCTAGAATGACATATACAGTGGCTTGCAGCTGTGGATCTCTGCAGCTCCTCCAGAGTTACCATGGGCCTCTTAGCTGCTTCTCTGATCAACAGCCCGGCCTGTCAGTTTAGGTTTGCAGTTGTGCCATACTCTTTCCATTTTTCAGATGATGGATTGAACAGTGCTCCGTGAGATGTTCAAAGCCTGGGATATTTTTTCATAACCTAACCCTGCTTTAAACTTCTCCACAACTTAATCCCTGACCTGTCTGGTGTGTTCCTTGGGCTTTGTGATGCTGTTTGTTCACTAATGTTCTCTAACAAACCTCTAATGCCTTCACAGAACAGCTGTATTTATACTGAGATTAGATTACACACAAGTGGACTCTATTTACTAATTAGGTGACTTCTGAAGGCAATTGGTTGCACTGGATTTTATTTAGGGGTATCAGCGTAATACTGAATACTTTTGCACACCACACTTTTCAAATTGTTATTTGTAAAAAAATTGGAAAACCATATATCATTTTCCTTCCACTTCACAATTATACTCCACTTTGTGTTGGTCTATCACATAAAATCCCAATAAAATACATTTACGTTTGTGGTTGTAACGTGACAAAATGTGGAAAAGTTCAAGGGGTATGAAAACATTTGCAAGCCACTGTATGCACATTTTAACACCATTTGAAGCCATTTTGTGACACAATTATTAATGCAATATTAATTGTCAGAATTAAAGACAAAGGTGGTAAGTTGACCACATGATGCTTTTGAGGTAGTCTTTAACTGGATAGACATAAAAATGTATGGTAATGTGCTCCTGAGCCCGAGGGTATGGGGACAATATGACAATGGACTCATTGGGTGTAGAAATGGAATGACACGTCCCATACACAAAATTCAGGGCACAGATTATAAATAACTCCTGATTGAAATTGACCACATTTTCCTTTTTACAGATACTGAATAGCAGCAGTAGTAATTAGTAAGGAATAATAAAGCCTAAAGAGGAAATTGAGGTAGGTCAGCCGGGGTAATTAATAGTAGAGCAGGGTTGGAAGATCAAATGGCCCGCTCTTACTATTTTGAAGGGTTTTTTTAAATAAAGAAATTTACAAAGGTGTTTCCAAGGAGAAACTTCCAAGAAGTTGGAAGGTGATAAAGGGAAAGTGACCAATAGGTACTGGACAACTGGCAGAATGGGAGACTCAGATGGATGCAAGGGCTAATTTGGCTCATGTGAAGATAGCTGATGTATACAGTATAATAGCTGATAGAGCAAAGAGTGGAGGAAGAGAAAAGGCTCCATTCTGCATGGAAGCGAGAACTCAAATGAGAAATTTGAAATGAGGGTTTTCAAATAGGACCAGAGTGGTACAGGAAGCTAATGGAAGTAAGAAAATGTGATGGGATTGTACGAGTTTGGTTATTTTGGAACTAATTTTGAATGAAATTGAGGAGACTAAAGGGGAATTCTGGAAAACCAACAAAGTAAAAATCCCCCAAAAATTACTCACAGCCAGGACAAACTCTCCCCAAAATATTAATACAGATTTAAGAAGTGTGTATAAATAATCATGTTTTATTTACAACAAAATGGTACATTATGCATTTCCACAGCTTCTTGTAATTCAAATGTATGAAATATTTTTGCACCAGAGCAAATTATAAATTATGCACCCCAATATTACTACAGCTTTTGAGGCTGCATTATTATGTGTATCACATAATGCTTATTTAGTTATAGGGTCTACATAACATATGAACATACATTCACAAGCTTTGTGGCTGTAAACAGTGTATTCACAGAGCTGTGGTGGCTGTTTGTCCTCATATTTTCAGTCAGAAGGGCTTTACCTAGCCAATGAGCGCAATTGGAAGAGCAGTTAAAATACTCCTGTACATTATAGTATTAATTTTCAACATTGCCTTCATTTTTGCTGTAAGCAGCAAAAAGTACACATGAAGTAAATGCTGAATGAAAAATTACATTTTTTTTAAAGAATGACAATCAAAGATTTCTTCAAGAAAATTACATTCATTGATTTTTCAATACTGTAACTGTTTCGCTCAGGTTTTTTTAAAACCGTGATTCTGAATCACTGCACTAAATCTTGATGTTCAATAAAGTGCTGACAATGCCTGAGAGCCAACTCATACTTCAATGCAATTGCTTTTATGTTGAAGATTATTTCTCTTCTATTTCATCTTTCTCTCCAACTGGTATATCAAGAAATTAGTATTTAGATCTTTATTTCCTTAGTTTGCTTTCTTGCAGATGCCACAAATGATAGAGCTCATGTTCCGATCATCGAACAGCTCTTAAATGGCTATCACTCATGTACGTTGTCAGAATAATCAACTGCACAGGCAACATAATAGATTGAGCCTCTACAAATAATACTAAATTATTAATCAGCCATCAAGCATGATCATTCTGGTTAGTGGGAGAATAATAGGCATACTCGATAAAACAAGACAATTAAAAATGGACATCAATTGTATATGGAACCTTCAAGTCTCTCTAGCTCACTTGTATACCTGTCTATCAGGATTATTGAATTGCATGACAATTGTGTGAAATCAAAAATCTTCCACTAATGTATTCTCAAAAGTGTGCAAGGCTGATTGACACCAAACTGATGATACCAGACATTGTCAGGCCTCGTATGGGCAGGATCAACTCCAGCATTGTCATCTAATTTAAAAAAAAAAGAAAAGGCACTTGTACCATATGCCATATTATGTAAACCTATTATTATGGTCACAAATCCAAGCAGAATCTTGTTTGAAGGCCACTCTAGAACGCTGTCATACATTGTTTTCACAAAATAATAAAACATGCTCTGCACCAGAAATACCCACTGCAATCTCATGATTTCACTGAAGTAGCTTGATATGGTTGCTAAATTATCCTTTTTACTTGTGAGACATATGCTACATTTATCCATCATAACTATTATTTTGCTTTTAATAAAGAGCAAGAGAAGAATTGAGGAGAGTTTTAAATCCAGCAATACATTATTTTGAAATAGAATGAAAATTGGTCTAGGCAGAGTAGTGATAAAATGGTGCAGGGAGTGGTATATAAGTCTGAGGTATACCCTAATCATAGCTGCTTCTAATTCTAAGTGATCCTGTACAGTATGGTGATATAATGACAACAGATTGCACCATTGTTTATCCGGCTATGCGAATATGGGATATTGTCGGTCTCGTGCAGCAGGGAACATTGGACTTAACATTTGTATGATTTTAACTAACATGTGTAATTGGGTGCTGAACATTGGCCAAAAATATATTTTTAAGACGTCAATAAAAATAATGCTGATTAAACTGATATTTTTCTTATAATCATAACAATATAAGAGGTGATTCAGCCCATCAGGTCAGGTTAGCTACCAATGAAGCAATCCCATTCCTTCTCATGCTTGTTGTAATCATGCAATCTATTCTCTCTCACACATACCTAACTATTTTATTATTTTTTTGTTTGCTGTCAGTTAAGGGATAACTTGCAGTAGTGATTAACCTACCAGCATATCTTTGTGATGTGGGAGGATGCTGGAGCCCATGCGATCACAGAGAGGATGTGCCAATATCACAGTGAGCATTCCAGGTCAGAATTCAACCCTGAATCCGGGTGCTGTGGGGTGCAGCATTTACTGTTGTAGTTTTATGTTATTTTTGCGAAACATATTGTGACTGAGGATTTGTTTAGAGCTGTCCACAACAACATCCAGCCTGGCTTCTGCATTTTGAATATTGACTATTGACTATTTCATGTATTCCAAAAGACCCTACATCAATCTATCATTTCTCTTACCTTTATTCTTTCCTCCCTCTGTTTCTTGATTAAATCTAAGATCTCTATTCGTTTCTGTGCCTGCAAGAAGAGGGAACGATAAAGTAGTTATTCATATTAGTCATACAGCATGAAAACAGGCCCACACGTACACACCAACCAATGGGCACCCATCTGTATTAATCCCATCTTCCAGTATCTGGCCAATAGCCTTTTATGCAGAGGTGATTTTAAATGCTCATCTAAACATTTAAATGCCATCAGCAACTCTACTTCCATTACTCTCCCCAGCAGTGCATTCACAGCACTCACAATTCTCTGAGTAATATTGAACCCCTCAGATCCCCTTACCACTTACGGTTTCCCTAAAATCTATGTTTTCCAATTTCATCTACCTCTAATATGGAATGTTTCCTGTCATCTATTTTATTTATACTTAGGTTAGTTTACTTTAGTTTGAAGATAGAGCATAGACACAGACCCTTTCCCAACGAGTCCACGCCAATCATCAATCACCCCTTCACACTAGTTCTATATTATCCCACTTTGCCACTCCCTACATACTGTGGGGCAATTTACAGAGGCCCTACAACCTACAAACCTGTACATTTTTAGAATGTGGGAGGAAACCGGAGCATCCGGAGGAAACGCACACAGTCACATGGAGAAAGTGCAAACTCTGCACAGACAGTACACGAGGTAGAAATCAAACCCGGGTATCTGGTCCTGTGAGGCGCAGCTCTACCAGATACGCCACCCTCTCATAATTTTATATACCTCTATAATGTCCAGTAGTAACCTCCTCCACTCAGGGAAAAAAATATATAGTTTCTCCTCACAACTGAATCTCCTCTGCATCCTCTCATCAAAGCTATCACATCTTTCCTATAGTTCAAGTGTTTAATTGCCATCTGTACCGACAATGGAACAATGAAGTTCTTACTTGTAGCAGTGACCAGAACTGCATGCAATACTCCAGATGTGGTCTAACTTCCTTGCTCTTGTACTCAATGCCCTGACTAATGAAGGTCTGTATACCATATTCCTTCTTTGCTATGTCATCCATCTGTTGCCACTTTCACGGATCATTTGACTTACACCTCAATATCCCCTGGGAACTTACTATTCATACTGTATCTTTCAGCCTCATTCGTGCTCTCAAAATGCCTCATCTCACATTTATCGGGATTAAACTCCGTCTGCCACTTCTCAGTCCATTTCACCAATACATCAATATCAACCTGTAGTCTAAGACTATCAAGAACTCCACCATTCTTTGCATCATCTTGCAATTTTACTGATCATAGCTCCTCCATCCATATTCAAATAATTCTCAAACATTACAAAGAGACAAATAAAAGTAATTGCAATGTTTATCCCCTATTTCAAAAAATAATTCCACAGACGATATTTATACTTTCCTTGCTCACTTTCTGCTTTGACAGGGTGAAGTAATTAATAAATCCTCCTATCCATTCAGCATCTTAGCTCAATATTTCACTCAATCAATAGCTTTCAAACATCAGTGAGCTGTGTGGAGACATAAGTACAGCCTATTCTAAGTAAAACACTATACTCGCAGTCACGGAGATAAATGACCAATTAACCTGTTTTGGTGGTGAAATCATGATTCAGCTAAACAAGGAAATGCATGGTCCATCAAAAACAATAAAACAGTAAGACAACACAGTTTAAGACCTCATCCAAAGGATAGCAGCTTTGACAGTTCATCTTTAGTTATGCCTTGAAATGTCAACCCACTTATGGTTACATTCCCGGAGTTCAATCCTGGCCTCTGGTGCAGTCCACGTGGAGTTGTATGTGCTTTGTTTGACCATTGGGCTTCCTCTGGGTGCTCCGTCTTTTCCCTGCATTGCGTTGATAGGTTAATTGGTAACTGTATTTTGCCCCCTAGTTTGTGGAAATGTGATTGGAATGAAAATGTGTTTATAGTAAACAAGGGATATGGGGAGAAAGCAGGAAACGGGGTACTGATTTTGGATGATCAGCCATGATCATATTGAATGGCGGTGCTGGCTCGAAGGGCCGAATGGCCTACTCCTGCACCTATTTTCTATGTTTCTATGTAAGAGTGAAAACACTTGAGTCAAGTGAGCACAGTAGATTCTTATTTACTACGATGGAAACGATTGAGTTCCAGATAATATTAGATACTACAAACAGGCAATTTCCCATTAACACCAGTGATCCACATAATATTTATCGGGGTAGAGATAATTTACATAGCACATTGTCAGTGCCATGTTATAATTTGATTACCATGAATTACACTTTTACTTATGTCTGGAGTCAAAAACCCAGAAATTCGATAGTATAAAAACATTTTTCACTTCAATTGCATTTTAAGAATGTAATATTTGATTTGTGCTCTGATTTCTTTTTGAAGGATTAACTGAGAATGAGTGCAACACAAAGCCAATTTATAATGAACAGTCAAAAAGTCAGAGTTATACAGTAGAGAATCAGGCACTGCAGGTGACCCAGTTGGTGTCAATCATCAATCTTCCTTTTACATTAATATTATTTTATTTCCCCTCATATTCCTATCGGCTCTCCCCAGATTCCACTGCACACCCACACATTCGGGGGCAATTTTCAGTGACCAATTGACCTATCAACATATGGGATAAGCAGGATAATCCAGAGCATATTTGTATGAAGAACATGCAAATTCCATAGACAGTACCAGAAATCAGGATTGAACCCCAGTCACTGGAACTGTGAGGCAATAGCTCTACTAGCTGTACCAAAGTTTTTAGACTGTTCAAATTATTGAAGTGAAAAGTTAAATTTAGTAGAACTTTGATCAGAGTATTCAATGTAGTCTTGATGTTCTGTAATTTCTTCTTATAAATTTTATATAAATTACTCTCATAAGATCATTGACATGAGATTAATTCAGCCCAACATTTATCTAATATACTTTGTTCTAAAATCAACCAAGAGCATGTCTTATTTTAAACAATACTAGACCATGTGCAGACCCGTTGAGTCTGTTCCCCCAACGTGCGGTTACAGGGGACGGGAGGCTGGGGGGGGGGGGGGGGGACTGGGGGGGGACTGGGGGGGGCATGCAAAGTTAAACACATTAACTACCCCCCCGCATACACGATAACTACCCCCCTTGATATTATATTACTATTATTAATTTGCTCCTTTTACCCCATAACGCCCTATCCACTGATGCATAGCCCCCAACTCGGAGGTGTGTCTAGAGAAGGGGGGGGGGGGTTAAGAGAGTGAGGGTAGAGAGAGAATGGGGAGAGACAGAGAGAAAGGGGTAGAGACAGGGCAAGAGACTGAGGGAGAGGGGGTGGAGGGGAGGGGGAGGTGTGAGAGAGATGGGAGGACAGGGGAGGAGAGGGAGAGAGGGGGCTGAGAGGGGGGGGAGGGAAAGGGGAAGAGAGGGGAAGAGAGGGGGAGAGGTGGGGGGAGGGAGGGGGAGGGAGAGAGGGGGAGGGAGAGAGGGGGAGGGAGAGAGGGGGAGGGAGAGAGGGCGGCGGAGAGAGAGAGAGGGGAGAGAGATAGTGGTGGGGAGAGATAGCGAGAGGAGGGAGAGAGAGAGAGAGAGAGAGAAAGAGGGGAAAGATATAGAGAGAGAGAGAGAGAGAAAGAGGGGAAAGAGATAGAGAGAGGGAGAGAGAGAGGGGAGAGAGAGAGAGCGAAATGCAACAGTGTGTCAAGCATTCAGAATGTTCTGGAAATGAAGCGTGCGTGTCTCATGCACGAAAGCTGTCGGCAGCTCTATGGAATTCAGCAGAGGAGCCTGCCACGTCACACACACACTAACCACCCCCCCCCCCCCCCAAACTGTCTTTGAAATTAAAAGTTAATGTTAAGAATAAGTGATGTTAAGTGAGAAATAATTAAATTAAATTCAATGAAAAACAATGGGATCAACAGCCTGGTAGGTTGGGGGGGGCGGGGCTGGGAGGGCCAGGAGGCAGGTGGGGGGGCAGGAGACAGTTGGGCCAGGTGCAGAGGCATTGTGACGTCAGCAGTTGGGCAAACTTAATTTTTTTTTAAATGTCAGTTTGGTTATAAATTTTAATAAATATCTCGAGAAATAATTGACCAAATGTATAGACGATCGGGCCTCCCCGGAGACGAGGTCGTCCCCTGTGATGGGTAGAGAGGAGAGGGGAGAGAGGGAGGGAGGAGACGAGAGGAGGTGAGGAGAGGAGAGGGTGGGGGGATGTGGGGAGCCGGGCGAGTTAGTGCATTGCGAAATGCGGTGACAGAAGCGGCTTCTGACTCTCTGGAAACCCACAGCTGGAATGAGCTCGCAGGGGATGGGAGCGGCAGGGGTTCACGAGCTGCGCCGACAGTGAGGAGAACCTTGTTCAGTGCGTGAGTGATCTGCAGAACAAAGATCCCATAGCTGAGTGCAGCTCTAGGATCTTTGCTGAAGAACATTCGCGTTCTTTCTGTGCCTTTTGAAGAACAGGGGGCGGGTGGAGTAACGTACCTCGTGGAAAAATGCGCATGCGCGTTGACAGCAGCTGCATTTATCTAATTTATCTTGAATATAAAATTTCATGTGATGACATCAACCTATAACATTCATCGCAATCACTCAATTTATATTACCCTTCATTTTATTGATACGCCATTGATCATTACAATTTTGTCCTCTCAACTTTTAAAATGACACATTTCTTCTGGGATTTAGTCTCCCTGTCCCACATACACTTTGCCAACTCATGCAAGTGGCTATTCTTTATGTAAACTTTGCCAGTTAATGGTGCCAATTACGGACAAGACAAACATTTATGACATCCATAAATGTGCATTTTGCAGCAGCAACGTTTAAAAATAATCAGGAGCAAGTAAACTGGTTGGATTCACCCCTCCGTCACCCATAGTCCGCAGCTATTCATTTGAACAACTGAGATGCAGATGAATCTGGATAGGTCAGTATTGAATTCACAAAAAGCTAATACTGAGGTTACAGCAGGTAATTAGTAAAGCCAATCTGTTGTAGGGTCTGAAGAAGGGTCTTGAACCGAAATGTCACCAATTCCTTTTCTCCAGAGATGTTGCCTGACCCACTGAGTTACACCAGCATTTTGTGTCTATCTTTGGTGTAAACCAGCTTAGTTCTTTCTTACTCTCGTCCTGGACTTTCCCACGACTGGAAACATCCACTTCACACCCATCCCTGTCAGAGACAAGAGTACTGAAATAAAGTTGACTGCTCTCATTCTTGAGCCCAGCAAAATAAAACTGGCTCTTCCTCTGACAATGCCAGACTTCGATATCTGCCAAGTAATTGCTAACCTCCATGCTTTGAAGACTGCAACCCTATTCCCCCAACAAAATGCTCAATCCCATAACCAACCAGATGATAATAATAATAATAATGCATTGTATTTGCTGGTGCCTTTCTGGACACCCAAGGACACCTTACAGGACATAAAATCACAATACATTATCAATAGTAAAATCAAGTTGATTAAAAACAAAAAAAACAAAAAATACACAAAACATTTTAAGTAATTAAAATCAGGGTGAACATGGTGGAAGTTATGTCAGTTATGCTAATCTTCACAGGTGTGTTTTGAGTTGTGATTTGAATTGATCGATAATGTCCAGGTGATGGATGAGGAGGAACGAGTGAAGGTGTGTATGGTAGCAGCAGGTCAGAGAGGTATTGGGGAGCAAGGTGGTGTAGGGCTTTGAAGGTCAGCAGTAAAATCTTGTAGTTAATCCGGTGGTGCACAGGGATCCAGTGGAGCTGAGTGAGGATGGGTGTGATGTTACGATGATCAAGACCCAAGTGTTCCGATTACACCATGATTTCCCCAATCTGAATCGCCATCTTTGAAAGTTCTGCTCGCTGGTCATCAACAGCCACCTCCCACCATCACCAATTCCCTCAATCACATTCACCATTCCCAGTGACAGCACCAGCCTGATTCCTCCTAAGGTAGACAACTTTCTGATGTAAGTCTCAGAAGAATTCTGGCTGTCACATTTTCAATGGAGGATTAGCACTCTGTTCACCCTGCAATGGAGGATCAGCACACATCTGCCACATCCATTTACAATGAACTAGAATTTTTCAACATCTTTCTTCCCATATTTTAAATGTGCTTTTACATGTTTCCCATATTTTACATGCTTCCCATATTTTATATGTGCTCCTTTACATGTTCCACAGTTGCCAATTGGTATTATTTTCTTAGTATATTTTGACTAGTCAGTCTTGATTTGTCATAGCCATAGTTTATATTTTGGCTGATTTCTAGCTGCTCTGGATTGTTTTACATGTTTAATAATCCATGAAAATTGTGTCATAGGCCGAAAGTCATGAAAATACATGATTGTGTTTTTCCAGCTTCTGGACAGAAAAATGAATGTTTGGAATGTATAATCATCAGATATGGTGAAGTTGTACACCAAAAGTGTTAACTAATCTATTTATCTTTCTTTCTTTTATTTCATCTTCTACCTGCTAGATAAATCCTCAATTTTTTTCATCTTTCCTCAACAATCACATTTCTCAAAGTAAGTTGTGTCGGTTGATATTCCCAAACTCAGCAGGATTGTATCATTTTCTGTAAATTTGGTTGGCAATCCTGAAGAGATCTGACTTTTGCTACCAAAGGATTAAGTCCACCATTCAATCACTGTTCTTCGTTCACAGGCTCAGAAAGGTTCCAAGGGTTAATTAGTTAGAGTTTCTGAGTGAGACTGATCCTTGACTCTCTTGCTGCTGTTAATTGCTGAGTATGTTCTGTGCTGTGCCCCCTCTGGGAACTGCATCCTCTCTAGGTACTATAAATCCCTGAAATTGTAGCTAAGTGCAAACCTCAAGTCAATCAGATATTTGACCGCATCGTGGAGCATTTATGCAAACTGTTCCAATTCTTAGATTGCGATCACCAGAAATCTGAGTGATAGCGTAATGGCCTGAACCAAAATGACACAATTGCCAGCTCAAAGCTGGTTCACAGTTTATCTCCTGTAGTGAAACTGTACACATATACTCCGAAGCACTGACAGATACATTCAACTAAACAGCCTATGCACATTTTATGCTAATATATTGCTGAGTAAGGATGGGATTAGTGAGCACTAACAATCCGCAAACTAGAGAAACAGTCATTTAGCAGATGGAATGCTGTTTAGTTGAACTGAATAACACATATTTCTGCATTTCATCTCCTATTCCAGTGAGGTGTTTTCATACAAGGTTGCTGCATCTGAGGTGTTGTTGTAGCCTTCAATGTTCCAGTTGAAGCAGAAGGAAGTGATTTGGAGTGGATAGTGGAGGGTGGGGGGTAGGCAGGGGGAGCAAAGTGAGCAGGGTCCATGGTCAAGTTTACAACCCAGTGTGTTCAATTTGGAATGTCTTTAATTTGTCCTGCATTTATGCCAAGTTGTATTGGACATCAGATGATCCTTCTGATGAGAATCTATTTTCTTTCATGATTACTCATCTGTCTCTCAGTTTCAATCACATGAAACACTTGCAAAACTTTACCAAATGCATATTATGAAGGGAGAAAATAAAACTAATATCATTTTAATTCATTTTTACCAATCATTTGCAACTCCGGGCATTTAAATATACGGTCCTTCACCAACACAAATTCAGCACAGTATCACACAGATACTCATTTCCATCCTCCACCATTTCAAATAAAACCAGCAATGCCATGTAAATTGGTTTCTTCAACCTCTGTTATTCTATGTAATTTTAAGTTAAGCTCCGCGTTGTGAGATTCCTTGACTGCATCGTGCAAGTGGGGAGGATCCTCCATGCCGAGGTGGGTCACTTGATTCACACTTAAATGTTTTGGTTTTGAAAGCATAAAATGAAAGTTTACATTTAGTGTCCTCCTAAAATCAATGGAATTCATAAAAAAATGTTATTTTTGAATATTTCACTATAAATCTTTTTCATAGGACAATATTTTACAGTTCAGTTGCACCGTGGAAGTTGTAAATCGATTGTCCATATTGTCATGGAATATGAGAAATGAAATGATTATTTCACCAAAAATGGTGACCTAACTCCTAATCAGATTGCTATGGAAGATGTAATGGATGCTAATGGACGATACGCAGTGTATTGCCTTATTAATCAGAAGCACAGTACTGCTGACGATGGTGCTTCTAGTGTCGGCAAGCTGCAAGTCTCAGCAGCTTTCTACATTCATCCAGGAAGATTGCTTGTGTTTGGCACCATTCCCAGAAGAAGGGAGCTTTTCTGCAAATGAGACACTGTAGTGTTAAAAAGCAGTTACTTCTTTCAGGATGTAAATATATTTATAGCACATTTTTGAATTCCAAAATTTTCTTTTACTTGGAAGATATTATCAAAAACGAATTTACTAATCATTCTACAATTTAAAGAATAAAAACATTGGATTAATATTATTTTCAAATATTTCCTTAGAGTTGTTATTAAAACGGCTTCTAACATCATATCCTTTTTCTTAATCACTTTGATACCAGACTGCAGAGAACCAAGGCAGGCCTGTTGTCAATACAGCTTCATTTAAATATTGAACAAATGGATGTGATGTGGATTGGTGCTTGTAACAAACATCCACTATTGCTACTAAACAGACATGTGGTCCATGCTCCTGGGATCTCCCCACCTTTATTCCATTATAGATACTGCTTCCTCCCCTGCACTTCTGTTGCAACTGTCTGCAGTCTTTCCAACACCATCTTTTGTTTCTATACCAATCCTATTACCATCACGTCTGCCTTGCAGCATCTTTTGCCCTATCACAGATTCTCCCACTGATTCGCCTAAAAGCTAACAACTTTCGGTGCCAGTTAATGCAGTAAGCTGAATGTAAACTCTATTTACCTCTCCATCGCCTAACTGGATTTCTTGAGGACTTGCAGGAATTTGGGTTTTTAATTTTGAATGCCACGTATCTACAATATTTAGACTCTACTATACTAAGTGGGACCCGTTGGGTCCCAGCTTCACACAGGAGGGCTGGTCCCCCAACACAATATTCCACCTCTCCACCAATTCCAATATACACCCACCCACACACACACAGACTCACTCACATACATACACTCACTGACTCACGCACCGTATATATGACAGTAAACTTTCTTGAATCTACTCACACGGCTAAGCGCGGCCTCTCCACTATGGGGCTTCCGCCGTCAGCGGCACTTCCACAATCAGCGTGACCTCTGCACTTACCAGAAATTACGCATCAGTACGACCTCTGCACTCACCAGAAATTATGCCATCAGAGCGACCTGTCCATGAAGCAGTTGTCACAAAATGAGCAGGACATTTGGACTAAACACAGTCGGACCTAATAAAGCATTTATTCCTTCCAAACACAGTTGGACCTAATAACGTGTTGCAGTTTCAAGCACAGGCAGGGTAGCAGGCCAAACAACTCATGGCATTGTCATTTCATTTATTTTCCAATTAAGCATTGCGCTTTCAAGCACAGACAGGGCAGCAGGCCAAACAACTCATGGCATTATCATTAAGGGCTAACAAATAATTTATTGCAAGTACATTGCAGACTCACAGTTCAGTTGATTCACAGCTTAGAATGACAGTCGCGGCCTCTCTTTCGCGTGCTTGCAGAGTGACTGACTCACATGCAGGCATCCGGGGTTTCATAGTCCTGCCCCCCCCCCTCCCCGGAAGGGCCATTACCTTCACCGCGGTGATTGACAGGCAAGAGGACCAATCAGCTGATCTCAAGGTATTTTTTAAACACTCGTAGCTTTTTTATTTTTCATTGATGGGAAAAATCCTCGGGGCTGGCTCAGCAGAGGAGGACTGTGAGTAAGATGGCCAAAAATCACAGCGATACAGGGTAGCTCTTTTCTAAAATCAATATACTGTGCAGACAGGAAGTGGTCAAGATGAAACTTTTAATTATATAGATAAGACACTAATTTAAAATGGGTGATGTTTCAGGTTAAGACCATTCTTCAGACTGATGAAGGGTCTCGACCCGAAACGTCACCTATTCCTTCTCTCCAGAAATGCTGCCTGGCCCGCTGAGTTACACCAGCATTTTGTCTCTACCTTCGATTTAAACCAGCAGCTGCAGTTCTTTCCTACACTAATTTAAAATGTTCTCCTCTTTGGCTTGAATGTATATCCCCTCAGACCTCTTCACTGTGGTGAAGCCTTCCCATGCCCACCATAATTCTGTTGGAAATTAGAAATAGATGTGATTGTTAAGAAGTCAGAATGCGCACATTCCTTTATTGCTCAGGCAGGGGTCATGTAATCATTATAGAAAATACGAGTTGGCTTTAGAATTAGAGTTCTGAAAAGATGTTAAAATATTACAGTGGATGCAAAAGAAAGTTATGAGGATCTTACAAGCGTCAGAGAACCGTCGTTATAAAGACAGAATAAAGAAGCTTCGGGAAGATTTGATCAGATGCATACAACTATGAAAGGACCACATAGGCTGATCAAATAAGAGGATTAGGAGTAAGGCCGGTAACTACAGAATATAAATTTAAAGTAGATGGATTGGAGGAAAATGCGGGACAATGTTTTAACGTAAAGAAAAGCGGGAGGTCTGGTACTAAATGCTAGATGAAGGCAGAAACCCTAATAATGTTTTTAAAATGATCTGAATGGATGAACATTGGAATTGCTACACTATAGGTCTACAGACAAAGTTCTACAAAATGGGCGTCTAAAGTTAGGCAAAATAACACTGTTTTGGCTTGCATGGGCAATATGGGCTCCTTCAGTAGTGAAATGTTCTATGCCTATGCAAGAGAACAGCGAAATAGGAGATCAAGAGAGGAAGGGACCCAACCATCCCTGGATGGTTATACGAATCTACTATCTAATCCCTAATTTGACAAGCAGAAAGAGCTGTAAGGGAGGGAACAAACTATAGTTGAAGATTTGTTTGTTTTCTAATTGAAAAATTCACAACCTAAGCATTTTTGTCATTAATGTAAATAAGTATTATTTAGAACACATCTTGATGGAAGCATTGCACACCCTTTGACCATTGACAACATTTTTTCTGAGACACCCATTCATCTCTGCAGGCATATGGGATGTGATAAAGGTGATGTTTCCTTTGTTTTTTTTTCCTTTCCCAGTAGATTAGGGCCAGGAACTCAATAACAACTCAGCTGAAGGAACATTGAACAAGGCTCCATGTGGAAAGTACAATTTTGTTGCAAAAAGAGAAGTAGTGATCTTTAGGTTTCCACTTTCCCTGCCTATGAAAGACTCCACCTTCACTTGTCAAATATGTAGGTATGTTGCAAAACTTACCTTTACCGGCGCTGCACTTCTGCCGCTCCCCGTGTGCGCGACTTTCGCGCCTTGCAGAGGGGGGCGGGCTTAAAGTGCCGTTTTTCCCCAGGCCTGGATAATCGATGAATGTCGGGCGATTTGGTTGCTGAAGAAAAATCGCTCCGACATTTCATCAATGGTGGTATTTTTAAATTACTCTAGATTATTTATTAACTAGAGTAATTTAAAAATCACCTTCAAAAGCCGTGACCGCAGACAACCGGAAGCATTTTGCGTAGGGAAGAAAAAAAGGTAAATACTTTATTTTTATATTAAAAGTTGGTTTTTCGGGAGGCATTAATAATATTTTTATGTTGCGAAATGGGTTCCCCAAAAAATGTATGAACCCCCAGTATTTTTCCCCCCGACTTCACCGCTAACCGCAACGTTCTAATCCACCGCATTCCGCTAAAACCCACTCGCTAGTTGATTTAAATGGCCATTAATTTACAGGCATAAAACACTAAATTCCTTCCATTTGGCCCAGAAATTCATGAAAATGAGATTTAAAAATTATGTTATATTGTGGATTATTGTGTGAATGTTATTTGGACACTTAGGCAATTTAAAAAAAGTTTATCTTTTCTTAAGAAATTGATAGATGTTTAGATCTACTCATTGAATTTTGTAATTAGCTACAATTAGATAACTAACTAATTATATGCTTTAATTTCAGGTAATCCAAGTAAGATTGTTTAATATTTGTTTCAGAATGCTTCAATCTATAATAACTGAAAATTTCATTGAGTTCTCTTAATTTTTAAGAATGTTATGGACATTTAACTTTTCCAGATCACAGCTTTTGAGTTAAGTCAATTGAAAGGCAATGGGAAGCAAGATGCTCATTTCCGAGTATGAAAATGGCCATAACTTTCTTAATACTGAAGATATGAAAGTAAATTAGGTGTCAAATTAAACTTCTTTTTATGCTTTATCTGATGGGATAAATTGCAGACTTGATTTTTAAAATCTCAAAATTTTGTAACATTGCTAAAATATGCAATGGATACCTGCCTGAATGCAGAATGGACTCCTATTGTTGGTGATGATGGGAATGGCATATAGAAGATGAAATACAAGTTTTGCATCCAAGTTATAGTGCATTGTACCAAATTCAATCAAAAATGTGACAGGTTTATTTATGTAAAATTATTTTCTGGTGAGAGTTTCCAGATACATTGGTTGCAAAATGCACTTGCTGATCTAAATAGAAACTGAAAACCTAACAACTCCCTGGGCCAGTGCATTATTTGTTGTCTACAAAGTTGACACAAAACTGTTAGAGGCCGACAGGCATCTAAATATTTCTACCTTCCAGGTGGAGACAAGCTGCAACTCACACTGACATATGACAGTACAAGGCACAATCCAGTGCGCTAAATCACAATCTAGCACAAACATCTCCTGCTTCTTATAAAGCAACCACTGATGCTTCTGGCAAATCTGACCCAAAGATAAAATGGGAAATAACATGGCAACCAGCAATTCTTTATACAGCAAAATGACACTGGTTGGAATTCCTCTGTGCAGAATGTACTCAACACCTGGAAATAAGAACAATACCAAAGATAGACACAAAGTGCTGAAGTAACTCAGCGGGTCAGGCAGCATCTCTGGAGCAAAAGGATGGGTGACGTTTTGGGTCGGGACCCTTCCTCACACCCCACAATACCAAAGATTTATTTTAAAAATAGTAAATGAAGAATAATTCCAAAGTATACCAAATTTCACAACTTCTAATACTAGAAATACTTGGGACAAACAGTGGGTGCCATTGATGGCAAATTCAGAAAAGATTTCATGGGCAATAAATATCGCTTTATAAAGGGAAGGGGTATTAGATATTTTGGACAGGGATTTATGTGAGAATCCTACTTATGCTGATACAAGTTTATAATTTGTAGCCACAGATATCTGAAAGAATGCCTAAATCCCATTTTTGTGGTTTTGTGGTTTATTTGGCACAAAGGTTAAAGTGACTAAGGTAGACCCTAGCGTCCAACACACACTCATCACTGCAATGGCAGCTAACACTATGGGACTAAAAATTCATTCACACAACTCAAATCAAAATAAGCACTCTGCTGGTATAAATTGTGTTATTCCAGATAAAACAATTTTCTACACATTTCTGGGTACCTGCTCATTTTTAGATGAGAACTTCACATTCAGTGGATCTCATTGTTTCTATGGTGAAATTCAGTCAAATGACATAAATGCAGTGCCCAAGAGTCTCCATTAGAGAGATTTCAACCACATTTATCTGAAAAAACATCCGTCATCATTCACTCACAAATCAACCAGCTTTTAGGAATGCCTATTGTTCAGAAACAGCACTATTTAAAAGATTAATTACAAACAACCTACTTTCATAGCCAGACAGCTGCACAATTTTGTGCAGGCTGGCAACTTACTCTGCACATTGCTTACATTGAAGACTGAGACATTCTGAAGTCTGTAACAATGAGGATTTATCTAAACGACAAGCTCCTTTTGACAGATTGCATGGACCTGCAACAGAGGCTTCCCTGCAATACACTGCAAGTGTATATAAGGCTCACTAATGAAGACTTCATCCAGCCGGAAACATGGGACCGATGTTCTTTTCTCCACTTCTCAAAGGAGCAATATTTGCACAGAATACACTTCCACAAGGCTGATATTGTTGCGAACTCTAATCCGTAAAATATATGTATATATATTTTTTTTAATTATTTTTATTACAAGCAATTGTACAAGAATAAAACATTCGGCATGTAAAATTATACAATTATTGTACAGCTTCAATAGATTGATCTTTTAACCTGAAAATGAAGGAAAATAAGAAAGAAGGAGAGAAAAAGTGAAAAGTGAAAAAATAGAACCCCCAGACTACCAAAGTAGTGTGGCCAAAGAGTGAATAAAGATATGAGGAAAAGTAAAAAAGAGAAAAAAATGAAAGGGAAAAAAAGAAAAAAGTGGAGATATACCTGCCCCTCGCCCCCCGCCCACCTCACCCACCTCACCCAACCCATCGTTGGATTAAATCCAAATTTGTATTGCACCATACTATCCTTGTAAGAATTTGGTAAAGGTGTCCATGTCTTGAAAAATTGATCTGTTTTTTCTGCAAAGCCAAGCCTAATATTTTCCAGATGTAGTGTCTCGGACATGTTTGTAATCCACATCTTTACAGTAGGGACTAATGTATGTTTCCAAAATTTAAGTATTAGTCCTTTTGCCGTTTTCAGGCCATAATTAAGGAAACGTCTTTAAAATAACGTTAGCTCAAAACAGGCTTCTGACGTACCGAGAGTAATAAATTCTGTATCGGGGTCCAATTTTATTTGAAGTATTTTAGAAAAATAACTTTATATAGGATAATCTCGTAAAATTTAAAAAGAAAACAAACTCACACACAAGCCTGGATTGATCTCATATTAAAAATCAAAATGACCCATCTCAACTTCCTATCTAAAGATCATTACAGGTGGTAGCTCTTGATATGTGCCACATCTTACCGTTTACTGATTGACACTTCATTAGGGAGGTTATTGACAAATTCTGTTCTAGAAGGGGAGGATTATTTGTGTCTTTCAGCACCTCAAATCAGGCAAACCAGGCTTCCCACTGTTCAGTCTACTTAACAACTCGCCTTCACCATTCCACATATAAAGCCCTACTGTGTTTATGAGACCTGCGCCTGTTGTGTAGCTTCTAGTCTCTCACTGCCACCTTTGTGAGATGCACCAGTATTGTTTGCAGGTCCTGAAACCTTCCATAACAACAAGTTCAGAAGAAGGGAATGGAGCACTGACTGGGTGTGTGGTAGAGAGATACAGGAAAAGTGACAAATAAGGAGACGGTCACCACGAGGAGGAAAGACAGAGAAGAGGGAGAGAGACACAGGCAGCTCTGCAGTGCAACGGTAGTAGAATCATGGCAGAATACCAAAGACATGGTGGAGACACAAAGAGCCAGGGACAGTGGCTGAAAGTACAAGCAGAGGAGCAATGACAATAGATAGGTAAAGAACAGAGGGGAGGTAGAATAAATTTGTGTGCACATACAAGAGTTGTATGTAAAGGTTTTGGCAGAGTATGATTGAAAGCAAGAGCTTAGCGGAATGAAGATGTCTTAAATTACAAGGAAACATCTTGATAAATCTTATGAGATCATCAGCACTATAAAAAATGTTGTTCCTAATTGAGACCTCTACAGTAAATTCCTGCTTGTGTCTTTTGCAACCGGTTCTGGTGTAAGATTGAGGCCGTAAAGAACAGAGATATCCCCCTATGCGTGATATAGTTTCTCCCAATATCTGCAATTTCTCTGATTTCCTATGACTTAAATAGATTGTTGTTCCTTCAACACTCCTCTGTCTAAATGCTGGAACTTCGATGCAGCACTGTGGCAGTAGTCACCAGGAAGATTGCAGCGGTTTAAGGAAGTGGCACACTGCCATCTTCTCAAGGCAAACGCTGGGCTTGCTGGTAATGCCCATACACTAAAAAATGAATAAATACAAATAATGGCTCCCTAAAGTTGCGTGAAGTTAACATTATTCCCCTAACAATAGTTTGTATATTAATTATTCTGCTGGATATTACACAATATAGACATTTCTTACAAAAGAATGAACCACTGAAAAGTCCACTTGCTGGCAGTGGTGTACACTGGCCAATTTGGGCTCTAATTTACCTCTAATTAAAAGCCTTCTAGCTCTCGCCAAAAGGACCTGGATTCTAGAGACTGACAACATTCCACTCTATGCTGACAGCACGAATGGTGAAAATAATAGAAGAAAAACGATCAGACAAAAACAAGATAAATTTGGAAAAAAAAACAAGATAGAATGACGTTACAGTTAGAAATCTTTGTCCCTCCAATTCTATGTTCTTATTTTGTTAGCAACTTGCCTACATCCATTTGTATTCGAATCAGCCAAACACTTGAATTGCTAAGGCATAAAAGGCCAGGGAAACAGTTGATGGTAAATAGTATTCGTACTGGATAAATGGAATGTATACAGTGTGTCGATGGGCCAGTTTTTCTACAGTACATGTCTGTGAATCGTTTTCCAGCATCTATATATCCTTAGGCAGCTTCTCTGAAGAGGATAATACACAATTTTAAGAACAACATGCAACAGATGCTTGAGAACAGACAATGATGACAGAAGAATCCAATAGAGTTCCTGCCATCTGCTTCCTGTGCACTGCTCAGCTCCTCTGTTCATTGAGATATCCACATCTCACATTTTAGACTAGAGGAAAAAACATTATCCTTTTGCTCTCAAATGGAATAATTCCTGAAACTATTAATTCACAAAATAACCATACCTTAACTATTAAAATCAACAAAGGCAGAATTTGACAATTACTTGTTTCTATTTTTATTTTGTTTAGCTTTGAATATTGCTTCATCCCATTCCAATGATTGAAGCCATAATCAAAGTAGACATACCAGAACATCACCACAAAATGCCAATATGTCAAGTTGTTCCACTTGCCTTTCGGGTGAGAATAACAAATTCCTTGGCACCATTTTGAAGAGAACCAAGGGAGATCTGGCCAATATTTATAACTCAACCAACAACTCCACTGCCGATTATCCAGTCATCACCATGGTTATGTGGATACTTAGTGCGTGCATATGGATCATCATGCTTCTTGTATTACAACAGTAACCTACTCTGCAAAAGCACTTATCTTTGGAAGAGGTCAATAAATGTTCTTTAACAAGATACATGTGTGCCTTTATTATTTTTTATTTTTATTATTACTTTTAGTTTATGAGGAACTATTACATCCTTGGTTTGTTGTTGTGGTCCTTCTGCCACAAAATGGTTTAAAATAAATACTATACCAACTAGAGAAATCCCAAGGGCTGAAATCAGGAAGTCAACGTTTACAAACACTGCAACATTGGCATTTTATTTCAGTAAAGCCTGCTGGATGGCTTGAAATCAGTGAAAAAATACTGGAGGATCATGAAATTTAACTCTTTCAGTGCCTGGAGAATTACATTTTGGTGGGCTCAGCAATATAATTTAATAGTCCAACATACCACAGTTGAAATAAGCTCAGGGAATGAAGTAGTTAATGATCAGAAATAAATGTTCCGTCTCTTCTTTACTTTGTACAGTATTCCATTTTGGATCTTGTACTTTTATTAAAGTAAGAACTTTCATTTGGTGTAAGCTTCTTCCAGATTGGATTGTGAGAATACGCTCGGTTACTGCTCCAATCGTTGTTCAACCATTGAACAATTTCACAACCCCTTTATCCTCAAGTTCTCCAATAGTCAGATAGACAAAATAAGGACTTGAATTTTTGAGACCTGTGAACGTTCAATGAATTACTTTTGTGGGATTGTGACCATTGTTACAATCCCTCATCTGTCCACGTTCCACAAATACTCATTGCAGGAGTTCCTTCACCAGAACGACTACGATCGGTTAAGGGGGTGCATCAACCCCTGTTCAAGGGCTATTAGGGATGAGTAATAAATGTTGGCCTTACCAGTTATGCCCTACTTCCAAAAATGAATTTAAATAAAGCAATGAGAAAAAAAGATTTTGTTTTTATGGCCTTGACTGAGATACTTGCCAATAGTAGAGTACCCAAACTGACAGAAGAGGCTGCAGTTAATATTCCTTTCTAAACAGGAGCATCTCAGAGAATGCAGCGACCCTCAGTGCCCAAAACATCACCCTAAATTATGACCTTAAAAGCTGAAACAGTACTGGTGTCTATGACCTTTGACTCAGAATCCCATGAACCTCTGCCAAACTAATATTTGAAAGTGAACAGATTTTCTTGTTCTTAGTTTCACACATGATGTCATCTTTTAAGAGCAAAGAAACCCAATTTATTCTAATTGTAACTATCGACCAAACTAGGGTGAATCTCTATAGCCAAGAACCGAAACCAGCATTTGCATTTAATTGAACAAATGCTTATTCTGCCTCAGAACTGATGGAAGCACCAAAGGTTAAGAATTGGACCTTTAATGCAGTCAAACAGCATGATCAGAAAACCAGCACAATGCTTGTTGTTGCAATTAAATGTTAAATCAGCTCTCTTGAGTTATCCATTTAATGATTACCAATGAAATCCAATTATGTTTAATTAATTTAAGAAACACTTTGGATTAAATAGACAATCTCATCAAAATCCTCCTTAGTGTGATCATAAGCGAGCACCAGGCTATTCCTATTGATCCAAATTGACTTTTATGCAGCACGGATAATTTAATTCCTGCATTGCTGCAGTAGAGGATATATTAATTACCTTAAGCTTCCATACCATCAGCATAGTTTAAAATATGCAATGAGTACCCTGACACATTCTTCAGGCTGTGTGTTAAGAATCCAAAGGAAAGGCATGAACTTCAAAGTATCTATGTAATAAGCGTCCAATAAACCAGTCATCTTGTCTCCTCCCTCAGGATCTGCATGTGCCACAGAATATGCATAATAATTGAGGAAAGGAGTCAAAAATTATTTTTTGCCAGATTTTAAGATTAAATGAAAAAAGTGCTAATTCTAATTAAATGTTTTAAGGCTGGATATCATAAGTGTGCAGTGTTTAGATTAAATCACGAGCAAATGTCAGGAACTGGTCTGCTTCCTAGTGTTTTGGGGATCTCTGAACCAGTTGGCAGCTTATGCGTTGGATACCAGGTTGATAAATTTCTACTAGCAGGATATGAGTGTATTTCTAGCTGGAGTAAAATTTACATCAGAAAAAAATTAAGCTGGTATTCAAGTGAACTCCTGAAACAACATTGATCATATAGGGGGAATAGAAAGGAATTTCCTGGATTTTCTTTTTTTCCCCATTCTGGCCATGGTTTTTACCTTTCCTGGAAGATCTCACAGGTTTTGATGTTGGTGGAGAATTTATACATTTTCACCAATTTATGGGATCAGCTTGGATAGATCAAAGCATGTGACCTATTTTTTTAAAAATTGAACTTAATAAAGAAAACTATTTAATTGACTTCTACTGGACATATGTACACACACATAAGGAGAAGGGACCAAATAAAAATATTCATCACTTCTTTCAGCTGCACTGTGAAGAATTAAAGCTGGCTCTGAAAATAAGCTCCATAAACTTACAGATGGATGACACACATTAAAACTCATGGTCCATAAACAAGATAACTGATAGGCTTCACACAAGGGTAGAGAGAAATGGCCTTGCAGGAACTGTTATTTTGTTCTAGTGGCCAATACAACTGTTAATCCCTGAAGATGAAAAGCCATGTACAAAGAGGAAATTTTGCTGATGGCTACATTCTGTTCTCTCTTCTCCTCATCTCTGAATAAAACTTCTAATCGTCAAACAGAAATAAATCGGTGACAGACTAAGTGCAGTCAAAGCACTTCTGTTTTATAGTTTCTCATATATTAGTACCACGCAGAAAAAACGGACCAGTAGATGTAGTCTACAAAGGGGCAAATGCTTGACTTTATATAGTATTTTTTCTATTGTAAAATGTCCCAAAGAGCTTAAAGAAGCATAACCATAAAAAAATTAAACAGAGCCAAAAGAGAAGATACATGAAAGAGCAAGTTAATGATTTGTCAAATGCATAGGTTTTAAGCACACTCAAGCTCTTGGTGGTTAAAGTAAGTTATGGAAAGGTCATGGAAAATACTTGAATGCAAGAATACTATTTTTTTTAATGTTTTGGTTGACCTCAAGTTTATGCAGAGGAGCTATGAATGGAAGATGGGTGGTTTTCTCAGAAGTGCAATAGATGCCAATTAATATGAAGTTATGGGCCAAAACCACAACATCCTGTAATGCATCAGTACAGAAATATATGCCATCAGCTATAACTATTTAAGGCAGTAATAGCTGTGGTATATTATATAAATTGCGCCAAAAAGATACTCCTACTGCATCACATACTCACTTTCTCCAAATATCTTGCTTTTTCATCTTCTTTCTCATGCATGTAGGCTTCAATCAGTAGCTGCTTGGATTCTGAAAGGAGAGCGAACTGTTAGAAAGAGTTCATTACCATTATCTCATTCAGTATATATATGTTAAAGCACTTGACAAATTATTAATCATTTTTAAATTCTGGTGATTACTCGAAACAATTATTTTGTTGGTGTAGGTTAAGGAAAAATAATCTCATGATATTGAGATGATTCATTTATGATTTGGAGGTGGTGAAGGGAGATTATTGCCAGGACAACAGAAGAACACATACATTTCTTCAGACAATACCAAACATCAAAACAATCAGGCAGAAATGGAGCTTAACATCTTATAAATACAATTCATCCAACTACATCCCAGTACCACGTTGGCATATCAATCTTAAGAGCCTGATCCCACAACCTACTAATAAAGAAAAAATGAGCTTAACAACCAATCCAAACTGACACATGAATATTCTACTTCAGATTGATAACGTGATCATAGGCACCATGTAATAATAGAATGAGATTACATGTACGATCTGTCACAAAATGATTTTTGGCCTCAATTGTTTTATACTGGGGTTGAAGTCATGAGAGTTATGAGTGTTTAATTGTCATACGTACCAAAAACGCGACAATTACATTCTTAAAACATGCCAATTGTGACAAATTGGATTATGATTCCATAAGCATTCTGTAACTACTTAAGATTCATAATTCAGAGTCTCGAAGCTCAAGGTTAGAAAAGATTCGAATTGTGAAGTCAGAAGAAGGAACGTAGGGGAGAGGGAGGGGAAAGACCATGGAAGGGTCAGCCAGGATTCAGGATTCAGGGGAGAGGAGTTGCGGTGTGTGTGTGTGTGTGTGTGTGTGTGTGTGTGTGTGTGTGTGTGTGTGTGTGTGTGGGGGGGGGGGGGGGGGGGGAGGGGGGGGGAGAAAAGGAAAAAGGAAGGGGGGGAGGGGTGTCTGTGGAAGTTACTGAAATTTGGAGAATTCAATGTCAGTTGAATGAAGGATCACGTCTAAAGAGCCCGAAAGGTGTCCAACCAAAATGTCAACAGTCCGTAGATGCGACCAAACCTGACGCGTTCCTTCTTCTGCTCTGCTTTTTATTTGAACTGCAGATTCCAGCATCTGGAGTTTCTCATTTTTTAATATTAAATTTTAGAGATAACAAAATAATAGTAAGGGTCTCAGCAGGGGAAATTGCAACTTCACTTGCTTTTTGTACAAGTTAATTGGAAAATTCCAAGTATTTGCCATTCTGAAAATCCTCCTTCCAATTCAAAGCAGCAGCTATTAAGCCCAAAATCAGTTTAGTCATTCTTGCACAGCATCGTATACAACTTGGATTTCAGACTACACCCTCTGGTGGTGTTTTTGTCAAATTCACAATTTGGTGCCCAAACAGATTTCAAAAATACATGCATGGATATATGTAGTGAAATTTAAAACTCCAAGAGCCTCCAGTTCTCATGGCATCTGTGCAGAGATTCTTCCAGGTTTCTTGTTAAGATTATAAAATGAATATTTGGCATCATGGAGGCAATCCTGACACAAGCAGATTTCTCAAAGTCAGTCTTGCAATTGCCAAGACACGAGAAAAAGAATCAAGATTAAAAGAGAACATTTTTGACCTGGTCTGCAGAAGAGACAGATGTTATAGAAATGAAGCAAGCAATTTTGGTGAGTGTCAGAGTCTGAAGCATTAGACAAGTAAGCTTCAAGATGCAGGTATGACAAGGGAACAATATTGTCAATGGCAATAATTGTCATGATTAATTTAATCTTCTTAATGATTAGTTACAAGGTGCTGTGCTGCTCATGACTTGACCTAAATAAAAATAAAAATTCCCATTCAGATACTGAGCTGCCAACTGTGTATGTTATTCTGTTTGTTTTCCGACTCAATCAGCAATTTGAACTACACTTTACAATACAATTAACTTTATTTTTCCATTTGGAACTTTGGTTTAGTTAATATATACCTAGAAACTGGATTGTAAAACATCTCTCTTTGACACAGCAACTGTGCAAAACTTGATTTTATCTGATCATGCCAGCATTCATTTCTGGGTGAAGTCATAAAATTGGACCAGGTACTTCTAGCACATCAGCATGCCTGGCATTTTCCCTCTTTAGACGTGCAACTAATGACTTCACTATTCATGCAATACAATTTGTTCATAAATTGGAGCTCGTTACTCAAAACAAAACTATCATAGAAAATTAAAGTCAAGCTGTATCATGCTGATTACTTTTTTCTTAAAGACACACTCCTTCAATATTCAGGTTGTTTGGATCACAATAAATAATTTTTATACAAACGCATAGTTCCAGGGAGCACACATCACACAGGAGGATGTCCAAATTGCTGAACATTTCCATATGATGACCCCAAGAAATGAATTCATGAGAGGTTGGGGGAGCAGGAGGGGTGGAATAAACAAGGGCTATTGTCTACACATCTGGCTTCCTACTCCAGCTGTCAAACTACAACAGTTGAATGCAGCTACAAGTGCCATGCAAGTACTGGGATCATACAGAAAATGTCACAGGTGTCCAGAAGATAAACTTTTATTACCTGCATCATTCTGTGATTGCCTTACTGTATATGCTAAGTATATATGCAGACTTCATGGTCATCTGCTCAATGCTACACAACCCCACCAATCAAAGATTTCCAGTACTCCATGAAGGATCAAGGAGATCTCATCGGCAGCAGGGCTCAAATATATTTCAAAGTTCACAGTATATCAGATAGTATTTCTCAAGCATCTAAACTCTATGACACTCATTCCACAAATGCCTCAGTAACTATTCTGCTGGTAGTACTCCATTATTCGAAGCAGCATAAAAGCCATGGATGATCACAGAGTGGATCAACAACTCTCGGTCCGGGGACATTTATTAGTGAACAGCCTATTCCCACAAAGTATTTAGAGCCACTACATCAGGGGTTCCCAAGCTTTTTCGTCCCGTTTACCCCAGACAACTTTAATACCACATAACAATGTTATTTCACTTATTTATGAACAACTAATGATGAACAGTATACCAGAACCAAACACAGTCAGTCAATGAGAAAAAATATGTACAAATCCAGAATCAACAAATTTACAAATTTACCACCTGGCTAGGCGAAATTTAGCCCCTGGGGATAAATTTACCCCAGGTTGGGAACCCTTGCACTACATCCAACCTGGACCTCTCTGATGAACAAAATATCGACGCTCAGATTTTCCAATTTTATTATTATTAAAAATGTGTGATTTTCTGCAGGAAGATGCAGACAGAACATTAATTGGCTACTGCAAATTGCCCTAGTGTATTCAGGGGTAAGTTACAGGAAAAGGTGAGGAAATGGAATTGATAGGAATGCTCTGAGAGCCGATTGACTGTTTCTACGTTGTGAGAAAATAATGAATCTCCAACCCCTTGTGTCTGTGATGCTCTCTATACGGAGACTTCCTCACCACAGAATTGTTCCAAGCTGTCAAGCAGGTGTATAGACTTGCCACCTGGATTGTGCTCATTGTACATCCTTACTGATTGGAGACTTGTTGTGCTGGAGGAAGAGAATTATGTTCCTCACCTGTTTTAAGTAATGCGGAAAAGTGGCAAAGATGCTACCTTACATCGCCAGGGACCCCGGTTCGATCCTGACTATGGGTGCTGTCTGTACAGAATTTGTACATTCTCCCTATGACCACATTTTTGTTTTCCGGGTGCTCCGGCTTCCTCCCACATTCCAAAGATGTGCAAGTTTAGAGGTTATTTGGGTTCTGTAAATAGCCCTGTGTGTCGAATGTGGAGTGTCCAGTCCACATTAGATATTATAAGCAGTGCACGTTCCAAGCCCCAGGCTGGTCTCCAGCCGTTGCCTTCTTTTGGACATGCGGGTCGACCTGCAAACCAACGTCCCTCTCCTTGCCCGTCCACCTTTGTGCCCCAGGGGTGCCTCCCACGTTCGACCTTGAAGGTGCAGGAGGCCAGACCCCGGTTCACTCTCATCTCCTACCAGTCTCATTCCTCGCATTTGTCAGCGTCGGTTCCATCCTCCAGGTCTCTGGTCTTCGAGGGATGAGCACTGGTTGGCTCAGCGGGCTCCCTCCTCCAGTCCAGGGTCCGTCAGGGTCTCCAAGCTGGGGTCAGCTCAGTGGCTACCACCTGCAGACCGTGGTCTGCAGAGTCTTGCATTCGATCGCGGAGGACTAAATTGGTGGCTCCGCCCTGTAGGCCATGGCACTCTGGGAGATTCTGCCGTTGCGCTCGACATCCGGGAACTTTTGGGAAAATATTATTCTCAGCATTGTAGCGCATCAGTTCCATAGACAAAGTCCAATGTCCACAATACGATACAGGTGAATTGGACCGTAACCTAACTTATGGAAATATCATTTAGAAGCCTGATAACAGAGGGAAAAAGCAGCAGTTCCCGAGTCTGGTAGCGAGTGCTTTCAGGTTTCTGTACCTTCTGCCAGTTGAGCAGAGAGGAGGAGGACTGAGGCAAGTTTTTGATTATGTTGAGTGCTTTTCTGAGGCAGAGTGAGCTATAGATGGAGTCAATGCTACAAAGTCTGGTCTGTGTGATGGATTGGGCTACTTCTCTGGTAACAGTGCTCTGCCATTTCCTGTGGTCATATTCAGAACTATTCCCAAACCAAGCTGAGATGCAACCTGCAGAGGTTTGAAAGAGTTACTGGAGACATAAATATTTCCTCAGTCACCTCAGGAAGTAGAGGCGTTGGTGTGCCTTCTTGGCTATGGCATCAATGTGTCGGTATAAACATCAAGGAAATTGAACCTCTTTCCCCCACCCCCAAGCCCTCCCCCACTTCGAGTCTTCCCTCTTGCTCCACAGATGGTGTTCTGGGGAGAGGGAGACAGAGGGCACATCCTGATATGATGCAAAGATAAAAATGGGACTTGGTGCATTCATCGAGTGCGCCCAAAACTGCCCTATGGTGGGGCAGCAGCATAAATGATTTAAAAAAGTGTCTCCTGCGGACCAATAACGATGCAGTTAAGACAATAACAACGTAGATGAAGGAAACAAGTTGTACATGGATGCTCGTTAAAGTGACCATGAAATGTCCTTCTACATTGGTCCTGGATGCGGGCCTTTTCATTACTGGTGGGGACAAATGCTTATAACATCTACCAAATTTGTGTATGGGCTATCATGGCGAGACTCACCTAGCATGACCACTCAAGACCTCCACACTGATATGCATTTTATGAACCAGAACATTCAAATCCCTTTGAGAAAATCTACAATTTCCTCACTGCAGTCTTATTTTTCCCTTAATAGCAATCTGTTGCTGCTGGTTGGCTGGCTGGCTACTATGGAGGACTGGTTCCTCATAAATGTGGTATCTAATTGCTTGGCTGGTGCACTATACTCATTGGGAATACCTCGTCCCATTTCCTTCTTTAATTCTGATATAATGAGAATAGTCAATTGGACCAATTTTAGGATTGCTTCAGTGTTCCTACTCGGCATTACCACAAAGCACCTTCAACACCAGAGGTCAGTGAAATTAAATTCCTGGACATGGCAGTCAGTTTGGGTGGTCAAAGTATACAGAACGGCAGGCTGCACATACACAACAGCAAAGTGGTGCGAAAGTATTTATGAGACGCACTGAGGCTAATGACATCAATGAGAAACAGGCTTTATATACAAAAAGATAAGATCATTAAGGGTGCATATACTTACTGATGTCTGCCTCGCTCGGATGGCAGTGACAACATTGATCTGGAAAACCAAAAACATATGCAATTTCAGGCAAGAGTTGAAACCGGGGAGGGAAGTGGGCGGTTGGGAGGGATGGACCTCCGGCCCACCCCCATCTTCCCCCGCACCCCCATCCCTTCGTCCTCTTAACCCCCACCCCCCCCCCCCCCCCCAATCCCTTGGTCCTCCTCCTCGCCCATCCCTGCATCCTCCCCACCCCTCCCTTCGTTGCCCTTGTCTCCGCATTCCTTCGTCCTCCACCCCTCCCCTTGCATCACCTTTGGAGGGCTTGCACCCTGCGGGCGGCGCCGCCTTCAGCCGCTGCTTGATGTCTCCGGACACCAGCCGGGACTCGAGCGGCGGCTGCAGCGACAGCGAGCTCCAGAACACTTTGGCGTAGGCAACGTCATCCGGCGACGACCCGGCGAACACGGTGTAGAGGGAGCGGGAGTCGGCCTCGGCCTCAGGCTCCGGCTCCGGCTCCGGCTCCAGTTGGGGCCCGGCATCGGCCGGCAGCTCAACCTCGGCCATCGCTCGCTGCCGCTCCTCACCATGGCAACCCGGGGGCGCGCAGTCCTCACCATGGCAACCCGGGGGCGCGCAGTCCTCACCATGGCAACCCGGGGGCGCGCAGTCCTCACCATGGCAACCCGGGGGCGCGCAGTCCTCACCATGGCAACCCGGGGGCGCGCAGTCCTCACCATGGCAACCCGGGGGCGCGCAGTCCTCACCATGGCAACCCGGGGGCGCGCAGAGGCTCCTCACCATGGCAACCCGGGGGCGCGCAGAGGCTCCTCACCATGGCAACCCGGGGGCGCGCGGTCACTCACCATGGCAACCCGGGGGCGCGCTGCCGCTCCTCACCATGGCAACCCGGGGGCGCGCTGCGCGCCTCACCATGGCAACCCGGGGGCGCGCAGTCATTCACCATGGCAACCCGGGGGCGCGCTCCGCTCCTCACCATGGCAACCCGGGGGCGCGCTGCCGCTCCTCACCATGGCAACCCGGGGGCGCGCAGTCATTCACCATGGCAACCCGGGGACGCGCAGTCACTCGCCATGGCAACCCGGGGGCGCGCAGTCACTCACCATGGCAACCCGGGGGCGCGCAGTCACTCACCATGGCAACCCGGGGGCGCGCGGCCGCTGTGTTCCGGCCGGGACCAGGACGACCAATCACTGAGCGGCGCAATGGAAGCTCCGGCGGGCCGTTCCCGTGGCAACGGTCTCCCGGGGTGATGGCGTTCCGGGCCGCACGTGACCGGGGTACCCGGGCCCGCTGTCTGCAGGCAGGGACTGCAGATGGAAACGTCGAAATGCTGTCTGATCCTCTGTGTTACTCCAACTTATTATGTCCGTACTGGAGCCTCTGCCGTTTGTGCAAATGTCCCGTCTCTACCTCAAAAGTTGGAAACATAGAAAATAAGTGCAGGAGTAGGCCATTCGGCCCTTCGAGCCTGCACTGCCATTCAATATGATCATGGCTGATCATCCAACTCAGTATCCCGTACCTGCCTTCTCTCCATACCCCCCCCTCCCCCCCACACGACGATACGACATCGACAACCATACGACAGATCTGCACAGACTTTTTTTCAACCATGTACCAGTAGGCAGGCGATGAGAGTTCAGTTCCTTGGAGACACCTGTCGTTGGGGTTATTTTGCTCAATGCAAAGTTAAATTTGCAAAGGTATGGAAAGAGAGGAGGAGAATGAATAGAGCGGCGACACTGTAACGTCGTAGCACAATATTCTGCTTACAGAACAAGAGTCTGAAGAAGTGTTTCGGCCCGAAACGTAACCTATTTCCTTCGCTCCATATATGCTGCCTCATCTTCTGAGTTTCTCCAGCATTTTTGTCTACCATAATATTCGCTGATTGTTTTTCTTTTTGCAAAACCTTGTGCATTATAGATGGTAGAATTGGAAGCACAAATACGCGAGTTTGGCCGATTAGACATCAAAATACCATAGAAATATTTTGGCAAAATATGAAAGTGTGTTTATTTGCCACGCGCACTGGATAGGAACCGGGACAATTAAATTCTTATTTGTTGCAGCATTACAGGCATATAAGACGCACCTACAACATTAAGAATGCAAAATCAGTTATTCTACGTTAAGTTGAAAAAGCGAGGGAAACTTAGTAGTGCTAAGTCGCTGGTGGGTTAGTATGGTTAGATTGCGTGAGGTAGGATTGTGTAGAATGGTTCTGGAACCTAATGGTTAACGGGAAGAAGTTATTCTTCAACCTGGAAGCAGCGGCTCTGTACTTTCTTCCCCATGGTAGCAGCGAGGAGAGGGTGTGGCCAGAATGGCGTGGGCTCAGGGAACTTACTCCAGGGAACATACAGTATTTTGTTTGTGCGACGCCGCGTAATTTTAGCAGTAATAGATATTTTCATATCAATGACATTTCAGTGAACATTGCGTTCTATTATTTTACTCACTGTTTGATGTACATTGTTTACCTATTTATAACCTAGGGCCCTCTGAATTATAAAATATCGAAACTGGTTTTATTGAAGGGTTTGTTTCTCGAGGTTTAGCTTCGTGGAGAACACGCGAGGTAGGAAGGGGGGGGGGGGGTAAATTGCTTCAAATACATGTATATAGATCGAGTGTATTTTTCTCCACTGTGCGCTGTGTAATATTGACGCGTTCTGCTCTTGAGCAGTCCGTGAACTTGCACTAATACAATGAATGCCATGAAAGGGAAGGAATGAGGGGAACCCGCCGGTCAGGCAGCATCTGAGGAGCGAGAAACATTGTTAGTTTTAAGCCGGAAACATTTACTTTTGGTCCCAGGTGTAAGCAGGGCCCAGCCACAATTTATCATTTTACAGGATACGTAAAAAGTACATTGGCATTAACGGGACGCACTTTTGAAGTTGGGAATAGTTAAGACAGAATCAAGACTTTTTGTTTACATTTAAACCATCCCAGTCGCTCGGCGAATACTTGATCTTGATAATGGGGGAAAGTGGGAAAAAAAAGTTTCATTGCCAGACTGATACCCGACACGCACAAAAAAAGATAGATACAAAATGCTAGAGTCTGAAGAAGGGTTTCGACCCGAAACGGCACCCATTCCTTCTCTCCAGTGATGTTGCCTGTCCAGCATTTTGTGTCTATCTTCGGTTTAAACCAGCATCTGCAGCTCCTTCCTACACGCTTCAAGTACCGCTGCAAACTGTATTCGTCAAATAACTTCAGGGTTGACGGCGTTCAAGTCGTGCAAAATGTGTCCTTGGTTTTGTTTTTAGGGAAGGTGTCCAGTTTACGGTTTGTCCAGAGCACGAGCACACCGCACTAAAATACGATCGGGCTATGCAAATAAATGTTTCCAAAAGCCCCGACCTGAATCGTCCGTCCACAGATGCTGCCCGAACCGCTGAATTCCTCTAGCAAATTGGTTGTTTTAAAAAAAAAATCAAGATTCCAGTATCTACAGTTTCTGATGCACCCAAGAGAATGCGCCCCCCCCCGCGTGTCTCTCGAGCCTGGTCAATTGTTGCTGCCAAAAACAGGAATAAACCCATGTAATTAGTCGAGGCCATTCTGCTGGATAGATCCCATCCTTCTCAAATATTAGAGCTGAACCCGAGAAATTATGTATCAATAGACAATTGGTGCGGAATAGGCCATTCGGCCCTTCGAGCCAGCACCGCCATTCAATGCGATCATGGCTGATCATCCCCAATCAGTACCCCGTTCCGGCCTTCTCCCCATATTCCCCGATTCCGCGATTTCTAAGAGCCCTATCTAGCTCTCTCGAAAGCATCCAGAGAACCTGCCTCCACCGCCCTCCGAGGCAGAGAATTCCACAGACTCACTCACCACTGTGATAAAAAGTGTTTCCTCGTCTCCGTTCTAAATGGAGAATATATCCATAGACACAAAATGCTGGAGCGACTCAGCGGCGCAGTCAGCATCTCTGGAGAAAAGCAAGACGTGACATTTTCGGATCGTGACCCCGATGCGTCACCCATTCATTTTATCCAGAGATGCTCTCTGATCCGTTGAGTTACTCCAGCTTTGTGTCTGCCAGCCTCTGCAGTTCCTCCCAACGCACACTGGAGTATCCAACCCGTGCATCCTCCCCTTTCCTGCCACCAACATATTCGTGGAATCTGCCATGGCAGTCTGGAAGACATTGGCCTCAAGAACAATCCGAGAAACAAGTCCAAAAAAAAAAGTTTTATTTAATACACAGAAACGCAACATGCATCGAAGCATTAAAGGTGCTAATTACGATGGTCCGGGTATTAATAGAAAGCACGTGATCATAAAGTACCGTGTTTTCAACTTTATCAAAAGCCACGTTAAGATTTAACAAGTTAAAATGTCCACCGCGTTCAGTTCCTGGAAACTGGCATTAAATATTTCACAAACCCTCCATTCTCCCTTGGTCCTCGTTGTACCCAATTCAAGATGCAATTCTGGCCTTTTTGCCTGGCCGTGTGGTTAGTGATTGCTTAGTTATCAGTTACCAATCAGCTAACTACACTGCCTAGCAACCAGGCGTGTAACAAATACAAACGATATTCGATTTCAGCACACGATGCCGAGAATTCAACGTGGCCAGAAAACAAACGGTGACAAAAACAAACATTAAA
The DNA here is from genome assembly GCA_963514005.1 of Raja brachyura. The sequence goes on along the minus strand of OY740806.1, from coordinate 24,043,059 downwards.
AAAAACATCATAACGAAAAAAACCTCCTGTAATAAACGTTTTGTTAGCATTTATGAACGGACTCCAGTTAAACGCAACGAGTATTTAAAACAATTTGGGAATAACAACTTGCATTTGATCAAAACAAGCTGTTGACGAACATTTAGTGAATGCGGTGTTAACCGAATCCAACAAGTCACCCATTCCTTCTCTCCAGAGATGCTGCCTGGCCCGCGGAGTTCCTCCAGCATTTTGTCTACCAACAAGTTATTTCATTAGTCAGAAGTTCACCACAAAAGACCGATGCTTCCAGCATCCATAAGTGAAGCTTAACATGCACACTATTTCAAGCAGAGCATTTGCACCTTAAATCTATTAAATATTATTTATTCTAAATCGCAAAATAAGCCAAATTGGAATCTGCGAGAATACATATTGAAGGATTTGGTAATGATTATTTGAGACAGTTAGAGCGTTGGGATCTCGCAGCTGAGGAAGGACCACCAATGGCGAATATCAGACGAGGTGTCGGAGCAGCCTGGATGCAGTTAATGCGAACACCGGACTGCAGGAGGCGCTGGTGGCGAGCTGCGGCCTCTTTTGATGGTAGTGTATGTAGTGATTGGCCGTCATTGTCCGCAATCAGCTAACTACACTGCCTCCAAACCCGGCCTGGGGTCCGGAAGGGGGTGGGAGCAATGGTCAGCAATGCTACCCTGGATGGGCGAAAGGAGGAAAGATTAGTACGAATTAACATTCCACAACTATTCCGAAATATTCCAATCATTTACACACCGTCCTCTGCACAATCCCAATCAACTTTTTTTTTTTAACGAACTTTACAACTTAAATTAAAACGTAATCTTAAATGTCACAGCCAAGTTTACGAAAATTCCGTTTAAAAAAAATATTAATTCAATAGTCGTTCCAGTTATTAAATTGGGGTCTAAACAAATTAGTCAAAAGTCGACAGCAACAGAATTATTCCCGGATTTTTAAAACGGATACAGGCCACATCGATTAAAATAATATCAAGTTAAATAGCATTTATCTTTTTTAAACTGGAACACAACAGGGAAAAGTTCAACTCCCACTGTAATGAAGATTAATCGATTGAAATATAAACACGGACTCGAGGTCTAGACCTCTAAACATAAAATGAAAAATAAAACGTAAAAACGAAATGCAGTTTTTTTAAGAATGTTCCGAAACTTTCCGATTTGCTTCCGTGGGACGAATCGAATAATAATTTGCTCCATCGAGAGTTCCAACTAAAATAACTATTTCAGTGACGAACATGGTATTTGTAACTAATTATCAGGTAATTGGTTGAACTGTACCTGGGTGCGGAGAGAGTTTGCTCCAAGTTGCGGGAATCTGCCAAACGCAAGGCAGAGGCTGTGTGTACAGTGTGTAGTCAGGGGGACAGTGACGCGGGTCGTTTCACGTGGCTGCACCGCTACCTGCAAACATCAACCCAGGCCGATCTTACACCTGGATAAGGTGTGGCCCGCCCAGGCCAGCCGTTACTATCCAGGATACGGCATCGGGTTGATTCAAACCACAAAGGTTGGCACGGCACACATGATGCTCCCCTGCCTCTACACCCTCATTAACACGTTTGAGGCAGGACTACGGTCAGTTGTGGCTTCTTGCTATAGAAAGGGCGTCGACGGTTACGAGGAGGCAGGAGAATGTGATTGAGGGGAAAAAAAAAGATCAGCCATGGTCGAATGGCGGGCAGACTCGATGGGGCGAATGGTCCAATTCTGATCCTACGTCTTAAGGGTCAATTTGTGTAATTACCACCTCGAGTTGATGCGAATGCAAAGCTTGAACAAACACCTGGGGTGAATCTAGTCTTGGGAATAGGAAATGAAACCGAGACTTCAAGACCATTATTGGTCCTTAATTCATCATTATAAAAATGACACCATTTTCGTTTGACCTTGCTGCGAATAAATGGCGTTGCCTCCATTATTAACGACAAGGCCACCAAATTACTTAATTGGTTGGAATGCGCCAGGAACTCCTGAAAGGCGCTAATCAAATACACGCCTTTGTTGTTCCTCTTTTGCTGCTCGTTAATGCAATGACTGACATTTCCCCGCTAATATACAGCTCGGTCATTATATCGGCGATGGACTGGTGATTAAATGGAATAAAATATAGAATGTGAACTTACGAAACTGATTAGAGAGAAAATAAACGGAAGAAATTAATAGGTGGGTATATGATGGATATACACCACCATTAAACGCGCAAAAGACCGAATTCTTATTTATGGAAGTTATTACAATTGCATTGTAACAGCAACTACAGTTTAAAATACTTTGAAGATTGACACAAAATGCTAGAGTAACTCAGCGGGTGAGGTAGCATCTCTGGAGAAAAATTAATAGGTGACGGTTCGGGTCGAGACCCTTCGTCAGTAAAATACTTTGCCTGCCAAGCACTTCCAGTTTTCAAAGTGGCACAAAAGGCGCAGAATAAGCCATCTTCCAGTTCTGGTCTCGTGTACATCCCGATTTTAGTCACCACTGGGTTTCATCTGCCGAGTCCCTGTGCTCCTGAAGTTCATCCCCAATTCGTTTGAACACTTTCCCTTGAACTGCCCTAAAAGGTGTTTGACACAACCTCCGGCCATTGGGCCAAATGCGTCCATTGTATTGGCTTGGTATCAAATTTGTTTTGGCAAGTGTGCATTCACGTTCACTGGGGTATTCACTCCGTTAAACTCTCCATGTCAATGCAACTTTGACCTTTTAGGCTAAAAGCCATTAAAAAAAACTATTTAGACATTTAAAGAAACCCTAACAGTGTCATGAATGTTTGGGGTTCGTTATTTCCGCGTTACCCTGAAACACTAAAGCTAATCTCCAACTCTAAGTATTTACACCCCGCACTAGCAAATTCGTTCAGCGTTTAATTAAAAAAAATCTTTACGAACCTTAAGCTCAAATCAGGCTTATTTAAATTTGCTTGACCCTCGATACTCAAGTTTAGAACGCCTTCCCCTTCACCAGCCGTAAACGCAACCTAACAAATCACAAGACCAAATCTGTAAATTGGCTGGGTCAAAGATAAAGAACATTTTAGCAGCATTCAGTTGGTCAGGCAGCATCTGTTGGAAAAGGGAGACTGATTCAATGGTTCGGGACTTCTCCTCACAAATTGCCCTACCCACTGTAAAGATGATTTAAAGTCGCTTCCACTCCAATGGGTTGATAAACTGCGTGGACAGAGTTAGTTACCGTCCCAGGACTGGGGTGCACTACAAAGTTAGGCGGCTACAGGAAATCCCAACCGTGAACCAATCTTGCGCTGTTATCGAGACCGAATACTTAGCTGCGATTTCACCCTGGAACTGGCGAATTAAGCGTCCTGTGCGGATACTGCATTGGAATTTGCCAGTCTCGCGGGAGGCAAGGAGCTCAAAACAGCCCCGTGACCTAGTTTGTCTCCATGGAGACTCTTACAAGAAAGTCTTACATTGATTTGTGCTTTCCACCGTTTCTCCGCGAACATTGAGACAATTCGGCACCCAATATGACTAGGCACTAGAGCGCCAGGTTGCTGCTCACCTCCCCAGCTGATCCTCCTCTCGGCGTCCTCATCCAATGTACCCCGGACCCACTGTGATTTGAGCCGCTTTATATACCCTGAGTTCCGGCGTCTCAAACCAACTGACTACTTTGAATTTAGCGCCGGTATCAAGCGCCCTTTCACTGGAGGGAAAACCCATCTAGCCCGGGAAATTCAAACAGGGCTGGACAGAAGATGTAAAATGCTTCAATACAGTTCACTCACCAGGAGTTCGGAGTCCACAAATAAAAATGGTGGGAAGTTTGGGGGGGGTCAATGCACATTCGAATTAGGAAGGGACTTGGTCCCTATAACCTAATGTGCTATTAAACAAGTTCATGGCTGATCTGCAAATAATCTTAACTTCACTTTCCTATGATAACGTTTCACCGTTTGGCTTGTCATGTATTTATCCATACAGGGCATCAACTGCTTTATCTTGTTCAGTAACGGTGAATCCTCCATTAAGTAAGTAAGTAAGTTTATTGGCCAAGTATTCACATACAAGGAATTTGCCTTGGTGCTCCTCCCACAAGTAACAACATGACATACAGTGACAGTTACGAATGACTCAGAAAACACTAAACATTAATAATAATAAAACATTAATGATAAAACACCATTGATTAGGCATGTGAACCAACAAAATACAAGATCAAAGGGAGGCTACAGATTTTTGGCTGTTGAGTAGAGCAACTACTCGTGGATAAAAACAGTTTTTAGGTCTGGCTGTGGCAGCTTTGACAGTCCGGAGTCGCCTTCCAGAGGGAAGTGATTCAAAGAGTTTGTGGCAAGGGTGAGAAGGGTCAGAGGTGATCTTGCCCGCTCACTTCCTGGCCCTTGCAGGGTACAGTTCATCAATGGATGGAAGGTTACAACCAATAACCTTCTCTGCTGATCGGACGATTTGCTGCAGCCTCCAGGTGTCGTGCTTGGTGGCTGAGCCAAACCAGACCATGATGGAGAAGGTGAGAACAGACTCTACGATGGCCGTGTAGAATTGGACCATCATTGACTGTGGCAGATTGTGCTTCCTCAACTGCCGTAGGAAGTACATCCTCTGTTGTGCCTTTTTGACCGTGGAGTCGATGGTAGCCTCCCACTTAAGGTCCTTGGAGATGATGGTTCCCAGGAACTTTAAAGACTCCACAGATGTGACTGTGGTGTTGTTGATAGTGAGGGGAGGGGGAGCTCTCCTATAGTCTACAATCAATTCCACTGTCTTAAGAGCATTGAGCTCTATGTTGTTGCTACGGCACCAGGACACCAGCTGTGACACTTCCTGTCTGTAGGCAAATTCCTCCCCATCCTGGATCAGTCCAATCAGGGTTGTATCGTCCGCAAACTTGAGAAGCTTGACAGAGGTGTCTGTGGAGGTGCAGTCGTTGGTGTAGAGAGAATAGAGGAGAGGAGAGAATACGCAGCCTTGCGGTGCTCCTATGCGGAGCGTTTGCGGGTTCGAGATGTGCTTTCCCAGCCTCACATGCTGCTTCCTGTCTGTCAGGAAGCTGGTTATCCACCAACAGGGGGTTCAGGCACAGTCAACTCGGAAAGTTTGAGGTGTAGTAGCTCTGGCATCATGGTGTTGAATGCAGAGCTAAAATCAACAAACAGGATCCTTGCATAGGTCCCCTGGCAGTCTAGGTGCTGTAGGATGAAGTGCAGGCCCAGGTTGACTGCATCATCCACAGATCTATTGGCCCGATATGCAAACTGCAGAGGGTCCAGCAGGGGGTTTGTGATTTTTTTTCAGCTTGGCCAGCACAAGCTATTTGAGTGTCTTCATAGAATCATAGAAAATAGGTGCAGGAGTAGGCTATTCGGCCCTTCGAGCTTCGTAGCCATTCAATATGATCATGGCTACAGAGGTCAGTGCGACAGGCCTGTAGTCGTTAAGACAAGTAATCCTTGCCTTAATAAATATTCAGTCTCGATAACAGCGGAAGATTGGTTCAGGGTTGAGAATTTATCGTTGAGAATGCTAGTCCTGGAACTGTCAACTAACTTGGCCTGGAAAAGCTAAAGGGTGATCACACAACAAGGGTTTTTAAATATCTAAAACGTTCTCAACACTGCCTTAAACATACTCAAAGTCTGCTTCTATTGCCCCTTGAGGAAGAAAATTTCAAAACACTCAGAAAGAAAACCAAAATGTTTTATGTTTTTAACTGGTTCCATCTTGTCGTTTAACAGTGACACTACTCCAGATACCCCCACAAGAGGGAACATCCTCTCCACATCCATATTGGCAAGATCCCTCAGAATCGTCTACGATTCAGAAAAATCCTTCCAAGCTTCTACTCTCCATCAGAAACAAACCCAGCCCGTCCAATCTTTTCTCATAGAACAATCCAAGCATTCCAAGTATTATGGATATACACAAAACTGTAGATGCTGGAATCTTGAGCAAAAGTGTTGCAGGAACTCAGTGGTTCAAGCAGCATCCATGGAGGGAATGGATTCCCCTCCCACCCCCCACCCACAGCCCAGTCTAAAGATGGCTCTGGACCCAAAATGGTGGCCTTCCATTCCCTGCTCTAGTGTATTCTGAATATCCTGTGATTTGAGCCTGCTTCACCTGGTGGGTTCCTCCAAACACGTGTTTTGCTCATTCCAGGAATTAGTCCAGTTCCATGCATTCCTCCTTCATTTTAAGTAAAGGAAATCCAAGCAATCCATAGTACTCCAAAAGTAGTCCCATAAGTTCCTTCTGCAGTGTAATTTAGTTTAGTTTAGTTTAGTTACGTTTTGTGATACCACATTGAACCAGGCCCTTTTGTCCCCCCCCCATCCACACCGACCATCGATCGACCCTTCACACTAGTTCTATGTTTTCCCACACTCTCATGCAAGGGGCAATTTCTCATGCAAGGGCATCGATCGCCCATTCACACTAGTTCCATGTCATCCCACTTTCTACACAAGGGGCTATTTACAGAGACTAATTAACCTACAAACCCGAATGTCTTCGTAATGTGGGGGGGAAACCAAAGCACCTGAAGAAATCCCCGGGGAGAGTGTGCAAAATCCACATGGACAGCACTGAGGTCAGGATTGAACCCTGGTCTCTGGCGCTACAGAGCGCCATTCCTCCACTGTGTTCAGTTCAGTTTAGTTTATTGTCACGTGTACAGTGAAAAGCTTTTTGTTGCGTGCTAACCAGTCAGCACAAAGACAATACATGATTACAATCGATCCATTTACAGTGTATAGAGTTCAAGTTCAAGAGAGTTTATTGTCATGTGTCCCAGATAGGACAATGAAATTCTTGCTTTGCTTCAGCACAACAGAATATAGTGGGCATGAATACAGAACAGATCAGTGTATCCATATACTATTATATAAATATATACACACATGAATAAATAAACCAGATGAAGTGCAAATAAACAGATAATGGGCTATTAATGTTCAGAGTTTTGTTTATTGAGTTTAATAGGCTGGTGGCTGTGGGGAAGCAGCTGTTTCTGAACCTGGGCGTTGCAGTCTTCAGGCCCCTGTACCTCTACCTGAAGGTAGCAGGGAGATGAGTGTGTGGCCAGGATGGTGTGAGTCCTTGATGATGCTGTCAGCCTTTTTGAGGCAGCGACTGCGATAGATACCCTTGATGGAAGGGAGGTCAGAGCTGATGATGGACTGGGCAGTGTTTACTACTTTTTGTAGTCTTTTCCGCTCCTGGGCACTCACGTTGCCGAACCAAGCCATGATGCAACCGGTCAGCATGCTCTCTACTGTGCACCTGTAGAAGTTAGAGAGCGTCCTTGGCATACCGACTCTCCGTAATCTTCTCAGGAAGTAGAGGCGCTGATGTGCTTTCTTTATAATAGCATCAGTGTTCTCGGACCAGGAGAGATCTTCAGAGATGTGCACGCCCAGAAATTTGAAGCTTTGACCCTTTCCACCATCGACCCATTGATATAAACGGGACTGTGGGTCCCCATCCTACTCCTTCCAAAGTCCACAATCAGTTCCTTGGTTTTGCTGGTGTTGAGGGCCAGGTCATTTGGTCAGTTGGTCGATCTCACTTCTATACTCTGACTCGTCCCGATCAGTGATACATCCTACAACTGTGGTGTCGTCAGCGAACTTGATGATGGAGTTCGCACTGTGACCGGCTACGCAGTCATGAATATAGAGTGAGTACAGCAGGGGGCTGAGCATGCAGCCTTGAGGTGCTCCCATGCTGATTGTTATCGAGGCTGATACTTGATACATGATAAGTGAATAACGTTTAGTACAAGGTAAAGCCAGCAAAGTCCAATCAAGGATAGTCTGAGGGTCATCAAAGAGGTAGATAGTAGTTCAGCACTGCTCTCTGTTTGTGGTAGGATGATTCAGTTGCCTGATAACAGCTAGAAAGAAACTGTCCCTGAATCGTTTTCACACTTTTATACCTTTTGCCTGATGGGCGAGGGGAAAAGGCCAGGGTGTGACTCGCCTTTGATTATGCAACTGGCCTTACCGAGGCAGCATGAGGTAAAAATGGAGTCAATAGAAGGGAGGTTGGTCTGTATGTTGGTCCGGGCTGAGTCCACAATTCGCTGCAATTTCTTGCGGTCTTGGATGGAGCTGTTCCCAAACCAAGTTGTGATGCATCCTGATAAAATGCTTTCTATGGTGTATCTGTAGTTGGGTGTCACAGTGAAACATAATCTCCCACCTTTGTATTCAACATTTTGTATTCAAGTTCCCTAGTGATAAACAATAACATTCTGTGAGTCCTAATTACTTGTTGTAACTGCATAATAGCCTTTGGCAAACCATGCACAGGATACACAAGTCCTTCAGATTTGAGTGTTCTGCAGTCTCCCACGAGTTAGATGATATGCCCCTTGATTTTTTTCAAAATAAACAATTTCACATGTTCCTAAATTAGACTCTTTTTCCAGGTCTTTGCCCACTCACTGAACCTGTATCTATTCCTTTGTGTCATCCTTACGTCCACAACCTATCAGTAAATTCTGCGACATTTGATGCCTACATCCAAATTGCAAAAGATTGAGATCCAGTACAGATCCCTGCATTGAACCTCTCATTGCATCTTGTCAACCAGAAAAAGGATCTGTTTCTGTTCATTTCTGTTTCCTGTTAGCAGTCAGTCTTTTATCCATGCCAATTTGTTGCACATACATAAAGATCTTTCATTTTCCACAAAAAAACTTTTGTGTGACATCTCGACAAATCCTTCAGGAAACCTCAGTACATCCAGTGATTCTTTTTCATCCACCGCACATGTTACTTCTTCAATGATATTCCAATAAGTTAGTGAAACTTGATCTCCCATTCACAAAATCATTCTCATGTTGCCTGATTATCTTGACTATCCAATCTTGGTTTACCTTACCTATTATTAACCTTACCTAACTACAACACCCAATTAATTTTCTCCACTCTTCTGTCTAAAAGACACTTCCAAATGTTAAATCCTTTGCTTTTATCCTCAACCTGTGGTTCCCTTGTTATATTCACAAAATATATTTCAAAGTACAGTTTTTTTTTTGTCTATATTCTATATTTTCCATATGGCCATTTTTAGATGTCTCCTTCCCAAGGCTGAATCTCCTGATAACTCATTCCCAACAATTTACCTTGAAGCTTTTCTCAAATGGCTCCAGTGACTTTCTTTTTTGCCTCCCCACTTTCCTATCCCATCCTGGCTCCTTTCGCCCATCCACTCTTCTCCTCACCTGGTCCCATCTATTCCCTGTGTAGAAACCAAGAACTGCAGATGCTAGCTTATACCAAAGTGCTGGAGTAACTCAGCGGGTCAGGCAGCATCCCTGGAGAAAAAGGATGGGGTCTGAAGAAGGGTTCAACTTGAAACGTCACCTATCCTTTTTCTCCAGAGATGTTGCCTGACCCGTTGAGTTACTCCAGCACTTTGTGTCTATCAATCTATTCCCTGCCAGCTCCTGCCTCACTCCTACTCCTCACCTCGATATATAACCTATTCCCCCTCAACATTCTCAATCCTGATGCAGGGTCTCAACCCGAAACATTGACTATCCCTCTGCTTTCACAGATGCTATTTTACCCAAACTGCAAAAAAAAAACTGATGGAGGAACTTGGGGGTTTTTTTGCTCCAAATTTCAGCATCTGCAGTCTCTTGTGTCAGCTATACTTACAATGCCATTGAAACAGGCCCCGGCTGACTTTTTGATTGTTGTTGCATTCTTCCAAATTCTTTAATGGCCATTTTAAGGCCCCATTGCTTCAATACCAACTGAGGTCCAGTAAAATGCAGTCAAATCTCTGTATTAGAAAGTTCAGAGTTCAAGCCCCATTCAAAAGACTCAAATGGATAATTAATGATTTCCAGTGCAGTTCCAACGAGTGGTGCATTCTCGGCAGCACTTTCTTGCAAATGAGCTGCTAAACCACATCCTGGTTGCCCTTTCAAGTGCAGATCCCATAATATGACTTCAAGAAAAGTGGAGGTTTTCTCCCAGGTATCCCGCAGCTATGCCCTCCAACGAACGTCAATATATCTCATTATGACATAAGAAATAGGAAAAATAATTAGCCGTCTAACCCTTTAAGCCTGCTGTATAAATCATCACGATTGTGGCTACCCTTCTTCTCAGTGCCATTTTCCAACATTTTCCATATACCCCGTAATTTCTTAATGTCCAATACTTTATTACCTCTGTCTCAAATGACCACGACAAATGTGCTGCCTCTAAAGATTCTCGATATTATGAGTCCCCACCTCAGTGCTAAACAGTTCCCTTGTTCTCAAACTGTGTGTAGACAAAAAGGCTGGAGAAACTCAGCGGGTGAGGCAGCATCTGTGGAGCGAAGGAAATAGAAACATAGAAACATAGAAAATAGGTGCAGGAGGAGGCCATTCGGCCCTTCGAGCCAGCACTGCCATTCATTGTGATCATGGCTGATCATCCCCAATCAATAGCCCGTGTCTGCCTTCTCCCCATATCCCTTGACACCACTTGCCCCTAGAGCTCTATGCAACTCTCTCTTAAATTCTATTTCCTCTTTCTAAGCAGTTGAGCATGTTATATGACCAGAATCCACAGCAGCCAATTAAAGAACGCCAAAGAACAGTGCATTTCCTACAGAGACCAGATGTGGTCTCACCAGAGCCCTATACAACTGCAGAAGAACTTCCTTACTCCTGTACTGAAATCCTCTTGTTATGAAAGCCAACATTCCATTAGCTTTCTTCACTGCCTGCTGTACCTGCACGCCAACTTTCAGTGACTGCTGTGCAAGGACACCCAGGTCTCGCTGTACCTCCCCCTAACATAACCTAACCCCATTGAGATAACAATCTGCCCCCTTGTTTTTGCCGCCAAAGTGGCTAACCTCACATTTATCTATATTATACTGCATCTGCCCACTCACTCAACCTGTCCAGGTCCCCTTGCAATCTCCTAACATCCTCTTCACAGTTCACACTGACACCCAGCTTTGTGTCATCGCAAACATGCTAGTGTTGCTCCTAATTCTGTCTTCCAAATCATTAATATATATGGTAAACCGTTGCGGCCCCAACACCGAGCCTTGCGACACTCCACTCGCCACTGCCTGCCATTCTGAAAAGGACCCGTTCACTCCTACTCTTTGCTTCCAGTCTGCCAACCAATTTTCTACCCATGTCAACACCCTACCCCCAATAGGCAATGTTTCGGGTCGAAACCCTTCTTCAGACTTCTAAAACTGTGTGCCTGCTACCACACATAAATATTCTACTCGCATCTAACTATTTTGCTCTTTAAAAAGGTTGTATATTTTAATGAGGTCTCTCATATGTCTAGACTCCAGAAAATACAATGCCAATCTCCTCACCTTCTCTTCATGGGCAAACACACCATCCATAGAACCAGTCTTCCTGGCACAAGAGCTATCTTTCTTAGATAGAGAGACAAAGCCTGCATGCACTACTCCAGGTGCAATCACACCTGGGCCCTGTATAGAATAAGACTTATATACTTCGGTACCATGCCATACCATAAAATTGTCTTGCAAGAAAGGCTTACGCCCTAGTTGCCCTCTTCATCACTTGCTGCAGCCACCTATTTCTCACTTTTGTTAACTTATGTTACGGGTGCTTCAGAGGTACAAGAGCACTCTTTCTAAAGGGCTGTCGTGTAATGTTGGTTGGGGGAGCTTGGAACTTGTAAACACAAAAGATGAGCAACTCTTGGCACAGATGCCTTAAAATGGGATTAATATGCTGGTGACTTTGCTACGGTGTAGGAAATGCACTGTTCTTTGGCGTTCTTTAATTGGCTGCTACAGATTCTGGTCTTATAACATGCTCAACTGCTTAGAAAGAGGAAATAGAAAAGGAAAAAAAAAAGTTGCAGCCTGCATATAAAATAAACATTCCATTTAAGCCCGAGTAATTCAGCTGCATTTTGTGTGACCACTTGTTACCAGAGAAACACTTCAGTAATAGAACCGTTCCCTCCTGTTCATGTCTAGACTTGTCCATACAGGAATCTATGAAAACCTGCAACTTAATCTGTGGCAAACTGATGGGAGTCAACTTAACCCATGCACTGGCTTGAGAGGAGCTCCACAATCAGGACATAAAGTCTCAATCTGCAATATTCCCACAATAATGTACAATTCAGATGCCCAATATGTCTGTATCACATGGATAGAGAATGTTTAATTATAGAATAACTGCACAAGATGGGGATAAAATGTTAGTATGCAATTTGAACAGTAAGTGCAATAAGTAAAGGAAGGAGCTGCGGATGCTGGCTTACACCGAAGATAGACACAACATGCTGGAGTGACACTGTGGGTCAGGCAGCAACTCTGGAGAAAAGGAATAGGTGACGTTTCGGTTCGAGACACTTCTTCAGACTTCCTCTTCTCCAGTGATGCTGCCTGACCCACTGAGTTACCCCAACACTTTGTGTCTATCTATAATAAGTATATATGGAGCGTGTCATTATTGCTGTACATTATTAATGTACAGTTTGTATTGTTAATTGGTTACAATATGAACATAAGAATTAGGAACAGGAATTGATCAGCTGGCTTTCTGAAACTGTTCCATCATTCATCAAGATCAGGGTTATTCTTATCAACAGTGTCATCTTCCTGCACTATCCCTGCATCCCTCGACTTGGTTATTGTCCAGAAATCTACAACTCAGTGTTTTAAAATAACTCAATATTTATACCCCCACAACTCCCAACTTCTCTGTGGCACCGAATTGCAAAAGTTTATGATCTTTGCATTGAGCATTTTTCTTCTCTGCTCAATTCTAACTAACCTACTGCTTTTTACTGTAATTTAGTTCAGTTTAGAATACAGTATGGAAACAGGCCCTCCACACTGACCATTCATCACCCGCTCACACCAGTTCTGTTATCCCGCTTTCTCATCCACTCCCTACACAGTATGGGCAATTTTATAGAGACCAATTAACCAATAAACCCGTATGACTTTGGGATGTGGGAGAAAACCAAGAGGAAACCCACACAAATCACAGGGGGATCATTCAAACTCTAACTCCAAAAAATTGCAGCATTTCTGGTATTAGAGAGGTAAAACATACTGCCACACTGCTACACCATTCTGAAACTGTAACCCCTTGTTCTCAACACTCATGGAAAACATTCTCGATCCATTCGTTGTATCAAACCCTGTTAACGTTTGATCAGTTTGAATGAGACCACCTCTCATTCACTTCAGGGAATTTGGCCCTTGACCACTCAAACTCCCCTCTCAGGGCAAATGATGACCAGCCCAAAGAAACTTCATTCCATTCCCCTTCTTTTTTAGTTAAAGGGTATTCTTGGTTTCAGAGCAATTGTGTGGAGGGAGGTCTTTGATGTCTATTGATGCATTGGTAAAATGGACTGAGAAATGTTAGATGGAGTTTATGCCTGATGGATAGGAGATGATGCATTTTGGGAGTGCTAATAGTGTACTAGAGTCCTAGGGAGTACTGAGAAATAGAGGGACCTCAGTATACAAGGAAAAAAATCTTTAAAGGTGGCAGTGCAAGGAGATAACAAGGTTAAGAAGACATTTAAGATCATGGCCTTCACGAGTCAGGGCATTATTTCAATTATGAGGAGAGACTGGAGAGTCCATTTTTGTTTTCTGTGCAGTGGAGGAGGTTAAGATGGACCATAATTAGGGTATATAAATTTATGAGTGGAATACATGAGATAAAGACAAAAAACATTTCCTCATATCAGAGGAATATAACACTGGAGGACATAGATTTAGGAGTAAGCATTTTAGAGGGGATCGGAGCAGGATCCCCTAAAGGAACAAAAGTAAAACATGTGTATCATTCGAAAGACTGACAGTATGACTAGATGGCATAAGGCGACAGCTATGATCAATGTAAACGTGGCTTCAAAATTACATTCCAAAATACTGTAAGTGTTTTTCACCCAGAGAATCGTGAGTACCTGGAATACACTGTCCAAGAGAGTTATGGAAGCAAAGTCACCTCTGGCATTAAAGACGTGACAACGAGCAGTTGAATGACCAAGGGTTGGCTGAAAGACTACAGGCCAAGCGCTGGAAGATGAGTCTAGAGTTAAGAGTGTTATGGGCCTGTCCCACTTAGGTGATTTTTTAGGCAACTACAGGCGACTAGGCTGTCGCCACATGGTCGCCGGGGTGTCGCCTGTATGGTCTCCTCAGTCACCCAAAGAGTCGTACCTTTTTTCTGGTCGCCACTGGATTTTGAAATGTTCAAATATTTTCGGCAACAGACGGCGCCCATGGGCTTGACGCCAACGATCGTAGCCCGACGTAGGTGCTGTCACCAGGATGATGTAGGTTGTCGCCAGTGCTGACTTCGGTGAATTCCATTAGCGACTACCTACGTCAACCAGCGACTGAATGATCTTACCTTGTCGTAGCTTGTCGTGGGTGGACGAGGTTATCATAGGTGTGGTCGTAGGTGGACGTCTTAATGGGTTGCCGGTTGTCGGTAGCTTGACATCGACTTGGTGGTAGGTTGTTGTAGACATTTTCATAGACATTGTCGTAACAGGGTCCAGTCGCCGGATTTTCGGCAACCTGCTACGACTATGACAATTGCCGACAGTCGCTGAAAAATTTGCCTAAGTGGGACAGGCTCATAAAATTTTACAAGTACAGGCAATGGAACAATTAAATTCTTATTTGCTACAGCTTTACAGGTACATTAACCCAATAACACACAAGTAAATATACAATAATCAGTAATACTATAAATTAATAATCAGTAATACTAATTAACTGACCATAATAATGCAAAATCAAAGTATGTAGTACAACCAAAGCAAAGTTAATATTAGACCATAGTTGCTTAGGTAGGGTTGTGGTTAGTGTTATGTAGAGTTTAAGAGCCTGGTGTTACTGGGAAAAATCTGTATTGAACCTAGAGGCCATGGTTCTCAGGCTCCTGGAGTTTCTTCCCGTTGATGGTGGTGAAATGAGACCATGGCCAACGTGATGTGGATCTTTGCTGATAATAGATGCCTTTTTAAGGCTACACCTCATGGAAATCCTTTCAAAAGTGGGGAGGTCAGTACCTGTGATGGACAGGCATTGTCTACCACTTTCTGCAGCCTCCTTTATTTCTGGGCTTCCAATTACAGAACCAGGCCCAGCCTAACCTGATGAGATTAATATAGTCCGAATGTTGTATTGCTGTATGACTCTATGACTCTTCAAACCTGCACACGGTACTCTCGAGGCAGTCTCACCAAGGCTCTTTAGAACTGCAATTATGTTTGCTCAAATCCTCTCTTTATAACATCCTACATACCATTTGACTTTCCAATGGCATACTGTACCAGCATGCTTGTTTTCAGTGAATTGTGTATAAGGGTCAACCTTATAGCTTTGCCCCATCCATCTCCAGTGGGTCCTCACTACAAGTTTGGTTGTGTGTTTGGTCAGCTTTTGGGAAACATCGTAGGTTCTTGTGCTGGGCTGGCTATCGAATAAATGCTAAAATGTTCAGGATTATATGACACATGCTAATTTATAAATAGATGCACAATTTCAAGGTAGTGGAAGTACACAGATCAGTCCAGATGCACCAGTTACTGGAGACACGAGGCTGCAGATGCAGGCACCTGGAGCAAAAAATAAACTGTTGGAAGAACTCCGTGGGTCAATCAGCATCTGTGGGGCAAAAGGGATGTGCTGACGTTTCAGGCCAACACCCTACATCAGCGCTGGTGGGAAGTGGATGGATGGGCAGTATATATAGGGGCGCAGGGTGGCGGGATGGGGGGTGTGGGGGAGTTGTGTGGTGGGTGATAGGTTGTACCAGATGGGGAGGTTGGAAAACAATGGGCAGATGGAGCCGGGTGGAGGAGGGGAAGGGACGGGAAAAAAGTGAACAAAGGGAGAGGGAAACGGAGAGAACTGGTGCAAGTTTGAAAGGAATACTGTACCAGGGTTAAGGTTACTGGAAATTGTAAAATTCACTGCATCCCCCTCCTGTGGCAGCATTGCAGTACTGCAGTGCTGTCATTTTAACCTGGTACAGTCTGTGGTCCTCCTGTTTCCCTTAGAAACTCTGCCTCTCAGCTAACGACCATAGTTCATTTATTCCTCCCTCCGTTTTTAAAATGATATTGTTGTTCTCTCATGCAATTCATTGTTTTCTAACCAGGTTGTTAAATCCTACCCCACTACAATCAGCGACTGGTTCCCTGATCAGAGAATAGAGACCAGGAATTCCGTCACTCCGTTGGACAAAATGCCATTGGTTACATTCTCTCTCTCTCTCTCTCTCTTTCTCTCTCTTTCTCTCTCTCTCTCTCTCTCTCTCTCTCTCTCTCCCCCCCCCCCCCCTCTCTCTCTCTCTCTCTCTCTCTCTCTCTCTCTCTCTCCCCCCCTCTCCCCCTCTCCCTCCCTCCCTCCCTCCCTCCCTCCACCCAACTTGTCCAAGCCAGCTAACGGGACATTTCCATATTATCACCCAGCACTCGGTTAATACCCACTATGCCTAAGCAATTCATAAGATCACAAATCATAGGACCAGAAGTAGGCCATTCAGCCCATCCGGTCTACTCCGCCATTCAATCATGGTTGATCTATCTTTCACTCTCAACGCCATTCTCCAGCTTTCTCCCCATAATCCCTGACATCCTTACCAATCAGGTATCTGTCAATCTCCACATAAAAGTACCCAATGACTTTATTCATGAACCTATTGGTCTTGCTCCCCCCATATCCACATCGAAGTCATTCATGTACATTAGAAAATATCAAGGGTTCCACCATCAATAGTGGGACACCATGTGATACAGGCAATGAATCTCTAAAACAATTCTCTATCTATCTGCGCTTGCTCGGCTAATTTTGGATCCACTTTACCAACTTGCCCTGGATCCTATGGTCCCTAATCTTTTGAACTAGTTTCCCTTGTTGGACTGTATCAATCACTTTACTAAAATCCATGTAATTACATCAATTACCTGCCTTCATTTGTACACTTAGTTACCTGGTCAAAGAATTCAATTCAATTAGTAAGACAAGCTCTGCCCCTGACAAAACCATGTTGGGTATCTCTGATTGGAGTAAGGGTGATACTTATGGCAGAGAAATTTAGGGAAGAATTTACTGAGCTTAGAGCCTGCTAAACTGAAGGTAGGGCTACTAATGGTGGAGAAACAGAAAAGGCGAAAGGAAAAGTATGTCCAGCCATGGCTCTAGTACCACACCTGAGTTTTGTGACAACTATATTTCAATATTGTGTTGGCCAGTGCTGGACCCAGTTAAATTGGAGTTCACGTGCCAAGTCGAGTCAAGTTTATTTGTCACATACGCATACGAGATGTGCAGTGAAATGAGGTGGCAATGCTTGCAGATTGTGCAAAAGTACCCTACAAAACAGAATAGAACAGAATCAGTAATTACATATTTGTGAGAAGAAAAAAAACAGCAATTTAAAAAAGACACAACACAACAGTAAATTGGTACAGTAAGTTAGTCCCTAGTGAGATAAGAGTTTACAGTCCTAATGGCCTCTGGGAAGAAACACGTCCTCTGTTTTCACAGCATGACAGCGGAGGCGTTTGCCTGACTGTAGCAGCTGGAACGGTCTGTTGCTGGGGTGGAAGGGATTCCCCATAATGTTGCTGGCTTTGGATGTATCCCCCGTCACCTCCATGTTTTTATAGCGAGTTCCGCTCTTGTCCACAGTCATAACCCCTGCCTGCCTTCTCCCCATATCCATTGACTCCGCAATCTTTAAGAGCCCCATCTAACTTGTAGGCAGAGATTTTCAGTGAGGCTGGGACCTATTGAACATGGGCAGGCTTGTTCAAAATGGACATTTGCTCACCAATCCCTGTTTGGAGAATACAATGTGGGCAGGGCTGATTCAGTGCAGACGAGATCTATTTGAAGAGAAGAAGTCTACCCACTCCAGTGGCTGTTTTTTGCCTGTGTGGCTTTCAAGAGAGAGTTAGATTTACAGTAGCTCTTATGACTAAGACAACCAAGGGATATGGGGAAAGAGCCGGAACGTGGAACTGATTTTGGATTATCAGCCATGATTATATTGAATGACAGTGCTGGCTCAACGGGCCAAATGGCCTACTCCTATTTCCCATGTCTCCATGTTTCTACAGTGTAGGAGCAGACAGACTAATATGTTAAATGTAGATTGAGTCTGTTAAAATTCTTGTTTTGTTCTTAAAATCCAAGATGAAATTCTCCCTGAAGATCGATGAAACCCTATGCTGTTTGTGATGTGGACACTGGCTGTTCATTGAGGGAGAGGACTACATTGATCAGAAAACACTATTCCAACCGCAAAGGTAAAATAAATCTGGGAGTTTAACATTTAAACTGGTTCAACATATAGAAAAAATTATTGAGAAGAAAATGACTTCAACTGTATCACCATTTTAGTTTAGTATTGATCACATTCAAGATTCCACAGTGACTGAAGGCCCAGTACATACATGCTGCATTGAAAGTAACAATTGGATTCCTGTAGCATCTTTCATACCTTTGGGAACTTCACTACAATGATGTGCTTCACTACAATTATGCAGTCTTGAAGAGTAGTTAACATTGTAATGTAGGAAACATAGCAGCCAATGTTTGCATAGTAGTTTAGTGGAGTCGAAATGGTAGGTTGATATTCAAAGAACTTTATTACGAAAGTTAAATGAAAACAACAATGGTCTTAAGACAACTAAATAACAGTGCCGCTACAACAACGGTGGTGAACAGAATGAATGGGTTTGCTCAGAAAAGCACACAAAAACCTCCCCACGGTCACGTGCCCGAGGTAGCCAATCGAAGGGTTCGACTATACCCAAGGCCCCAGTAAGTGCCGCTACAGGACCCCCCCAGAACCCGAGGTACAGAACCGAGCAGGCACCCGGACGCAACAACCAGGATGCATGGTCAGCGTAAGCGGGGCGGGCGTAACACTGGGGACCGGCGGAACAAGGACGGGATCAGGTAACGGGGCGGACAGAACAGGAACTACAGGGTCGGGGTAAACAGGCACACTCAATGCAGGCGGAATGGCCGGCGGACGACCTCTACGTCGGGGCAAGGCAACCACCACTGGGCTGTCCACGTCCACGTGAGCGGGCTTGAGACGGCCGATGGAGCCAAACTCCTCCCGGCCTCCCACGTCCACAGTGAAAGTGGCGACGCCGGAACGCAGCACCCGGAATGGCCCCTCGTAAACTCGCTGCAAGGGCGAGCGGTGGGCGTCACTGCGGATAAAAACATGGCCACATTTTTGAAAAACCACCGGCACATGCACCACAGGCGAACCGTGCCGGGAAGTGGGAATGGAGGCCAACGTACTCACCCGTTCCCAGAGTCTCGCCAGCAACGCCGGGGCTGAAGCTGCCCGGCTGCGGGCAGCAGGGAGAAAATCCCCGGGCACTCGCAGGGCCGAACCGTACACCAGCTCAGCGGACGAAACAGCCAAATCTTTCTTAGGGGCGGTGCGGATGCCGAGGAGGACCCACGGCAGATGGTCCACCCATTCCGGGTCCATGAGCCGATGCTTCAGCGCCGATTTGAGGTGCCGATGGAACCTTCGACAAGCCCGTTAGCCTGTGGGTGGTAGGCGGTTGTATGATGCAACCAGTTGTCATAGAGCTGGGCCAGGGAAGACCACAAGACAGAGGTGAACTGGGCCCCCTGGTCGGTGGAAGTGTCACACGGCACCCCGAACCAGGCAATCCAGTGGGTCGCTAGGGCCCGAGTGCAAGCCACGGCGGAGGTATCTGCAAGGGGGATCGCCTCTGGCGTGAAACGATCATCTATCGTGAGTTGGTGTGTAGCGTCGTGTGACGGAGACAACGGGCCCACCGGGTTGACATGAACGTGCAGGAACCGGCCCGTGGGAACCTCGAACTCCTGCACCGGAGGGCGCACGTGCCGCTGAACGCTGAGGAGATCCG
Source organism: Raja brachyura (assembly GCA_963514005.1). Next base: position 24,023,109 of record OY740806.1, on the reverse strand, counting down.
GCAAGAAACAAACGCGCGAGCCCAGGCTGCCACCTGTTTGCGGAGCCCGTGCCAAACAAACTTGGCCGCCACCAGCGCGGAAGTCACTCGTATGGACGGATGGGCCAGACCGTGGACAGCGTCACAAACCCGGCGTCGCCAACTGGCAGGGACGGTGGGGCGGGCCCGACCCAAAGTAACGTCGCACAGGACCATGGTGTCCACAGCCCCGCACGGCACTACAGCCAGCTGAAGACCAGAAACAGCGGTACGGTAGCCTTGCATGCCTGCATCTGCGCTAAAATGCATTATAACTAGATACAATGCCAGGAGCTCGTGGTTGAAGGCGCTGTAATTACATTCAGGAGCTCGCAGCCGGCGGCTGGAAAATGCCAGCGGCTGCCAGCTGCCGTTCACGAGCTGCTCCAGGACGCCTCCCACCGTGGCGTTCGAGGCGTCCACAGTGAGGGCGGTGGGAGCGGAGGCACGTGGGTGGACCAACATGGTAGCATTGGCCAGGGCTGCCTTGGCACCCACGAACACCGCGTCCGCCACCACGGCTTGCCCGCCAGACACTGGAATAGGGGGCGCATGATGTTAGCAGCTGCCGGCACAAAACGGTGATAGAATTTCACCATGCCGACAAACTGCTGTAACCCCTTCATAGTGAGCAGCCGGGGGAACTGCCAAATGGCCTCGACCTCCGTGGGTAGCGGGGCAGCGCCCTGGGGTGTAACACTGTGCCCCAGGAAGGAGATGGAGCGGAGGCCAAACTGGCACTTCGCGGGGTTGATAACGAGGCCGTGCTCGCGGAGGCGTTGGAACAGTGTCGAAGGTGAGCGACGTGATCGTCCTGCGAGGGGCTGGCGATGAGGATGTCGTCCAGATAAATAAACACAAAAGGCATGCCCCGCCCGACCTGGACCATAAGTCGCTGGAATGCCTGTGTGGCGTTTTTTAACCCGAAGTGCATGCGGAGCCATTCAAACAGGCCGAACGGGGTGGTCGTCGTGGTTTTCGGGACGTTGTCGGGGTGCACGGGGATCTGGTTGTATCACCGGACGAGGTCAACTTTCGAAAAGAAAGGGGCGTCCTCGAGATGTGCGGAGAAGTCCTGAATATGGGACACCGGGTAGCGGTCTGCCATGGTCATAGCGTTCAGACGCCAGTAATCCCCGCAAGGCCTCCATCACCAGATGCTTTCGGGACCATATGTAGCGGGGAGGCCCACGGGCTGTCCGACTGCCGGATGATCCCCATGTCCTCCATTAGTTGAAATTCATCCTAGGCAATGCGCAGCTTGTCCGGCTGGAGGCAGCGCGCCCGGGCGTGTACCGGAGGGCCCACGGTGGGAATGTGGTGCACGACCCCGTGGTTAGGGGCTGCCCCGCTGAAACGGGGTGTGAGGAGCTCAGGAATGTCAGAGAGCAGCGAGGCACATGGACCGTCGACCTCAGTATGACGCTGAGCTGTGTGTCTGGTGGGGGCGGGGACCGCGGAGCGGTGGAGCCGATGGCCGATCGCGGAGTCATGCGCCCGTCCTGAACATCCACGACGAGGGAAAACGCACGCAAGAAATTGGCCCCCAGGAGCGGCTGAGCGACGTCCGCCACGATAAACGTCCACTCATACGGGCGGGAGCCAAAGGTGATTGAAAGGGTCTGTGTACCGTAAGTGCGGATGGTGCTCCCGTTGACGACCGTGAGCACAGGACCCCGATTACCAGCACGAGTGTCGCGCCTGGTCGGCGGGAGGATGCCGATAATGGCATCAGAGTCCACGAGAAAGCGTTGGCTGGAGTTATGGTCGCGGACGTAGAGGTGGATGTTTGGGCCGATCGTGATCGCCTCTACAGACGATCGGCGGAGACATTTCCTTGAAACGTACAGGGCTGGCGCAGCGTCGGGCCTCAGCACCCCATCGGAGGTGATAAAAACACCATCGGTGCTGCAGAGGGTCGGCGAAATCAGCGCCAGCGAGCATGAGGCGGACGTCTTCCGGCATCTGTTCTAAAAAAGCAGATGCTTGAAAAGCATCTGTTGCTCGAAAAGCAGGCACAGGCAGTGGCTGTCCATGAGAGCAAGCATCTCGGGCCATGAGCATGGACGGCTTGCGATCGTCCAAACCGTCCATGTGCAGGAGGTGGGTGGCACGATCCCGGCGGCTGAGCCCGAAAGGTGCAGGAGGAGGGCCTTGAGGCCTACTGTCCTACTTGGCGGTCGCGGGTGGGTTCTGCAGGAAAGGCAGCAATCGGGAAGCTGTCTCCTGCATAAGTGCCCCTACGACGTGGAAATACTTAGTCTCATCCACCACTATATGACGCAGGTGGGACTGTGTCACCATGTGCGCGAACCACACTTGAGGCTGTTCGGGCCAGAACACCGGCAGATTGAGGCCGACGGCGCTCTGATGAGCGTCGGGAACGGCGCCTTGCATGTCCCCTGCGGCGTCTTGCATGTCGGCGTCCAATATCAATTGGGCACGTCGGGGTCACCAGTTTAGCGGAGTCAAGACGGTAGGTTGATTTCCAAAGAACTTTATAACGAAAGTTAAATGAAAACAACGATGGCCTTAAGACAACTAAATAACAGTGTCACTGCCACAATGGTGGTGAACAGAATGAATGGGTTTGCCCAGAAAAGCACGCGAAAACCCCACGGTCATGTGTCCGACGTAGCCAATCAAAGGGTTCGACTACCCCAAGGCACCAGCAGGTGCCGCTACAGTAGATCCTCAAAATTGGCAACATAATTGTGACATTTTCTCCCCAGTGACATCTGCTGAAGGATGAGATATTAGACCAAGACAATGACCTGGCCAATTCAGAGAATACAATGGTGAAACTTCTCAGAGGAATTAGAATGTTTGGATAGCATGCAAAGCAGAGTTTCTCACTGCACCTTGGTCCATGTGACAACAACAACAGTAATAAACTTAAACCTGTATAAAAACTATTAGTATCCTGCAACGTCTAAAATACTCCAAAGGACAAGTTGTAGAAACTGATGAATGGGATTTTCTTTGATCTTAGAGTTAATTGTGGGTTTCCCCATGATGCTTCATTTCCCCATAAAAGCCCCACCTCCACAGAAGTTTGGCATTAGAACTTTGAGAGCACTGCTGGTAGGTGACTGGGTTTGAAGCATCCCCCACACAAAGCAAAAACATAGCTTTTAAATATGTTAGAGGGCTAGTAGTTTTAGAGCTCAGGGTTGTTAGTTTCTGTTCCATTGATATGGGAATAGAAACCAGTTTGTTTTGAAAGTAATTATTGCCAATGGACTGGTTTGAGTTTGTTATTCTGCTTTTCTCTATCTTGTGGTTTAATTAATGATGGGGATGATAAATAGGTAATGACCAGATATTTCAGTTAACCTCAGCCAGGCTGAGGCCAGACTAGTGTTCTAGTTGGCTTTTGAATTGCGGAGAATATGTGGCTGTAATGATTTAGTGGTGGAAAGACTGGATAGGCAGTGACAATGGAGTTGATATTGGTTTTGGTGGTAGGAAATTAACAATTTCACTCTCCATAAATCCTGCTTGTATAAGTATTTTCATAGAGATACAGCACAGCAGCAATTATTCAGCTAGCTGAATCTGTGCTAACCATCCATTTACATGCATTACACTATCCAAGATTCTCCCACTCATTTGCACACTAGGGGTGATTTGTGGTGTCCAATTAATCCACAACCTGCATGTCTTTGGGCTGTGGGGGGAAGCTAGAGCATGTGGAGAAACCTGATGTCACAAGGAGGACATGTACACCATGCAACAACACCTGAGACTCAGGATTGAACTCTTGTCTCTGGCACTGAGGCAGTGGCTGGAACATTTTGATGCCCTGAAATCTACTGATTATTTTTTTAGTGTACTTTTAAGGTTAACATGTTGAGAGAATTTGCTTTCAAGTTCTTGTGAGAGGCCGAGTATGATACTTAGTGACTGCAACTGAGTTTGTCTTTGAAACCTCTGGAAGACTTTGTATGCACTGATCCCTGCTGGCCAGTAGGTGGTGATAAGAGCTCACTGGCTGCATCAGTGATATTAAATCTCCTGTCTAAGTAATGATCTAAGATGGGCACAAAGCTGGAGTAACTCAGTGGGACAGGCAGCATCTCTGGAGAGAAGTAATGGGTGACGTTTGGGGTTGAGACCCTTCTTCAGAGTGACGAAGTCAGAAGGGTCTCGATCTACAATGTCACCCATTTGCTTTGTTACCCAAACTATGTTATCTATCCATGTACCTGTCCAAATGTCTTTTAAATGTTAATCAGTATCTGCCTCAATCGTTTCCATAACTTGTTCCATGTGCTTGCTCCTCTGCATCCTATTAAATCTTTCCCCCTCATTTTAAATGTATGCCCTCTTTTTCTAGGGGGAAGAAGACTGTCTTCACCTTATGCTCCTCATGATTTTATACACTTGCATAAGATCACCCCTTGGGTTCTTTAAACTCCAGGAAATAAAGTCCCAGCCTGCCTAGCCACTCCCTATAACTCTGCCCTTCTAGTATTGTCAACATTCTTGTATATTTTCTGCACTCTCTCCAGCTTATGGCATCTTTCCTGTAGCAGAATGACCAGAGATGAACACAACATTCCAAGTGTGGCCTTGCCAATGTCTTGTACAGCAGGACATCACATTCCAATCTCCATACTCGATGCTCTTACTGATGAAATCCACCTTGTTCACCTGTCACACTTTTGGGAAAGTATGTACTTGTACTCATAGATTACTCTGCATTACAACTCCCCTCAGAAAATGACTGCACTGTTGCAAAGAGTTGTAAAGCATTTGGGAAGTAAAGACTTCCAAAAATGCAATGCCTTCTGAATTTGGTGTCACTTGTAATTCTTGATAACCACATTCACTGCCTATGTAGTATCATCTCCAAACTTGCAATAATGGCTTGTAAATTCTCATCCAAATCATTGATATGGGCACAAACAGCAAGACATGAGCCACATCACTGGTCACGGACCTCCAGTCTGTGCAACAGCCTTCCATCGTCACATAGAAACATAGAAAAACAGGTGCAGGAGTAGGCCATTCGGCCATTCGAGCCTGCACTGCCATTCAATGTGATCATGGCTGATCATCCAACTCAGTATCCCGTACCTGCCTTCTCTCCATACCCCCTGATCCCTTTAGCCACAAGTGCCACATCTAACGCCCTCTTAAATATAGCCAATGAACTGGCCTCAACTACCTTCTGTGGCAGAGAATTCCAGAGACTCGCCACTCTCTGTGTAAAGAATGTTTTCCTCATCTCGGTCCTAAAGGAATTCCCCCTTATCCTTAGACTGTGACCCCTTGTTCTGGACTCCCTCCAACAGTGGGAACAATCTTCCAGCATCTAGCTTGTCCAACCCCTTAAGAATTTTGTAAGTTTCACCCTTTGCTTCCTACCATCGTTGATTATGCATGTAATTAGCTAGTTGTAGCTGGATTCCATACGATCTAACCTTCCATAGCAGTTTGCTACATAGAACCTTGAAGGCCATACAGACTATGTCCACTGGTCTGCTCTCGGTGACCTCCTTGGTTACTGCTTCATGAAACTTGATCAACTTTGAGATATGATCTTCCATTCAAAACCATACTGACTATCCCTAATCAAACCTAGCTTTTGCAAATGCAAGTATATCTTATCCCTCAGAATCACCTTCCATAAGTTGCCCACCTCACAGGGGCAAATGCCTCTTGCTGTAAATGCAATTAATTCTTCTTGAATCATTATTTTGCGTTTTGAAAAGGTGCAAATGAAACCTATTCATGCCAATTAACTTTTCAATTGAAAGTTAAGTTATGCCAATGTATTTTGACTTGTGTAAGTAAAACCATGTAATGTATGTGCTAAAATTATATCCTATTTAATGATTAATTGAATTAGAAATGGCAGCTCAGACTTGGACTGATGGTGTTCCCTCTTTAAATGTGTAACAATAGAAAAAAGTATTTTGGGTTGCAGTTTATTTTAACTGTCGCACGGGGAAGACTTTGTTAAACATCTAACTAACCTTCCAGGTACAATTTATTGAAACCATGAAAGAAGAAATTGCTGCCACAGTAGTTTTCATCACCCGACTGGTGAAGAAAAGTGAGAAATTCAGCAAGCAGAAGATAGAGAAATTTGGGAACAAACTGACAAAAATACTATTTCAAAAATACAAGAACCACTGGTACTGTGGGAACCCTTCTAGAGGACAAGCCTACAGGTAGGAATGTACTGTCTTAGCTGGAACCATTTGGAGATATTACTTTGGATGTGGTTGTAATGCATGACCCAATAAATGTGTCTTTTGTGAGTTCTTGCTAAGAATTATTGACTTGTCTGAACCTCGACCTTATTGGGATTGTGGTCTACATTGAAACTGAACTTGAGCATGGACTCCTGATTGTTTACTGCCTTTCAAAGCATTGAAATATCCCTTTCTTTCTGCCAGTTGTGGGGCTGTCGAGTAGCCCAGTTCAGTGAAATTGGTTCTTTTCCTTTGGGCGGGGAGAAGAAATATCATCAGACAATTGGTTTTGTGGTTGTATTGGATAAAGATAATGCACCTGGAAAACTGCCAATATTCATTTTAAATATTGCTTGGGGCAACAATATTTCAAACTAGATTCTTCTGGGTGAATTGTAATGTTCACTGTAGTAAACCTGGTAGTTACTGGATTAATAATTCTAGCTTCATGACTCTGAGCTGAAGGTTTGAATCCCACTAAGACGACTGCATCTAAATGCTAACGTTTAATTTTAAATCCATATCGGTGGTGAAATTAATTCTCGCACAGCTACAACTGGTTCTTCAAAGGACATTGGGGGAGGGGGGTCCTAGCATACTTACTGGGATTAGCACCACCGCAGTGTGATGTGTTAAAATATTTTTTAGATGAGAGAAGAATAATTTCAAATAGTGTTCATATGAAAATCTAGCACCAATAAAATGGAATTTGGTGGTTTTAAACATCTTGTTTCAATTTTCCTTTCACAAAAGAGAGCATTTGAGGAGAGCGTTTGGCCATCACACATGGCCCAATTTGGCTGACATTATCTTGTTGTGTTCCTTGACAAAATGTTTTTCTCCAGATGTATCAGAGTAAACAAGAACCAGCCACGGGATCCTGTCCTCTTTCAGGCTTGTGTAGAAAGCAATATTGAATATTCATCTTTGGAACTGCCGAAGGAGCTCACTATCTGGGTGGATCCATATGAAGTGTGGTGTAGGTAAGGGTTAAGTTTAAATATTCTGGTCGATTAGTGCCCCCAGAATTTCCCAGTCTGAACAATAGCCGAGAGTTTGTAGTTTGTAATGATGGTTGTTGGGAAGAAGTTGTTCCTGAATCACTTAAAATCATCAGAGATCTATGTTCTCCCACAAACTGATGGGGGCTTGGGGCATAAATAAGTTTGGTAGTCAATTGTTTGACTGATGTACTCTTATTTCAGGTGTGGAGAAAAGAACCAGCCATTCATTATAACGAGGTTGGAGGAACAGAAGTCTAATCGGGAAGTCTTCAAGCACATCAGCAGTGCAGCAGAACGAGCAAGTTCAGATTACTTCTCCGGTACATCTTCAGATGAGGAAAACTACAACAAGGAGCTGAGTGCAATATATGCTAGAAGCAATGCCCATGGGGAAGAGGAACGCTTCACTACAGCTTCAGAAACAAAGACCATACCAATCGTCAGCAACCCAAACAGTATTTACATGGGCAACGGCTTTGGGGGAGGAGAAATCCCTGGAGAAGAACCCCAAACCATCCCCACTGTGATTAACCCAAAGAGCATCTACCAGGTATAGTAGACAAGTTCACTGCCAAGGTATTTCCAGTGGCTCTCACTTTAGATATTTTAGTATTTTAAAAGGATTTTTTGACTAAGTCAGTCAAACACTCATTGCCAACAAGCTTGTGCTTCTTGAAAGCCAACTTTTTATTTTTTTTTTAATTTCCTTGGTGCTCCACCTTGTACCAATCTTCAACAAACTATTTCGAAGCTGTTTAAGAAAGAACTGCAGATGCTGGAAAAATCTAAGGTAGACAAATGCTGGAGAAACTCAGCGGGTGAGGCAGCGTTTATGGAGTGAAGGATTAGGGGACGTTTTGGGTTGAGACCCTTCTTCAGACTGAAGAAGCTGTGGTGTCTTAATAAAATGTTGCCCTGAAAACTGAGTACATTTATGTTTGTCAACGGAAATAATACTGAGCAAAATATTTGTTTTAACATTTCCTTAATGAGATGGGATCAACATTGTTAATTATCTTGTAAGTTAAAATCTTGCTCTAAGATTCTTAACAAAAATTGGCTAGCATATTGCCAGATGCATTAGTATGTATTACTGATACTCGAGTGTTTTGTTAAATGATATCTTGATTACCTTCCCATTAAGAAATAGCACTCTGCTACAGGGTATATATAACTGTTGCTTGGGGCAAAAGGTGCCAAGTGTTTTTCCTTTCTGAAAAGGGGTAATTTATTCAATATGAACCTACTTGCTTAAGGATTGAATCTATCCAATAACAGCTGGAAGCGGGTGCTTACAAAGGGGATAGGATGACGCGTGCCTGTAGTTTTCAATGTTGAAATAATGTCCCAAGGCTGAGACGCATCCATTCAATATGGTGCTAACCTGTACAAGGTGAAATGAAAATGATATGGCCAAAAGAAGGGTTTCGGCCTGAAACATTTCCTTCGCTCCATAGATGCTGCCTCACCCGCTGAGTTTCTCCAGCATTTTTGTTTATGGCCAAAATGCTTTACTCCGGTCTCTAATTTGGCATGCAGGGTACTGATCAGCTGTAAAAAATGTAAACATGGTGAGGATAGTTAGTAAATCTGAAATTGGAAGGAATCTTTAGTATTTTTCTTCAATTGTAGATTAGCACAGGGAAAATTAAACGACAGACCATGCCCTGGTCTAGTTTGCTTGCAATGCTGAAGGACATGGACAACTTCCCTGAAGTTGGTTTGGGATTTGACTGGTGGCCAATATTATCTAAAGTGGAAGTAATATGAAATGGTGAAATGCTGAAGAATCTGAGCAATTGAAACAAACTGCAAATAGTTGGATGTAAACCATACCACAAATGTCAATGAAGAAATCTAGTTTACAAGAGAACACTTCCTTGGGTAGAGAGATCTTGAGGTCTGTTCTGAGGCGATGCATTAATTGAACACGAGGATCATTGGATCCAAATCTGAAGATACGACAAAAATAACACCACATTCTGATGGGGGGGGGGGGGAGGGGGGGCGCACAGCTGGTAGAGTTGCAGCCTCACGGTGCCAGAGACCCAGGTTTGAACCAGACTTTGTGTGCTGTCTGTGGGAACCCTGTATATATGTCTAGGACTGTGGGTCTCCATCCTACTCCTTCCAAAGTCCACAATCAGTTCCTTGGTTTTGCTGGTATTGAGAGCCAGGTTATTGTGCTGGCACCATTTGGTCAATCGGTCCATCTCACTTCTATACTCTGACTCGTCTCCATCAGTGATTCGTCCCGCAACAGTGGTGTCATCAGCGAACTTGATGATTGAGTTTGGTAATGCAGGAATTGTGTGAACAGGTGATTGGTGGTGAATGTGGGCTGAAGGGCCCGTTTCCATTCCGAATCTCTAGACTGATCTGTTTGGACCACATGCTGTAATTGTAATTAAGTTGCTTAAGTAACTCTCATTTTGTTTTCTTGCAGTACGATTACTACGCCTACCATGCCGCTGTCTGGCCCCGGTTTACACACAAGAAAATGATCACAGAAGATACTAAAGGCTGCTACCCTATCCAAAAAATCTACAAAATGTACAGAGTTTCCAACCATATGTTCACATATCCTCACAATGATCGGTATCACTGGGTAAATACCAAGCACTGATCTGAATTGTCCTTTCCTTCATCTTGCTCTATTTTCCTTCTCTAACTTTATCGTATTGTGAAGTCAATTTTCTGGCAATCCAGAAGATTTACTGACAAGTTTGCGCCTTCTGACGCACTATAGGAGATGAATTTGGTGTTCGAGCATTGAGCTCATCTACACTTATTTACGCGATCTCTTAAACTTCCTCAAGGAGAAATTTTATTATATGTTAAGATTTAAATTCTTATTACAGATGTTTATTATAATAGGTCAACTTGGCATTTGAAGTTTTTTAAGTCTCCAATGGAAATGTTTGAAAATGTATATTAAATAAAAAGCCACTTTTTAAATTTGCTTGCCAACTTGTGCTGTGTTCTTGGCTGATACCAAATGAAGGTTCTTGAAACTAACGTTTGTGCTGTGAATGGCAATAGTTCCGTTAGACATGCAGTCGAAGTCATTTGCTCTTGGGTCATTCAAGCCAAAAAGCTTCATTTCTGCAGTGACTTCACATAGTAGAACTGTGTGGTCTTTAATGGGGAAAATTGGAAATTGCCTTTGTTACGTCCATGTACAGCAAATCCTTGTTATAATAGATCATAGCCGGGGGAATGGTGTCCATTATCGCAGATTGTCTGCTATAAAAGTGGCATTTGTGGTACTGCATGCATTTAATGTGCAGAGGGCCAAAAATAAAGTTTAAGCAGAGCAAGAACCATACTGACAGGGGTGCCTTTATTTCAGCTGAACCGTTAAAGCAAAGCCTTGCCTGTCCTAAGCTACAAAGCTCCAAGGTCTCAATACAGGCAGTGATGGCGGATGCAGCCAGGGGCAGGCCTGGCAGTGAAGTTTGGTAAATCTGCCCGCTATAACCAATATAGAGACTTGTAAAAATGAGGGTTTACTGCAGAGGAACACTGAAAGTGCAGCAAAATTTGAATCTCTCCTTGTGAGGAGTGGCATGATGGAAGGCAGGAACTTATTGTATCCATTCTAGACCACATTCAATGGTATACTATAAGCAGGAAACGTTGCAGGAACAGCAACATCAGTGTGAAGAATGAGACTTATCTTGATTCTCAAGATTGATCCTTTTTAAAAAAAATAAAATAAAATAAAATTTTTAAATTAAAAAATTTCTGGCTCTGATTGCAAGGACACAATTGAGCAGGCTGTTATTTACGTACAATCCCCCAAGATTCATTCTACCCACAATAACATAACTGTCTTCACTCAGCTGCCTTGCTGGCTTTGGCCTGAGCTGCTAAAATGGTATGGGTAACGGTATGCATCAATTTGCCTCCTAAATGACATTCAAAGCTATTTTTGAATTATAAATGAGTAGTCTGCTGATCCAGTAAGTAAAGCAGCTGCACCAACTCCACCGTCCATCAACGGCGCTTCAGTTGTGAACTCTACTGCTGACTGTGTGGAGCTTGCAAGTTCTCACCACTGGTTTCCTTCAGGTGTTTGTCTCTACAAATGTCAAACGCTTGCTAGTTGGTATCTAAATTGACTCCAGTTCTGAGATGAAACTTTGAGCAGGAGAGTCTATGGATGTGGGGAGAATCAAAGGGAATTAGTGCAGATAGACATGATGTTGGAGTAATTCAACAGGCCACACAGCATCTCTAGAGAAAACAAAGGGTGATGTTTTAGGTTGAGACCTACTTCAGATGGGATTAGTGTAATTTAGTAGTACATGTGCTGTCTGACTCCTGGAAAGTCCTTTGTCAATGAAGCTGTGTTAGAAGAGATGCTTTAATGAATTGCAATTAATCCAAATGTTCACTAAAGATTTTATGGTTAGTTAATAAACTTTAGATTTGAAATACTTTCTTGCATATACCAAAGCTACATCATCCCTCGTTTCAGTTCTTGTGTCTTTAATGCCACTGAATCATTGGCAGATACAGTGGCTTGAGTAGGATGATCCAAGAAATAGTTTAATGCATGCTATGAATGCTTCAGCTGATGGAAGAGCATGTAGCAGTTCAGGTCCAAAGGTGATTCCTTGGTTAATAAGTGCCAGATTTGATGCCCACGTTCTTAATAGGTGGGGGTGGAATAATATTTGAGACGTCTAGAATGGGTTGGAATAATCACCAAGTTGACACAGCACCAAGGTTAATAACAATTGGGCATCATTCTCAGTCCACCTACAGACCTCGGCTTCACCAGCAGTGTGGGCCAGTACCAGAGTAAATATGACCTTAGGGGAAATGGTTTAGTTTGCTGGGGGGGTGGGGGCTTTTGGTTATCTCAGAACTCAAAAGCCTACTTAAAGATGAACCTGAATAACATTTGCGCCACAACAGTTAATAGGACGCTTTATAAAGGCTCTGGCTTGGTGCTTCACCAGATGCCTACAGGACAACTCGATTTTCTTGGAATATCCCAATTTCCTGTTAGGAATGATTTCCCTTGGTGCATGAAAAATACTTCCTTGGAGAGGATCTTCTCATATCTTGGGTTTGAGAAGTGCAACAAGGGACTGGATGTTTTCATTTAAGTTAACCGAGTCAAATAGTGTTATGCAGAGAAAAGACGATATATCTTAGTCTAAGGCCGAGGATCAGCTTGGTCCGGCTCTAGAATTTTCTAGAATTGCTGGTTTTGCTCCGAACCCCATTCACTCTAATGATTGAACCCCAATTCCAGAAGAAAAATCCATGAAATGTTCAGCACTTGGTGAGAGAGAAGAGATTAACACTTCAGATGAATGACTGCTCGGATGGAATAATTGAACCAAGATTCCAACTCTTTCTGGAACAAATGAACGATGGATATGAAACTCTAACTCATGTGTGTCTCCAGTCTTCCAGAAGCATTTTTATGACCTGTGCAGTTTTTCCAGGGATTTCTGTTTTGGGCTTCCAGCATCTGCAGGATATTATTTTTTTGTTTTGTTCCTCTTTGACAAATGTCATCCTGCTTGTTACCCAGCACATGGGATGGTGTGGTCAGTAATATGGACTCGTATGGGTTAGCCATGAAACATTGACACTGAGTGAGTGTGGCACTCTGGAGGTAAGCCATCAGGTGAGACCTACAATGGGGCTGTCTATTTCAGTGAGGCGTAAAGGTATTAGAAAAGCAGGGCTGTTGTCCCTCAACACTAAATATCACTAAAAATATTTTTCTGTACGTAAATTATTTTCTAATGTATCTTCTATTCAACTTGGCCACTGTTCCCAAGGGGGAAAAAAACCCCAGCTAATTTGCTTGAGCATTTTTGGATGTCTAGAGATTAAAAAAGATGTTTTTGAAAAAGCATGTCTTTGTTTTGAGGGTTAGAAATCAGAACATTTGGTTTGTCTCAGTTTTAATCTTCACGACTATTGAAAATGTATCTGGGTGGGAACTGACCCATCTGCAGTTCCTTTGTTTATAACCCATTTTTCTTTTCACCTGCCATGTTCTCCAGTGATGTAAAGCTGCTTTTGTCCCAGTCTTGTGGCATGTTCTGATTTCATCGATTAGCCTTTCACATCTCCGAACAAAGCCACTACAGAAGACATTCCCTTTCCTGGTGCTTTCAAAGAATAAGATGCCGGTGTGTCTGAGTGAGTGGTTGAATGCTGTATTGTTGCAAACACTTTTAAAGTCGAGTCTGAAATATCAGCGGTTTACAAAGTGGGCTTTGAGGAAAAAAATTAAAATATAGAAGAAGGGTCCCGACCCGGATCGTCACCTATCCATGTTCTGCAGAAATGCTGCCTGACCCGCTGAGTTACTTCAATATTTTTGCCTTTTGTTAAAATATAGTTTACTCTGTTTCTGAAGATATCTCTTGGAGTGCCTTGATAATGTGGTGACATCAGCATTGCCTTTGAGTTGGGGCTGGGGTTCCAGCAGGTGTGGCGTGGCAGTAGTGTTGCTGCCTTATCAGAGACGTAGGTTCGATCCTGACTACGGGTGCTGTCTGTGCAGAGTTTGTACGTTCTCCCTGTGACCACGTGGGCTCCCTCTGGGTGCTCCCATTTCCTCCCATGTTCCAAAGATGTACAGGCACGTAGGTTAATTTGCATTGGTACAAACTGTAAATTATCCCAAGCGCCTAGGATAGTGCTAGTTTGCGGGGATCGTTGATCAGCACAGACTCGGTGGGCCGAAGGGCCTGTGTCTGCTCAGTATTTCTAAACTAAACAGTACCATCGGAACACTAAACGCTATGTTAATACTGACGTGAAGTGCTGGGGGAACCCAGTATCAGCAGAGGTGTGATTTAAGGGAGTGCTACACAGTCAGAGGTGCCATATTGCGGGTGAGCTGACAAAGTAAGGGAGCACTGTATGCTCTCTCAAATGGATATAAAAAGAAAATATCCCAGCCCCATTTTAGAGAAGAGCGCGTACTCAAACTCTTGGTCATAACGACTAAGACAAATAATCTGATCTAAAGGGTCCTGACCCGAAACATTACTTATTCATGTTCTCCAGAGATGCTGCCTGACCTGCTGAGTTGCTCCAGCACTGTTTCCCCGTTTGTAAACCAGCAACTGGGGTTTCATTGTTTGAGTTTGAGGAGATGCACAAATCAGCTGATGTGTTTCCTATATTGCAACCGAGAGGTCCAGTAAAAATGCATGTTTTTTTTAAGGTGAATATTGAACTCTGCTCCTCCCCGCAAGACTTGCTGTGGCTAGAGGACAAGGTGGCCGTGAGTGACACTTCCTTCGACTGCTGCTGCAATGACAGTTCATCAGCTGGTCTCCTTCTATCCAAACCTCCCTCCTCAGTCACACTGATTGCAGGCAGCACAGCAGAAGCTTTTAACATAGAAACATAGCAATTAGGAGCAGAAGTAGGCCATTCGGCTCTTCGAGCCTGCACCGCCATTCAATATGATCATGGCTGATCATCCGACTCAGTATCCCGTACCTGCCTTCTCTCCATACCCTCTGATCCCCTTAGCCACAAGGGCCACATCTAACTCCCTCTTAAATATAGCCAATGAACTGGCCTCAACTACCCTCTGTGGCAGAGAGTTCCAGAGACTCACCACTCTCTGTGTGAAAAAAGTCTTTCTCATCTCTGTCTTAAAGGATTTCCCCCTTATCCTTAAGCTGTGACCCCTTGTCCTGGACCTCCCCAACATTGGGAACAATCTTCCTGCATCTAGCCTGTCCAACCCCTTAAGAATTTTGTAAGTTTCTATAAGATCCCCTCTCAATCTGCTAAATTCTAGAGAGTATAAACCGAGTCTATCCAGTCTTTCTTCATAAGACAGTCCTGACATCCCAGGAATCAGTCTGGTGAACCTTTTCTGCACTCCCTCTATGGCAATAATGTCCTTCCTCAGATTTGGAGACCAAAACTGTACGCAATACTCCTGGTGTGGTCTCACCAAGACCCTGTACAACTGAAGTAGAACCTCCCTGCTACTATACTCAAATCCTTTTGCTATGAAAGCTAACATACCATTCACTTTCTTCACTGCCTGCTGCACCTAAATGCCTACTTTCAATGACTGGTGTACCATGACACCCAGGTCTCGCTGCATCTCCCCTTTTCCTAATTGGCCACCATTTAGATAATAGTCTGCTTTCCTGTTTTTGCCACCAAAGTGGATAACCTCACATTTATCCACATTATACTGCATCTGCCAAACATTTGCCCACTCACCCAATCCAAGTCACCTTGCAGTCTCCTAGCATCCTCCTCACAGCTAACACTGTCCCCCTGCTTAGTGTCATCTGCAAACTTGGAGATATTGCCTTCAATTCCCTCATCCAGATCATTAATATATATTGTAAATAGCTGGGGTCCCAGCACTGAGCCTTGCGGTACCCCACTGGTCACTGCCTGCCATTGTGAAAATGACCTGTCTACTCCTACTCTTTGCTTCCTGTTTGCCAGCCAGTTCTCTATCCACATCAGTACTGAACCCCCAATGCCGTATGCTTTAAGTTTGTATACGAACCTCTTATGTGGGACCTTGTCGAAAGCCTTCTGGAAGTCCAGATACACCACATCCACTGGTTCTCCCTTATCCACGCTACTAGTTACATCCTCGAAAAATTCCACAAGATTCGTCAGACATGATTTACCTTTCGTAAATCCATGCTGACTTTGTCCAATGATTTCACCACTTTCCAAATGTGCTGCTATCCCATCTTTAATAACTGACTCTAGCAGTTTCCCCACTACTGATGTTAGACTAACTGGTCTGTAATTCCACGTTTTCTCTCTCTCTCCCTTCTTAAAAAGAGGGGTTACATTTGCTACCCGCCAATCCTCAGGAACTACTCCAGAATCTAAAGAGTTTTGAAAGATTATTACTAATGCATCCACTATATCCGGAGCTACTTCCGTAAGTACTCTGGGATGCAGCCTATATGGCCCTGGGGATTTATCGGCCTTTAATCCATTCTATTTACCCAACACCACTTCCCGACTAACCTGGATTTCACTCAATTCCTCCTTTGACCCACGGTCCCCTGCTATTTCCGGCAGATTATTTATGTCTTCCTCAGTGAAGACAGAACCAAGAGAATTAAAATCGGGCAGATTACAAACAAGCTGGATATTATATGGATGATTGATGTTAATGTTTCGTTGCAAAGTTGAAAGCCTATGAACAATAAAGGCACTGCACAGAAAAAAAAGAATATTTGGTCCAAAATACACATGCCAACTGTTTGAAAGAACTATTGTAACTAAATACTCCTGCCCTTCTTTCCCTGCAACCTTACAAATGTTGCTGCCCCCCTTTTTTGACCTGGAGTATTGTGTGCAGTTTTGATCCCCTAATTTGAGGAAGGACATTCTTGCTATTGATGGAGTGCAGCGTAGGTTTACAAGGTTAATTCCCGGGATGGCAGTACTGTTATATGCTGAGAGAATGGAGCAGCTGGGCTTGTACACTCTGGAGTTTAGAAGGATGAGAGGGGATCTAATTGAAACACATAAGATTGTTAAGGGCTTGGACACACTAGAGGCAGGAAACATGTTCCCGATGTTGGGGGAGTCCAGAACCAGGGGCTCCATTTTAAAAATAAGGAGAAAGCCGTTTAGAATGGAGACGAGGAAATGCTTTTTCTCACAGAGAGTGGTGAGACTGTGGAATTCTCTGCCTCAGAGGGCGGTGGAGGCTGGTTCTCTGGATGCTTTCAAGAGAGAGCTAGATAGGGCTCTTAAAAGTAGCAGAGCCAGGGGATATGGGGAAAAGGCAGGAACGGGGTACTGATTGGGGATGATCAGCCATAATCACATTGAATGGCAGTGCTGGCTCAAAGGGCCAAATGGCCTACTCCTGCATCTATTGTCTATTGTCTATTTGTGTGCAGAGAGTCGCTGGGACTTAAAACCATTTCAGACAGCACCTAAGAATTTGGTTGGTGTGAATCTGGAACGATTTTGACTGCCAAGTCCAGGCCAGACAGAGTGCAGCTCTGGCAATTTTCCTGTGACCGGTGCAGTGTTTTATGTTCAAGAAATATGCACTCGGCTGGTTGATTGCCATTGAGATTAGCCGCACAATCAACCACAGAGCGCATGCCAAATTTCTGCTTGCTTGATGTTTGAACATTTCCAAAGACTGTCTGATTGTGTTCCAACAGAGCAGTGTCATTGGACTGAAACACTTCAACGTTACTGATGCAGATAAAAGCAGAGACTACCCGCTTTGCATCCTTTCATTTTGTTTTTGCAACTATATATCTATCTAAAGCAACAGTCTCTCATCGTATGCAAATGGAGAAATATTCCCTTTCTCTGCTAACTATATCTTCTCTTTACATTTCACACACTCTGCGATATCAGGGCTGACAATGAGACACTTTCCAGTGCATACCGCGTGTGCACACCCCACCCAGGGCAGGTCCGCCAGGATTACTGACAGATAAAAACCTTCAGTCGCACACAGGCCAGGTTCCTCAGGAGTTAACACTAGTAAAATGTTTTAAAGGGCCCTTCAATTGCACCCAGCCAAATACAGCACAGAGAAAAATACTTCAATATCACCCAGCAAAAAAAAAATTATCAAGGATAATTTGTTATTGTCTCTGATACATCTTTCCCAATTCCTGCACCTAACAATGTTTGAATGAAATGAGGAAATGGTCCAATAACCAGCTCAAAGGACAGGGAGAAGAGCACGCAGGTCTTGAACCACCACTATTTGCATATGTCCTCTCTCTCTCTCTGCTGGTTTCTGGTAGTCAGCAGGAGATGGGATGAGTTCTGACTCATGATCATGCCGTTAATCCTGTGGAGGGGTTACATGTAATGGACCCCTTTGGGAGAGACTCCGACCAAACCTGAGCGTCTGGGGATTGGACAAGTGCAGGGGATCCTCACCAATATGGGGAATATGAAAACATTAATGGGAAACTGAGGGTTAAGAAATAAGGTGTGCTAGAGGTGGAGACAGAGGAGGGTCTTTCAGATCACTTTGTTTAGGATATCGAATATTCCCAACGACACACCTCTGAAATTATTTTGTAATGAAGCAGTTTACAAATGCCTGAGCGTGTCGGCTAAGGACCAGTATCAGCCTCAGGTAATGGATGAGACATTTTTACAAAATTAATTGAATACGGTGAGTACAATTTTTTTTTTTTTAAATGGGCTTTAACCATTAAAATGTTTATGTCTTTCAATGAATTGGATTGAGACAAGTGTCTAGTAAGATTGTGGACCACATACACACACATTTAAACAATGGTGGCTTTTCTGTGAAGCAACTGTGGGATTCTGAAAGCGTGTCATATATTTGTTTAAAGGAATATGCCTGTCCTTCCTGGACTGAGACGTTCATGTCCATTGTGAATCAAAGCCGTGGATTTGAGCAACATTCCAGAGACTTGTATCCAAAATTTAATCTTGTATCTCAGCACTGTGTTGAGGGAGTCTTGCACTGTTGTGTGCAGTCTTGCAGCTCGGATGTTAATCTGAGGCATTATCTGCCCTCTCTGGTGAATGTACAAGTGTTTTGGGTTGTTTTGAGCTATTGAAGTGGGACTGATCAGTTACCCTGGCTAGTCTGGCTAGTTTTCCTTTGAACAGCATTAACTTCATTCTTGTTATTGGAGTAAGCTGTTAAGATGAGAAATAATGTTATTATTCTAAGACGTTTAATCTGATTATTATCAGACTGGATGTGTATGAAGGAACTGCAGATGCTGGTTTACACCAAAGATAGGCACAAAATGCCGGAGTAACACAGTGGGTCAAGCAGCAGCTCTGGCGAAAAGGAATAGGTGACGTTTTGGGTCGAGACCCTTTGTCTAAAGATGCCCCAATTCACACTAGTCCCACCTGCCTACATTTGGCCG
Source organism: Raja brachyura (assembly GCA_963514005.1). Next base: position 24,003,993 of record OY740806.1, on the reverse strand, counting down.
ATAACTCTCTCGACCTTTCTCATCCATGTACCTGTCCAAACATCTTTTAAATGCAGATATTAAATCATCCATTAAATCATCAGGAAACAACATAATTCTAGCCCAAGTAGCTGTGAATTTTAGATAATACTGCTGGGATTCAATTAATACCATCAAGACATTTTGCAAGATTGTCCCGTGGGAATGTAATGGAACCCACAAAGTTTTCTTGTGTGTTCCCGTTACAGTTTAACGTTTAATTTTCAGGAATAGTAACTAGCACATCCTGTATTATATTTTCCTTTCATTTACTTAACGTTAGTTTACTGCTATATCCATGACGACATGAGGTAGTTGGAACCCATTTTTAATTGCTGCGCCTTAATGAACCTACTATAGATTGTGGCCCCTTCCACTCTCAGCCTGTTTCTTATTAGTGGAATATATAGTTGGCAACCCTATCTTAGGAATTACTAAAGAAATCCCTCGGACCATTTAATAGGCTTTCCATTTTGAGGTTTGCAGAACTCTGTGGAACCAGATCTCTCTCTTGGCTGTGTGTTGTCTTTTTTTGTAATGTTTAGCAAAATCCTAACTTATCTGAGATTACAACCTTCACTTGGAATCAGGATGGGTGGGGGGTAGGGAACTCTGCAATTTGTAACTATCCGAGTATAACAGTGAATGCTTGCACCTGAATATGCGGCAAGGAAATCTTGGCCCGTGTACAACCACTGAAGCTGATCTGGCCAAAGCAGCATTTCAGAATCACCTGGTTAGTTCGGCCCAGATAAGGTCTCATAATAGAGGACATGAGTTTTAGTAACAACCTGATAGCTTTAATTTTCCAATACAAGATCTAATTGGGAATTATTAATCTGCGATGGTTGGACACGAACTTGTAACCTCTAGTCCAGCTTGTCCAGTGACGTAACTATGGTGTCTGGTGATTAATGGTTTCAGCGGAGAATAGGAATGAGCTTGGATTCGCATTCACGTTCACAAGTTATGGGAATAGAATTAGACCATTCGGCCCATCCAGCCTACTCCACCATTCAATCATGGCTGATCTCTGCCTCCTAATTCCATTTTATTGCCTTCTCCCTATAACCCTCGACACCTGTTCTAATCAAGAATTTATCTATCTCTGTCTTAAACATATCCAGTGACTTGGCCTCCACAGCCCTATGTGGCAATGAGTTCCACAGATTAACTACCCTCTGACTAAATAAGTTCCTCCTCACCTCCTTTCTAAAAGAGCACCCTTTAATTCTGAGGTTATGACCTCTGGTTCTAGACTCTCCCACCAGTGGAAACATCCTTTCTACATCCACTCTATCTATGCCTTTCATTATTCTGTAAGTTTCAACGAGGTCCACCCCCCCCTTAACCATATAAACTCCAGCGAGTACAGGCCCAGTGCTGTCAAACGCTCATCATATGCTAACCCACTCATTCCTGAAATCATTCTTGTAAACCTCCTCTGGACCCTCTCCAGAGCCAGCACATCCTTCCTTAGATATAGGACCCAAATTTGCTCACTATTCCCTGACTGAATGGTTTACCAACACTCAGGGTTAGGACATCTAGCTAGTGGTGAAGGATGGGCGAGTAGTGATGGCTCGGGCGAATACACAGCCAGAGGAAAGCTTCATTTTGTAGAACGTTTTGTGCTATGTGTTACATTTTATTATTTTATTTTATTGTTCACAGATATGGCTGCCTCACCAAGGATGTTACTTCTCTCTCTATCACTGCTTCAATGTTGTATTCCTTGCGCACCAGCCAGCTTCCCTTGTGGTGCTCAGTACAACAGATATCCAGGTACATCGCAATTGTTAGTGATGATCATGGGGGGGTTTTCAATGTTATGGTGAGAAGTGTTAGTGAGGGGAGAGATACGTTTCATTGAGGGTGTCGGATATATCAGAGTGCTGTGATGCATAGTGAGGAATGGTTTACATTTACAATGTGGCATATAGCTTATTTCTTTAGTCTAGAGATACAGTGTGGAAACAGGACCTTCGGCCCACCGAGTCCATGCCGACCAACAATTACCCTTGCACTAGTTCTATTCTCCACACTAGGGACAATTTACAGAAACCAATTAACCTACAAACCTGCACATCTTTGTGATGTAGGGGGACTAGAGCACCCAGAGAAGACGCACCTGGTCACAGGAAGAACGTACAAACTCCACACAGGCAGCACCTCTCGTCAGAATCGAATCCGGGTCTCTAGCGCTGTAAGGCAGCAACTTTACTGTTGTGCCACTGTGCTGCCCCATCTGCATCTCAGAGGGGTGTGTATCACTTACCGAGATAAAGTGGGTATTGTATTAGTGTTAAGGGCCTGTCCCACCAGCATGCGATTCCATGCGGTGAGCGCGACCAAACCGGCAGCGGGGGCCGCGCGGATGTCGGGTGATCCCCGTACCGGGCCAGTGCCACCAGCATGCGTCTGCATGCGGCAAGCGTGACCAAAGCGCGACCGGGTGAGTGGCGCGACGTGGCGCGAAGTTGGAGCGATGTCCACGGTAAGTTCGCAAGGACAGAGAGGGGCACAGAGAGAGACACACGGAGGCACACAGAGAGGGGCACGGAGGCACACACAGAGAGAGGGGCACGGAGGCACACACAGAGAGAGGGTCACGGAGGCACACAGAGAGAGAGGACCATGGAGGCACACAGAGAGGGACACGGAGGCACACACAGAGAGAGGACCATGGAGGCACACAGAGAGGGGCATGGAGGCACACAGAGAGGACCACGGAGGCACACACAGAGAGAGGACCACGGAGGCACACACAGGGAGAGGACCATGGAGGCACACAGAGAGGGTCACGGCGGCACGACGTCGAGGCGGTGCGTAATACATCGAGGCGACTGCAGGCCGACAGGCTCTTGCCGCGTGGAAATTTTGAACACGGTCAGTTTTTCGGAGCCCCACGCGATGTCGGGACCAACTCCGCACAACTTCATACGGCTCTGGTGAACGAAGTGGGACCGGCCCCGCGAGGCCGTACGGCTCAAGCGACCACGTTAGGTCGCGCTTGCCGCTTGGAGTCGCATGCTGGCGGGACAGGCCCTTAAGTGCGAAATATATTGTGTTAATCACTGGTGTGGGTGTGAGGATTGCAAGTTAAATCACAACTATGGTTGCGGTGCAGGCATGTCACAATGTCAGCGACTGACGTGCAATGTAATACCGCAACGCTGAGGGGTCTCATGGTGGACTGGCGCCAATTTGGATGTTACAAGTGAAATGTATATTAAGAAATTGCTGCAATGTCCAAATACTGTTTAGTTCCGTATCTTGTTGAGTCAATGTCTTATCTGTTTCAGATAACCGGGATATCGCCATTGACTGTGGTGCACGGTTGATCAACCTATCCATTAACCTTTGCCCTTCACTCTTTGCTGGCTTCGACCCTTTGACCCTTGCGCTAAATGGCCGATATAACGACACGAAGTGTAACGGGAGAGTGGATGTCCCGGCCACACCCCCAGTCGTTCAATATTCTATCGTTGTTAATGACGTCGACGACAACAACTGTGGCAATAATTTCAAAGTAGGTGTTTTAATTTTATTTTAGTTTAAAAATACAATGTGGAAACAGACCCCAGTAGACTAGTTCTACCCTACACACTAGGGACAAATTACAGAAGCCAATTATCCTATAAACCTGCACGTTTTTGGAGTGTGGGAGGAAACTGGAGCGCCCAGAAAAAAAACATACGGGTAGGAGAGGATGAAAGGGACAGAGATGGTCAGAAATCAGGATTTAACTGTGAACTGCCTCTCCCTACGGTCGGGTAGCACACGACATGGGCTCATGAATGGCAACTTAAAGTAAATTACAAGAGATAGGATGCAAAGCTCCACACTGACAAATGAGGACCAAAATCCAAAGATGAAAACAAAAAAACAAATTGCTGGAGGACTCGGTGGGTCAGGCAGCATCCATGGAGGGAAATGGACAGATGACGTTTTGTGTTGGGTGACTTCTGCAGTCTGAGAACGCAAAACAGCCTCGGTCATTTACCTCCACACATGCTACATGATTCGCCGAGTTCCTCCAGTTTTGTTCAAGATTCCAGCATCTGCAGCCTCTTGTGTCGCCAAAGATGAAAGGATTTGGACAAAAGGCACAATGAAGAATTAAAATGAGTGATTCAGGTCGATTTGGAAGGCACTTGATCAGTGACCGGGGAAGAGTTATTGGCAGAGATTTTGAGAGAAAAACAGACAGGGATTGGAAGGAGATTTTTAAATAAGACAATTTTATCTCCAGAGTCTTTATTTCAAATTGGACCTTGCACCCCTGCTTGCACTGTCATGGTCTGGTTTATCTAAAACAACTGATAAATTGTTGTAAATATATTTGTTGTGCTATTGTGTTCCTTGTGTGTGAACATACTTGGCCAATAAACTTATTCATTAACTCATAAACTTTAATGTGCCTGTAAAATTATTCTAATGTGGGTGCAAGTGACAATTAAACACTTTTGACTTGAAATTGCATATTCTACCCATCTGCACCCTGAAACTTGTTGAACTTGCTTGCTTCCAAAAGCAGACGCTCAAGATTTAGAGCTTTGACCAGAGATACAGGGAGGGTGGGAGAGAGACGTTGACAGACTGGGCGAGAGGCAGAGTGCCGGATAGAATTGGGGTTACAATTCTGGTTGAGAGACAAGTCAAGGTGGAGGGTGATCGAGCTGTTGGATTAACACGAGTGTGTTCAAGTTACAACTGTTTGCTTTGTATTGTTAATGACAAGAAATACAGCCTGCTAATTGTCAATGTTAATTAATTTCTGTCGGTGTACCAGATTCTTGACGAGGGTCCGGGAACGGAAACCTTTGCCCATTTCTCCAGTCTTCAGTCCGTGGTCATCTCTGGTTTTATAGACCCCCCGACCAATCATTCCTTGATGATCAGTTACAGCCCAAGACTGTACTACAAATTCTCCTGCAAGTACCCTCTTGAATATGTACTTAACAGCACAAGGCTCATAACGTAAGTGCTCTTTAGAACTATGTAATGGCATAAAATAATTAAAGAGCTTTCATTTATTCAGCTATGTCTCTCAGGAACCCGTATGCACTCACATTCATCTGCTTGCCTTGGTATGTGGCCACAATTGTTCATTGGGTAAATATGATAGTTAATTTGCCCACAGGAAGACAGCAATGTATAAAGGATTGGTTCATCTGCTTTTGGTGAGATCTACTGAGGGAAAATTGTAGGCAGAAACTTTAGGCCTTCTGTTATGCCCTCGGATCTTTAACATGAATCAGATCTGTTAGCTGGAGTATCACTTGGACAATGCTTTGGGTAGTGAAATTGGAAGCAGATAATGCAAGTAGCATCAATGTTTCGTGAGCTCGACACTTGGCTGAGAACTGATTGACCTGAAATATTTTTCTGGAATAGATTAAAAGAAAGAAAGATCTGGTTTTTATGTAGTGCCTTCACAATTTGCGAAATTACAAATGTGTTCAACTTTGCAGCATAGTCCCCTTGTGGGAAATGCAGCGTCTAATTTGGACAGAGGAAGCTTCCTCCACAGACAGGAGTGTGACATTGAGCATATCATCTGTTTTAAAGTAGCCCACATACCACAAATAAACTCTGTTGGGGGTTACACAAAAAGCTGGAGAAACTCAGCGGGTGCAGCAGCATCTAAGGAGCGAAGGAGATGGGTGACGTTTCGGGTCGAGACCCTTCTTCAGACCCGAAATGTCGCCTATCTCCTTCGCTCCTTAGATGCTGCTGCACCCGCTGAGTTTCTCCAGCTTTTTGTGTAACCCTCGATTCTCCAGCATCTGCAGTTCCTTCTTTAACAAATAAACTCTGTTTTTCTCTGGGACAGTGTTCAGCAGCTCATCTTCAGCTCATCTGTCTACAATCTAGTTTTTGTGTTGTGGGTTCAAACCCAAGTCTTGAGACTCGAGTAGAGGATCTAATCTGACTCTCCAGTGCAGCACAGAGGAAGTATTGCGATGCCAGAGTGCCATTATTTATTATTTTTTTTATTACAAAAAATGTATTCAATTATTTAAAAAAAATATTTACATTACAATAAAACAAGCCAGAACACGCCACCATAATACAATACAAACATATATTCATAATAAACTATAATACAACTATGTTACAATCCTTATTGAGGATAGATTCAACACCCTGCGGTGCCCAGCGGTCCCAGAACTCCCTCGTGGTGCCCGTGGACAGGGCGTATTCCCTCTCTAACCTCACCCGGGCACGGACGTAACCCCAGAAAAGGGGCAGGCAGCCGGCTCGGGTAGAGCCCTCCACCGCCTGGTGCCTTGACTCACGGATCGCCAGCTTGGCCAGGCCCAGGAGCAACCCAACCAGGACATCTTTAGCCCTACCCTCTCCCCTATGCACAGGGGGTCCGAAGATGAGGATGGTGGGTGAAAAATGCAGCCAGGAGGCAAGGAGCAGCCCATTTAGGTATTCAAACAGTGGTTGCAGCCTCATGCACTCCATGTACACGTGGTGCACAGACTCTTCCAGCATGCAAAAGCGGCAGGGGCTGGCGAGTGTGAGAACCGGGAGAGAAACAGGTTGCAGGGAACACGTCGGTGCAATACTCTCCACCCCAGGTCCCCCATGTGGAGGGGGAGAATCCCTGAGACGTGGTCCGCCCTGTTTCGACGAATGCAATCAACCTGGCGTGCACATTCAAATCAGATCAAATAGAACAAGTTGTCCTACAACTTTAGGCTGTGCACGGCATACGCAAGAAGAAGTGCATTGGTTTGGAAGAGAGATTAAACTAAGGCCTGATTTTGTCCGCTCTGGTGAAAATAAAGTATCTCACTTTATTAGATAATTTTGGAAGAAGATCTTTAAAATATTTCCAATTTCTTTCCCAATATTTATTCCTGAATCAGTAGCACAAGCAGTTTGTGTGGTCGTTATCCTTTAATCTGTGGGAACTTGCTATGTGAAAATTAATTGCCAAATGTATTTATTGCAACAACTTCCAGTAAGCACTTCATGGGTGTAAAGTACTGAGAGACCTTGAGTTTGCGAATGATGCAAAATAAATAATTGTATGAAGCTAAGAGTCTCCCTATGTGTGATTAAGTAATTGTGTGTAATTAAGGTCAGAAATAAATATAATTGTTCATTACGGCAAGAGAAGGCCATGTTTGGGATAGGTGTACAGTGTGGTTTAGTTCCTTGTTCCGCTTGCTTTTGACATGGGCAACAAAGATCCTTGCTTTGACTAAAAGGTGAATGGTTGTGGATCGTGTTCAGTGAGAAGCAAGTGTTCAACTCCTCGTATGATGAATGGTCACTACAATAAGATAACAGCGATCTTGGCCTTTGAAACCATGCCTTTAACTACCATGCTGTTGGAATGTGAACAAGCTGATGAATTGTAATTAAAGAGTAAAAAACCGTAGATGCTGCACTTCTGAAATAGGATCAGAAATGCTGAAAATGCAGTGTAGCATGGGGGGGAGGGATGGGAGAGAAATGGATGTAACATGATCTGAACGATTAACCATGTTTCACTCTCCACGGATGCTGCCTGATCTGCGGAGCATTTCCAGCATTGTCTGTTTTATGGCAGAAATGAATATCACAGAAACAGGTGCTCCATAGATTGAACCCAATGATTCCAAGGAAATTGGTTCTGCAGACAGTCACTTCCTCACCTCACATTCTTTGTCTTTGTTTCATTCAGGTCTTCCATTTCTATTGCAGTGGCCACAAGGAACGGTAGTTTTAGCAGCACTCTCCGCCTGCAGCTGTTTGATGTAAGTATTTCCGTTGGCTATACTGAGAATTACTGATTTACGCATCTGCTTGAAAACCATCTCCCCATCTCTTAATCCCACGCCAACACATTATACCTCAGCAAGAACACCGTCAAGCAAAAATATTTAATTGTCCCTGTTCCTCACCGTCTTTATGCATATGACAATAAACTCGACTTGACTGTTCAATGGTATATGGAACAAACAATCATGAGATGTATAGCTGCAACACTGATTATTGTGCATTGAGACAAACCTAAAACAGTTCTGTGGATGGCTGCTGTTGGCGCACCAAAGTTTGGTTCCAGCAGCCAACTATCCAAGGCACCACTTATACCGAGCATCACATCACGTAGCATTACTTGTCCATTGGAAAAAAACAGAGCGATTACTTGAAATGAGTGATTAAAAAAAATATCTATATCTATATCTATATCTTTATCTATATCTATATTGTATGCACAAGTTTGCATTTACTGGCCATCCACCAGTTATCCTTGACATGGTGATGATGAGCCACAGTTGAACCATTCTGCTCCTGGTGCTGGTCACCTCCATAGTGGTGGTAGTTAGGAGTTTCTAGATCTGACCTGATGATATTTTAATATCAGGATGGTGACCTTCAGGTGGTGATTGTACTATGTGCCTGTTGCTCTTCTAGGTTGTGTTGTTGAAGTTGGTTTTGAATTGCTGCAACACATTGTGTACACAGTGTACACATTTGTTATCAGTCAACTATCTGATATGGATGAACTGAGAGGTAATGTGTAGCAGTTTGATCCTTTGGCAGCGACTGTGTACAAGCAGCAGAAACCGAGAAACTAAATAATCCAGGTTTTGTTTCATGAAACTTGTCCAATTGTTTGAAAAACTTTGAACATCCCTTCATACACGGCAAAGAATCTGGAGTTTAATTTAAAAAAAGGTTGCCTGGATCTCAAACTGAGTTGGGTTATGTTACTGATTTTCCCTGTCGCAAGTAAGCGTTGTTCGCAATCCATGTCAAATATTTCTAAATTGTCCTATTGGCTTTAACACTTGTCTGCCTCTGCCTAAACATGACCAATGGCTCCATAACGATTTAGTTTAACACATACACAAAATACAAATACAAACACATACACATAACACAAATAGGGAAGATTCAAACAAGAGGACATGACTTTAGAATTAAGGGACAGAGGTTTAGGGGTAACATGAGGGGGAACTTCTTTACTCAGAGAGTGGTAGCGGTGTGGAATGAGCTTCCAGTGGAAGTGGTGGCGGCAGGTTCGCTGGTATCATTTAAAAATAAATTGGATAGGCATATGGATGAGAAGGGTATGGAGGGTTATGGTATGAGTGCAGGCAGGTGGGACTAAGGGAAAAAGGTTGTTCGGCACGGACTTGAAGGGCCGAGATGGCCTGTTTCCGTGCTGTAATTGTTATATGGTTATATGGTTATACATTTAAATCATTAATTGTAAAATTGGCCATTGGCTATGATGTGCAATTTGTAAAAATGTAGAAGGTCCTTCGTTGAATAGAGGCCCGTTCAATATTCCTCTCTTAGTACACTCCTCCATCTAGCAAAACTTGTCCTCGCCCGCTAACTCTTTTGACTCCTCTTGCTTTAAGAGTCTGAAGAAAGGTTCTGACCTTCAGCTGCTGCCTGACCCGTTGAGTTAGTCCAGCACTTTGTGTCCTTTTGTTATTTGTAAGCAATGAGTTAGGGACCTTTTTGCCTTGTCGGCTTGAACTCGGTCCAATTTCAGGTTTATGAGTTCCAGAATATGAATAGCCCACAATGGCAGCAAGTATTAAGATTTGTGGCAACTTCATTTGTCTTGACTCAGGAAGGATAATCCAAATAAAGTCATATGTAAAGGGACTGAGGGAATCTGTAAATAACATGGTCGAGTTAAGACATTAACTGGGCTATTATTGAATGAGAACTCTTTATGCCCCTGTCCCACTTATGTGATTTTTTGGGTGACGATAGGCGACTAGGCTATTGCCACATGGTCGCTGGGGTGTCGCCTGTATGGTTGTGAGTCGTCTCCTCAGTTGCCCAAAGAATCGTAGCGTTTTTTTCTGGTCGCCGCTGGATTTTGAAATGTACAAAACCTTTTGATGCCATGTGGCTTGACGCCAATCAACGTAGCTTGACTTCTCCTGACGTAGGTGCTGACGTAGGTTGTCACCAGGATGATGTAGGTTTTTGCCGGTGCTGACTTCGGTTTTCTTTTGTTGTTAAAGTTTGATTCTATTTCAAATGTTATGTCGAAGGGGGGGGGTCCAGTCGCTGTTTTGTTTCGGCGACCTGCTACGACTATGACAGTCGCTGGGACAGGCCATTTACACGGTGAGAACAAGGTTGGAGCACATGACGTTACTTACTGCAACCTTTGTAGTGCAATTAGGGAATTGGCACCAAAAATGTCACAATCTCTTCATAATTTTCATTACATTTATTCTGAACAGGACCAAGACTACATTTCACCGCTGATCGTTCCTGACACGGGTCTTCCACTCGGATATAAGGTTTATGTTGAAGTCAGCATTGGTAATCTATCTACAAAGTAAGTAAACACAGGAACACGAGAAGGACATTTAACCCTTTAGGTATGTTCCACATTTAACAGATTGAGGTTGTTTGGAAAGTCAACAGCATCTACTAGGCTTAAATCCCACACAACTTTAGCAAACAAAAGTTGACTTAAAACTTCAACTGATACCTGCCCTAGCACCCATCCCACTGGAAACTGCAACATTTAGGGGGAGAAAGTTCCAAATTTTTTAATAGCCTGTGTATAATGAGGTAACATCCCCAAGTCAGTGCCGATTTCAAGGTGATGTTCTCTTGTCTCTTTATTTTGCTACCAGTGTTATGGGAGAAGTACAACATTATATTCAGCAACATTATATGATTTCAGTAAGTCTAAGTCAGACAGGAACCAAGGAGACAGTCATCTGGTAATCCCGGCTAAGAGTTGCCAGAACTAATTTGGCCTCAATGAGCCCCCTCCAATATCTAGCTGGTATTTACTTGAAGAATGACTTCTGGGCATCAGAATCTTATCCAGAACTTGCCTTCCTTGAGGAATTTAGAGATTGGGCGAGAGTTGAGTTTAGTTTATTGTCAAGTGTACAGAGAAAAGCTTTTGTTGCGTGCTAACCAGTCAGCAGAAAGACAGTACATGGTTACAATCGAGCCACCCACAGTGTGCAGATACATAATAAAGGGAATAATGTGAATAACGTTTAGTGCAAGATATAATCTGGTAAAGTCCGATTAAAGATAGTCTGAGGGTTTGAAATGTAGGAGATAGTAGCTCAGGACTATACTCTAGTTGTTGGTTGGATGGTTCAGTTGCCTGATAACAGCTGGGAAGAAAGTCCAAGGATGTAAACTAAGGGATGAATTGTTTCTGAAGTCTGTGTGTGTGTTTAATAGATTATCTGTGTTTGATTTTCAGCTTTAACGTCTTCCTGGATCACTGTTTTGCCACACCTTCTCCAATTAATCTCTCCTCGCTTGACACTGGATATACCTTCTTCACTGGGTAACGTCTCTGAACCCAAACTGATCTGATTTTATATTAAGTCGGAGAGAAGATCGGGATGGTATGAAATGTTTGCTCCATTGCTAACATCCATTCTCCATCTTTACATCTCCAGCTGCAACATTAGCCCTCGCACAACTATCATCGGGAATGGAATCGGCAGGAAATCCTGGTTTGTTTTTGACACCTTCCGGTTTAACGAGCAATGGGACGGGAAGCTCTCAACAATCTACGTACACTGTATTACCAGGCTTTGTGAAGCCAAAACTTGTCAGACTTCGCTACAAGTGAGTGCCCACCATTTGTACATTCAGTTTGTGAGATGGACATGGCCAGGCTGCATTACTGAGTGGCAGAGGCACTGCTGCCTCACAGCCTCAACAAACTATCTTCAATCCTGACCTCTGGCACTATTGCTGTGGACTTTGCGTACAAGTTTATGGTTTACAGTTTGCTACAAGTCTCTCTTAAGAATAGATCCAATCTAATCTGGAGCAACTTTGTGCGCAGTTAGTCCCACTCCACTTATCCTTCCTCCGCCCTAAAACATTCCACATGGGATTCTCCTCGAGGTTTAATATTTTTGTAAATCTGCAATCTAAGGATGTGCCAATGGATACTGGTGGCCCTTTCTGGCTCTGTATTACACTACATTCCTTTGATTCTCTGAGACAAACTGTTAGTCCACAGCAGTTACTATCCATGTTAATGACTCCTATGTGGCTGTGTAGGATTGGAGAAACCACTTACGGTATTGCTCGTGTGTTTAATCAAACGCACTAATTTCACATTGGCAAGAGATCCAAAGGTAAACTCAGGAAATGCTTGTTTACGTCCAAAGTTGATAGTAATCCAGAATGTGTTGTCTTAAAGGGAGGGGGAAGCAAATTCAATAGTAATTTTACAAAAGGGAATTGGAACAATACTTGAAAGGGAACAAAAAATGTGGCTAGTTTGAGAAAAAGCAGAGGGGTGCGATGAATGACACTGTTGTTAAGGCCAGCAGGAACTGTCTCCTTTGGTGCTATGCGATGATATATAATTCTTGTTCTCTGCTTGTAAACCACACAGGACTGCTTTGGTAGAAAGAGACAGAAGCGAGGAATTTTCACCAATGAAAGATTGACACCACAAACCTTCACAGTTTCATCTGGACCCATATACACGAGGGAAGAAGGTACAACTCAAGTTGCAGTGGTCAAACTTAAACTGCTTCTAAAGGAATAATTGACCCAGCCTATATGGTTCCCTTTGGTCTAAGAGGAGGGTCTGGTGGGTAATATTCCTCTCCTTTTAAGGGTAATTATTTAACCAGAATCCTCATCTGAGAAGTTTTCTTGCTTCAATTAATGCAGAACTTTAATTTAGATTTAGATTAGATTTAATTCTGTTTTGAAATCACCTTTCCTCTCCGAAATATTAATTTATGTTCTTTGCTTCAGCGTTTTTGACCACTGGAACCCCAGCACCTCTGAATGGTAAGTGGCAGAAATATTACAAGGGAATACTTGGTAGGATAATTGGTTTGATATAAATGTAAATTGTCTGTTGTGCGTGTAGGATAGTGTTAATGTGCGGGGATTGCTGGTCGGTGCAGACTCTGGACTGAAGGGCCTGTTTCTGCGCTGTATCTCTGAACTAAACATCCCAGCACAAAGCACCTTGTGATGGAGATCTTTGTGTCGTTTGATGTTGTTAAACTTTTCATTTCCTCCATTACTGATGAGCTTCAAACTCCTGCCTCATGTACTTGGCTAAGGGACCAGGAAATGGTTAATTCCTCTGTTTTGATGCCTTAAAATGATTAAAGTCAGCAGTGGTAATATTTCAATTGTCAATAAGGAGATTAGGAGACCAAAACTGTACGCAATACTCCAGGTGTGGCCTCACCAAGACCCTGTACAACTGCAGTAGAGCCTCCCTGCTCATATACTCAAATCCTTTTGCTATGAATGCTAACATACCATTCGCTTTTCTTCACTGCCTGCTGCACCTGCATGCCTACTTTCAATGACTGGCGTACCATGACACCCAGGTCTCGTTGCATCGCCCCTTTTCCTAATCGGCCACCATTCAGATAATAGTCTACTTTCCTGTTTTTGCCACCAAAGTGGATAACCTCACATTTATCCACATTATACTGCATCTGCCATGCATTTGCCCACTCTCCCAACCTATCCAATTCACCTTGCAGCCTCCTAGCAACCTTCTCACAGCTAACACTGCCCCCCAGCTTTGTGACATCCGCAAACATCCTTGGAGATGTTGCATTCAATTCCCTCATCCAGATCATTAATATATATTGTAAATAGCTGGGGTCCCAACACTGAGCCTTGCGGTACCCCACTAGTCACTGCCTGCCATTCTGAAAAGGACCCGTATACTCCTACTCTTTGCTTCCTGTCTGCCAGACAGTTCTCTATCCACATTAATACTGAACCCCCAACACCATGTGCTTTAAGTTTGTATACTAATCTCTTATGTGGGACCTTGTCGAAAGCCTTCTGAAAGTCCAGATATAACACATCCACTGGTTCTCCCTTATCCATTCTACTAGTTACATCCTCGAAAAATTCTATAAGATTCGTCAGACATGATTTACCTTTCGTAAATCCATGCTGACTTTGTCCAATGATTTCACCACTTTCCAAATGTGCTGCTATCCCATCTTTAATAACTGACTAGCATTTTCCCCACTGCCGATGTTAGACTAACTGATCTATAATTCCCCGTATTCTCTCTCCCTCCCTTTTTAAAAAGTGGGAATACATTAGCTACCCTCCAATCCTCAGGAACTACTCCAGATTCTAAAGATTTTTGAAAAATTATCACTAATGCATCCACTATTTCTAGGGCTACTTCCTTAAGTACTCTGGGATGCAGCCTATCTGGCCCTGGGGATTTATCGGCCTTTAATCCATTCAATTTACCTAACACCACTTTCCGGCTAACCTGGATTTCATTCAGTTCCTCCATCTCATTTGACCCCCGGTCCTCTGCTATTTCCGGCAGATTATTTATGTCTTCCTTAATGAAAACAGAACCAAAGTAGTTATTCAATTGGTCTGCCATGTCCTTGTTCCCCATGATCAATTCACCAGTTTCTGACTGCAAGGGACCTTGTCTATGTGGAGTTTGCACATTCTCTCTGTGACTGCACGAGTTTCCCCAAGGTGTTCCGGTTTCCTCCCACATACCAAAGGCATATGGGTTTGTAGGGCAATTGACATCTATAAAATTGTCCCTAGAGTGTAGAGAGTGATTGTAAAAGTGGCATAACATAGAACTAGTGTGAACTGGTCAATGTGGCCAAAATGCTGGAGAAACTCAGCAGGTGAGGCATCTATGTAGTGAAGGAAGTAGGCAATGTTTTGGGTCGAGACCCTAGTTCAGACTCATGTGGGGGTGGGGCGGGAAAAGAAAGAAAGAGGTGGAGACAGTGGGCTGTGGGAGAGCTGGGAAGGGGAAAGAGGGAGAAAGCAGGGACTACCTGAAATTGGAGAAGTCAATGTTCATACTGCTGGGGCGTAGACTACCCAAGCGAAATACGAGGTGCTGCTCCTACAATTTACGGTGGGGCTCACTCTGGCCATGGAGGAGACCCAGGACAGAAAGGTTGGATTCGGAATGGGAGGGGGAGTTGAAGTGCTGAGCCACCGGGAGATCAGGTTGGTTATTGAGAACCGAGCGGAGGTGTTGGGCGAAGCGATCGGCAAGGCTACGCTTGGTCTCACCGATGCGGAGCAGCTGACGCCTAGAGCAGCGGACGCCTAGAGCAGCGGATGCAATAGATGAGGTTGGAGGAGGTGCAGATGAACCTCTGCCGCACCTGTAAAGACTGCATAGGTCAGCACTTGCACTCCCCCTCCCATTCCGAATCCGGCCTTTCTGTCCTGGGCCTCCCCCATGTCCAGAGTGAGTCCCACTGGAAATTGGGGGAGAAGTACCTCGTATTTTGCTTGGGTAGTTTACACCCCAGCTGTATGAACATTGACCTCCAATTTCAGGTTGTCCCTGCTTTCTCCCTCTTTCCTCTCCCCTTCCCAGCTCTCCCACAGCCCACTCTCTCCGCCTCTTCCCGTCTTCTTCCCGCCCCCCCCCCACCCCCACATCAATCTGAAGGGTCTCGACCCGAAACGTCACCTATTTCCTTCGCTCCATAGATGCTGCCTCATCCGCTGAGATTCTCCAGCATTTTCGTCTACCTTTGATTTTCCAGCATCTGCAGTTCCTTCTTAAACACAACGATGGTCAACGTGTTTCCATGCTGTACATCTAAAGTAAATTTTGCTCTTTCTAAGATACTCATTAATTTGGTTTGAGTATCAATACACAAAGAAACTTTTCTGCTGTACGTCAGCAGCGGACAGTGGCTTAATTTTGAGCCACTAGATGGTGTTCTGGGAACATCACTTTCATAACAAATGAAAAGATCACATTTATGTCTGTAAACCCAGATTGGATTTTTGTGTTTGTGACCAAAGATTGTTATATTCCTATTTTGTAGGTCTGACCCAGAGCAAAAAGAAAAACTGCATGACCATGGCAGGTCCAGTTATTGGCATTGTGCTTGTGATTGCTGCCGGCCTTGTTGTGATTGCATTCATCGGAATGTGGAGATGGAATCTGTTGCCGAAAAGGAAACAGCCCGACCAGGATTGCAATAATGTGAATTACTCAGCGGATTGAGTCATCCCGTTACAGAGCTCACCCAAAGGGACCTGCTGCTTTAAAACAAGACACAGCAACCATAATCATTACCAGTCAAGCTTATGTAACCTGCTGGAGAAGAACGACGGGTTAATGAGGTAGTTTCTGGTTTGGGTGCAATCGGTAAATTGCACCCAATGTTTAATTGAAATAGAAGTTTTCAATGAACATGGGTGGCTGGGTCATTATGATTTTTTTTCAATTAAGATTCCTTGGTGAATCTTAAACATATTTTTCAGATACCTACATCACATTGGCTCGCCTTTTCTGAGACTTCCACTAGCCTACGACCCTGCTATTCTAATGCTTTAATCATTCACAAAAAAAATGCTCCAACTAGAATGGCAGTATTGTCAGTTGCCACACAATAAGCTATTAGAATTTGTTTCTAATCTCTCTATTCTTAAGCTATTTAGTTAATACTTCCTGCTGTGCCTTCAACACCATGATTCCAACCCAAATTTATCTTCAAACTCCTTGACCTCGCTCTCAACTCTACAGTTGGGCAGAAGGTACAAAAGTTTGAAAGCATTTATCACCAGATTCAAGAACAGTTTCTTCCCTGTCGTTTCCAGACTCTCAAACATCCTTTTCAGGATTATTCCCAATTGTCCCCGTTGCAGTTCTTGTACTTTTTAAAATCTGCACTTTCACTGCAGCTATAACACCATATCCTGCACTGCTTTCTTTCTCTTTTTGCACCAGCTGTTGTACTCGTATAGTATGATCTGACTGGGTAGCATGCAAAACTATTTTTCATTATCTCGTTTCATATGGCAATATCATGGCAAGAGCACGGGCAGTTTTGGGAGTAACCAGTCCTTTGTGGTGACTATCCCCCAACAACCTAACCATTCAAATAATGTAATATTATGATTAATTGCATAAAATTAACACCAGGATGATTTGTGACTTATCCCCTGGTCTTGTCAACAATAGTACATATGGATCAAGAGTATAACAGCAAACTTCCCTGACTGACATTTTCCTTTTTTTTCCTTCCGAGTTGCATTATTCAGCTAGTTTCTACATGCATCCTCCACAAAAAAAACGTTTCTGTATAGGCATTGTGAGCCAGTTGGCCCTTATGGCTATTCCATTGGTTAATTAGGCCACAGTTAATCTGTTTCTATTTACTATTTAACCACCATATACCTGATATCTTATAGCTCATCCAGTGACTTCAGTCTGGAAAATTCCAGGAACCCAGAGCAGATGACGGCCAAGCGTTCTAACCATGTTTTGTGAAAAATTATTATTCATACAGGTGACAGTACTGTATAATTACCAGTGATCAATAATGATTAGCCCCAGAAATGCATCCACTCAAATCAATGCAAATTCCTAGCTACTGTTTTCCCCCAACAGGATAATATTCTGTATTCAGTTTATACTCCAGGCATTCACTGTGTAACCTACACTCTCTATTGCTGTGAGGAACACTGTACATATGTTTGTACGAACTGATAACGAGTCGCGATTTGGCAAGGTGATTGTATCCATCGTAATGCTATGAGCGGTAGAAGGGTGGGAATGGATGCACTGCCAGTGTGAAGGAACATCAAGCAGTTTAGCTTCCAAACTATTTTATGCTAACGGTTGTTGGAATGTGCGGATTGATGTCAAGTGAAACCAGAGCTATAAAACACTACCCAGAAAGAATGGTGAACGAGTTGTGTGTTTATGAAATTCTATGGTAGTCGCAGAGGACATTATAAAGATTATGATTTGCAGCCCTGAACCAAAGGAGAAAGTAAGTGTGGTTTTACCAACACTGTCCACATTGATGCGGCAATTTCAGCCCAGAACTGACTCTTTGCTTACCGAATCATTGTTTCTGCAGATTAGTTTGGAATTTACTCCACTTCAAGCACAGGCCTTATTTAAAAAAATAAATGAACATGTCAAATGTAAATTCTTTACTTATGTTTTATTTTGTCATTACTGCAAGGGGTAAGCACCATATGTTAATATTTCATAATAGCTATCCCATTTCAGAATCTACAGCATCAATGGCATAACAGTAAAGAATCATCCCTGTAAACATTACATTGCTTCAAATCCGTTCCAGACCAATATAATTATGTGTCAATCTTTTTGCAAGATTTTTTTCCATTTAAAAAAATATAATGTTTATCATATGTTTAAGAATAATTTGTGGGGATTCGGGTCCTGAGCGTGCAGTCCTACTTATCAGTATTTATGCCTCTGCTTGACAGAGCACTTTGTATCATATTTGAGAAGGGAGACCCGTTTTTAGTAAGGCAAAATCCTACATCGTTCAACAAGCAATTGTGGATTGCAAAAAAATTGAATATTTGTGTGAATGTCAAACTATCTTGAGTGCTTATAGAATGTTTTCAACATTCAAATTTCAAAAACTCACCACTCACATCAGTTTTGTACAGAGAGCCATGGAATGACAGGTCTCAGAGGAATACTTTAAAAGCATAGGTGTTTCTGTGCGAGAGAGAGAGAGAGATCCCACCCTAAGGAACATGAAAAATATATCTGTGCTGCCTGGAAATTATCCAACTGCTGAACCGGGTTGATCCTGCAGCTCATAACCCAATTCTAGTTTGACTCAAGAGCACATTCACTGAAAGGCAAAAATATGAAGGCACAATTTAATTAAAAAATGCTGAAAACATGCATCGGGAATCCACCAGGATAAGATGGAATGCTGGTTTAACACCACGGTAATTACGTTCTCTATTAATCCACTCATTGGAAACTCACAGGATTAAGTTGCAATTTCCCCATTAATGTTAGCACAATCACTTGATTCCTCACCCTCATAGCTCAGTGAATCTTTCAAATTGAACTTGACAGCGCATATGCCCAGTTTGTCACAACGAGTCAGAATCCTGTCCCTCTGGTCGTCGAAGTACTAACGGTGTCCACATTTGGAATAACGGATTCCTTATTACCCAGTCAATTCTTAATCCAATTTCCCCTTCTAAGCATTCTTTTTCATTCACACTATAATTTCTCTTTAAGTTGTGCTGATTAAAAATACAATGTGCCACTTCAATCATTGGGTTAGGGTTGGGAAATCCACAGTTCACTTTTGCACAAAATATTTAAAAATCCAATTGCACCGTAGTGGAATTTGACATAATTTAATAATTGCTAATGTGACAAAAGAGGAAAAAAAAGGGGTTTACGATTAAATTATAGGTGTTGCAGGTATTATTCAATATTCCTGCTAGTCTGAGTTTAGAAGGCACCTCAGGGTTTATGTTTTAAGGTAAAGGACTCTATCCACCATAGTAGAAAACTACAGCAGTAGAGCCAAACATGGTGATTATTGCAGAGAAGCAAAACAAACACTCCATGACATTCTTGCTTCTGTTCCCTACTTGACAATTGCCAACTCCAGAAAGAAGTCCAACCTTTAAGGCCTGTGCCCATTGTGATTAATTCCCCTTTCATTACTCAGATTTTCAACACGTTTTGGTTTAGTTTTCCATTTTTTTTTTTGGTCTGCAAATTGTTTACTCTCTAAGAGAGCAAATTATGCAATTATTGCCACAGCCTTGAGTAGGTGCAGTCCCTGGTAACTTGCAGCAAACTCTGATTTCTGGCCTACTTTTGAAAAGCATTACAACATCTTACTTTATAAGCATACAATTGTTATAATTCAGCCCTAAGCCTTAGGATTAGAAGCTCTGGTATAAAGGAATCAATTGTGTCATACATTTTCAGACAGTATCCTTTGTAAATGGCCAATAGAACATATGATAAAATTAGTTTACAGGCTCTGCTTCACAGAGTAGTCACAAATTATAAAGCAATCCATTATTTAGCACCTTTTGAAACTTCAGGACATCTTAAACACGAGTCAACTAAGTACTTCTACAGTTACGGTTGTAGCATAGAAAACCAGCAGTTTGCATTGAGAGTTCACAGGACAGGAAATACTGCAAGTAACAATGCGATAATGATTCTATAATTTGTGTAACATTAACTTGGGATAAATAATCGTCAGGAAGCAGATACTCCATCACAACATTGTTAGGAATCTCAGTTCCAACTGAGAAGGAAGAAAAGGTCTCAACAGGAAAAAAACCCCCAACAATTTTGTCAGAGCAACACATTTCAATATGAAAATGAGGCAGTGAGCCTGGGTTTTGTCTCTGGATGGAACTTCAACCATGATCATCTGATGAACTAGCAAGTGTGCAACTCAAGGAGCCATGGCTGACACTGACATCAGAATGCTCCAAACTCCTGGGTTCCACAAAACAAACATAAGGGATTGGACAGGCTAGATGCAGAAAGATTGTTCCCGATGTTGGGGAGGTCCAGAACAAGGGGTCACAGTTTAAGGATAAGGGGGAAGTCTTTTAGGAGCGAGATGAGAAAATTATTTTTCACACAAAGAGTGGTGAATCTGTGGAATTCTCTGCCACAGAAAGTAGTTGAGGCCAGTTCATTGGCTATATTTAAGAGGGAGTTAGATGTGGCCCTTGTGGCTAAAGGGATCAGGGGGTATGGAGAGAAGGCATGTACGGGATAGCGAGTTGGATGATCAGCCATGATCATATTGAATGGCGGTGCAGGCTCGAAGGGCCGAATGGCCTACTCCTGCACCTATTTTCTATGTTTCTATACTGTCTACACCCTGCGTGGTGCTGACTCATAGAGATGGAAAGACTCCCCAAGCATTCCTGTCCTGTAAACTCTTGAGGGAAGACTATTTTCATGTATTACATCGAAAGACAAAAACAATCAAACTCAGTTATTGCGTCAAACTAAAATGATTAGTCCACAGGAATATTTGACAGCAAACATTTTGAGTACAAAAACATTAAGTTAATTTAAAAATAAAAAATAAAGCCTTGAAAAGAAAATCAAGCTGGTCTAATTTAGTAATAGAAATTACTGGAAATGCAGGTCAGGTAACATCTGAGGAAACATTTCAGGTTGAAGGTTTCTAACAAAGGATCTTTGAAAGGTTACGAATCATTAACTTTTGTTTCCGTTTCCACTGATGCTGCCTAATCTGCTGATTGTTTCCAGTATTAGTGTGTATTTCAGATTTCCAGCATCTGCAGTTTTGTTTTCTTTTCATGTACTGACGTCAAATTTAGTTCCGTGATTTCTCAATCCATCTGACACAGGGCCAGAAGAGCCACTCTGGCAGTGATCCCACTCTCCCACAAACTCTGCATTCTCCTACTCAACGCAAGGTGGGAGAGTCATGACTGTTCACAGACCTCCCCAATAACACAATCTATTTCAAAGGCACTCCACATATGCATGTGGGGAGAATCAACTATCATATGTCACAGGGAACTCTGGAATCATGTACAGATGAAGGCAATATGGGCTATGCTTTTCTTGTGGAGGACCTCCACATTAACAATCCATTTGCTGCAAGGCTTTTCAACACCAGTAATGAGCATGATGTGCTACTGGCTGCAGTTGGCCAATACTGCTTTGCAAAGGGAAATACATTGTGCCTTATCAATGATGACCAAATGAATGAAAAATCCTACTACTCACTCTCATCAGGAGGCAAAGATTCTCAATGATGGTGCTAATCATTGCAGTGGGACACAACTGAGCAAAAGGTGGACCAAACGTTAAAACACAGCATGCCAGTGAGGGGAATCTGGTACATAATGAAATTTCATTGTCTATTCTCATTCACTCAAAGGGAACTTTTAGCAAAAACCTCAATTTGTCCAATAGTGTAAACTAAATAAAACTGCACAGCCTGCATTTAAAAAAAAACTTTTCAAATTTAAATTAACAGATAATTCAAAATAAGCATTTCAAATGTACTTTTTTTTAATAAACTATTATATTATTACCGTGATTTTGTTTTTTTTTAAAAATCCACAGCAGTGGAAAAGACAGGAAGATACATATGATGTACCAAATCATATAACATGGCTGATGTGGTCTTCAAAGTGACAAGAGTACTGGTCACAGGTGAAAGATAATTGATGAAACAACCCAGTGTATTTATAGGGCAGTTTAGAAGGGAAGACTATAATAAACTGTAGACGTTTGCGGAAGCAAATGATATGCTTAAGGCACAGGGAAGGGATACTGTCTGTTACCTTTGGTTACTGTACATTTATAACTTTAAGAATGCCTAAATAATCACATAATATGCACATTAGGATAAATACATTTCATTATCTTGAATCATTCAGCTGTCTAGCAACAGTTAGGATATCCTTGGCACCTTTGCTAAGCAATAGATTGGCCAAGTCCATTCCTAATTTTTCAGCCGCTGCCTGGGAGTTGTGTGGTATTCTCTTTGCCGTGATCCCAACATGTTGAACATCAGCGACGCTACAATCTTCATCCTGAGAGGAAGACAATAATTATGTACTACAAAGTTTGGAAGCCTGCGATTTATCTCAGAACATATTCAGAGCTGAAAACGAGGTCATTGGAAACTGGGTTGAATCTACCGAATGAAAGTTGCTGCATGGAATGTTTACACCCAAAGAGGACGATTAGCCCAACTGATCTGCCTGTACAATCACTCCACATCAACCGTCTCTTATTCTACTTCATTACAGGTTAATTTGAGGCATTCCCTTCTGAACCAATAAGCCATGATCGACCCATAACTTGGCTGCCAATCCAGTGCTGCCTGTCTACGAGGATATTCCAAGGACTCCCTTCTCAACAATCTAAAAATTATATATTTTTTAATTGATCATCCACCTCTAGTTTGTGGGACTTCCTCACATAAATCTCAATCATATTTAATTACAATTCTCATTTTGTTTTTTTTATAATTAGGCCGCTCGGGAGCTGTAGATACAATAAGGTGCTGCATAAATGCTGCAAATTTGGGAGGTATCACATTGAGGTAACAAGCAGCCCTCAGAGAGGAATAGGGCATCTTTCTAGGGAAATAAAATAAAATAAAAAATCAGGGACACAAGGAAGTGCAAATGCTGTTTACAAAACAAATGTGCTGGAGTACTTCGGCAGGTCAGGGAGCATCTTCAGACAGAAGGTTTCCGACCCGAAATGCCATCTATCCATTTGTTCCAGAGATGCTGTCTGAACCATTTGGTTAATCCACATAAATAATCAGATTTGCAAAGTAACAAACTTTCTTTAACTTGTAATGTGCTTAATATAACATGACATGGAGGCCTAACCTGCCCACATAACCCATCTTGTTCAGTTTCCCAGCCCTGTCCCGGCAAGAGCCGCACTTGCAGCTGATGGGATCCACCTCTGGCTCATAGAGCAGCCAGAGAAAAACATTTGTCAAGAGCACAAAATCTCTTTTAAAAAAATGAACATTTGATTCAAAAGACAATACCTCAAAGTGTGTCCTCCATTACTCCACTGAAATATCATCTTAAATTGTAAATGTACCTGTGTTTGAGTAGAGACACTTGTTTGCATTGTATCTTTTAAGCTGTCAGACCCATCAAGACTGTATACAGCCCCTGTGAGGTAGAGCTGAAATCAGAAGATTTGGGGAATTAAAAATTGGATTCAAGTTAAACAGAGCACAAAATAAAAATGTCAGTCATAAAACAAGCAACAATACCTGGTTTTCATTGATGACACTGTGAACAGCAATAGGCACACTGCAACCTCCCTCCTGCACACAACATGCAACACAGCTTATTAGGTTCAATGGTACTTCTTATCTTACAGCCACATAACAGAAACAAGGTTCAAGAGGGTGAGATTAAATGTACAAAAGTAAAGAATTGTACCAACCAAAGGATCCCAGGTTTATGCCCCACTTATAAATATTAGCTCTTTTCAAAGTGAATAATTGCATCATGCATCACCGGACCAAAGGTGGATGCTTTCAGGGTGGGAGGGGAAGTGGGGGAAGGGGTGGAAAGAATGGAAATTAAAACAAGGCAGAGGGGCACTGATAGAGAGAAAACAAATGGTATAAGCTAGATGTCCATGCACTACACAGCAACTCCCATTGAATACAAAATGTACAATGCAGGAGGAAAGGACCAGATCCAACTGCAATAAACCAAAACCACTAACCCCTCACTCCCCTAACCGTCGCTGCCCATGGCCATCTCAGTCTGTCAAAGTGGTCATTTAGTTACTGAACAATCCAGATCCCATGGTGTTTTGGAATCTGGATTCAGTTTTATGAATCTGGAATTGAAATGCTATTATCTGTGAAAGTGACTGCAATGTCTTATAGAGGTGTATAAAATCATGAGGGCAAGTAGTCAGAGTGAATCCACAGAGTCTATTTACTCAGAGTCAGGGAATAAATAACAAGAGAGCGTAGATTGAGAGGGGAAAGTTTAATTGGAATCCGACGGGCAACTTTTTCTGCAGATGATGGTGGGTATATGGAACAAGCTGCCAGAGCAAGTAGTTGAGGTCAGTACAATTCAACATTTAAAAGACACTTGGACAGTTTCATGGTTAGGAAACATTTAGAGGGATATGGGCTAAGCACAGGCAAATGGGATTAACCTAGACATGGCATCTTGGTCAGCGTGGATGAGTTGGGAAGGTTGCTGTTTCTGTGCTAATTCTTTGCCTTATTGTAAATTGATGGAATATTAATTTCCTTTCCATAAACAAACTTGCTGGCAGTCCAAGGCACTGTGATTCCAGCAATACACCAAAGACCGAGGAAACCACTTGTTTAGATCAAATGGGTACAAAATGGATTGCAGTTTGGGAAGGCTCCCCATAACTAGCTTAGGTTTATTATTATCCTTTGCACCAAGGTACAGTGAAAAGCTTTGTGTAGGAAGGCACTGCAGAGGTCTGAAGAAGGGTTCTAACTTGCAAAACGGCACCCATTCTTTTTCTCCAGAGATGCTGCCTGACCTGCTGAGTTACTCCAGCACCTTGTGTCTATCTACAGTGAACAGCTTTGGTTTGCGTGCTCCCCGATCAAATTAGATAATGCTATACACAAATACAATCAAGCCAAACTCAAATCAGGAGGTAGAATGACATGTAAGATGCAGAATCAGAATATAGTTCTCATCATCACAGTGCAAGTGCTAAACGCAGTTGAACGGATAAAGTCAGAGAACACAGCAAAATCAGCGCAGCAGACTCACAAGGCAAAGAGAAAGTATTTGAAATACAGAAAGGGCAGCCAAGTATTTTAGATTCTAATGATGTTTTGCTTTGCTTTTTTGTGTGCTCAGGCATTCCTAGCATTTTATGATTCAGTGAGTAGCTGTCAGTAGCTGCTTTGCCTGTGACTGGGATCGTGCCATTCCATAGATCTGCAAGCTTGAAACTAAAGACAACAATAATACGATGGCAGAATTTTATTTAGTTGGAACTGTACCAGTTGCTTCATGAAGGAACGTTCAGCAATGCAGCGGAGAACTGTTTCAGTGTCGTTCAGAGCAGAAACCATTTCCAGGATGTCTGGGTCATTCACCCGGACTTCAACACCAAGGGCCCCCTGCAATGCAAATAGCAATGCAAATATAATTAACAGCAACAAAGTATTAGTAAATACCTTTAGGCAGATTAACAGACCGAGTACATTATTTACCAAACATACAGCAGGATTCAGTAACCAAGGAAATAAAGCCCAATCATTAAGCCACACACACTGCACAATTTTGTTAAAGTTGAGAAATATCTGTTGGGCAAACAAGCATTGGTATTGCTGACCCAGTAATCATTTATTATGCATGGTTTTTATTTATTGATCAGAAATGCAATTAGTCCTGGTAGGATTTACAAATATGGTAGATCACTGCGTGAGTGTGCTGCTCAAACCCACAGTCAAGAGTTGTTTCAGAGTCAAACAGCATTTGTAAAGATAAACGGAATTAGCATTTCAAGTCAATCATCCTTTATCATTCAAGTCACTCTTACCTGACTCACAGCATACATACAATCTTCAGGCTCCAGAATCTGAAGGAAAAAACAAGAAAATCTTAAAACCACATCCATTCTGGCAACCTAACAATTATCTGATGTCAATGCCTTTGGTAAGTGGTTGAGTTCCACTTTAGGAAATAAAAACGAGAAGAGAAACCTCTCAAAATTGATGCTTCACCTTGGAAGCTATGGGACAATCAGTACAAACAAATAGGATGTTAAACTTTGCTGTCACTTAGAAACAAAGGGTTTAGTGAACGCACAGTTGAATGGGGCAAGGTTTGTTGGAACAAAACAAAGTTCATTGGGACCACTTGCCCCATCCATTTCCACCCCACTCCCCAGAAATGAAAGCCTGTCAAAATCCCTACAGCAACTTCCAATTGTTACTCAAATTATTTCACTATGCTATCTAGTATATGTCACATTTCGGCCGATAGATCTGAAAATGGTCCGACACTGATCTGGTTTGGCATTTCACTAGGTTGGATCTGCCCTGTTAATGCTACTGATTTGTATATATTCTATTGCCATGCTTCAATGCGGGTTCATTCTTATTCCAAGTGATGTGCAGTAAAATAGAACAACTGCATTGTTGTGCAAACAGCCACCCACTGTGCTTCAGTGAGATCCAGTACCTTAGATGCAGCAATGATATGAAAGTATTACTGTTGCTTTGTGAAATGGCCTCCCTAATAGCGTAGTTTCTCAGGTTAGAACACAAAATAGGTTACTAGAAGCTATACCTGACTGATCCGATTCTCCCAGCCCATTCTTCGCAGACCAGCTGCTGCCAGTACAATGGCACTGAAGTCATCTTTTTCATCAAGTTTCTTTAACCTTGTGTTCAAGTTGCCTCGCTGCAATCAAAATTGATTAAGGAAATACTTCATCAGCAATATCACATCCTTGGTACTGATTTCCTGCCAGAGTAAGGTAGCATCACACATAGCTTTCAACATCACCATTAACCTCATTACACTCGATTCTGTCAACACTAAGTCAACCTCAAAATCATTGTGCCCCTTGAATGCTGCAGCAACTCTCCACAAGGATGTAGTCATTGTTCATTCCGTTTGATTCTCATAACATTCACAATTCTTCAGGCAGACTAATCAAATGGCAATCTTTACTCTTCTTTATGTTATTGTTATTGGCTCACATGGAGCCACGTTGCCCTTTGACGTGTTGTTAGTCCTGCTGAGTACCTCATAGAATAACCCAGTTGGTGCACTGGTTTAGTTGCCAACAACATTGCACAGGGTGCTCTTGGTCTCAAGGCGTTCATCAATAATGAGGTGCGCAGTTTGCTCCAGGACAACTTTCACGGCTTGAAGCTAAGCACTACTTTTCCTTTTCAAATGCTGGGATTTGTAAGCTTTGCTCATTGAGGTCACTGGCACACCAAACTTGCATCGTGGACAAGCTCGTCTAGTTAATACAAGCCCTATACTTGGTGGGCGAGCTAAAGTAGCACTTTACAATTCTATCTATTTGCATACATGGCTTCGAAAATAAATAAAAAGATACAATATCTTTGAATGCCAGGTGAGGAAATCGCCTTTTCAGCTGTGCTGCTCGTCGCAAGGAACTTGTACCGATCACACTGCAGGGACCGAATAGAGAAGTAAAAATATTGCACAAAATATTGTCTCCTTTAATGCTAACTTTATACACAATTATCCCAAGGTATTGTTTTTCCTTCCGATCTCCGCTGGAAGCCAAATAAGAACGAATGAGCTGCATCTTTCCACAAGCAGAACCCTCAAACGTAGGAAGAAAAATTAGTAATGATCAAGCTTCAAATCACCAGCTTACTCAATACACATTGTTCACTTTCCCATAATAAAACAGTGTGGAAGTCCCACTGACCAAGTGGAATTCGCAGGAGTTGGGCTGAGCACAATGTGCCAACTCACTGATCACGTTTCACATTCTACAAAACAGCACAAAACTATTTTCTTGCATCGAGTTGTATTTAGAAATAGATAATGCAAGAGTAAGCTTGCTCGGAGAGTGTTAATCCCTATTTTATTTTTAATGGACATGCAGTATAATTTTTATACTGGCTGGTTCCATTTCTGCCCATTTTTGGACGAGGGAAATTGTGTCAGAAACTAGGATTGCCCCGTGCTCCTGAAACTTGTAAAGCTTGTATGTGGATAATTGCCTTACCTCCTCTCTGCCAGCATGTCCAGGGTCTTTCCCGCATTGCTTGGATGCACAACAACAGCATCGTAAGGAATTTCACGCCTGTAATGAGACAACTATAGTTGTAAGTCAGTATCAGTCTCTGCAAACTGGCTACAGTCACTCCAGTGAAGCCCAGAATTTCATTGCTTGGATAAAATGCAATCAAAACTTATCATGCATGTTGAAATGGGGAGCATAGAGGAGGAAAAATGCCCTAAAGTTGTGGTGATTGTGGTGGGGAAGAAATGGATGGCAAGATTAAAAACAAGTCACGATCCCCACACTGTTTTTGTAACAATCAGTTTTTTTCCCCCATCATCCAGGAACTGAAATGTTCATGTTTAAGAAGGAACTGCAGATGCTGGAAAATTGAAGGTAGGCTAAAGTGCTGGCGAAACTTAGCGGGTGCGGCAGCATCTATGGAGTGAAGGAAATAGGCAATGTTTTGGGCCGAAACCCTTCTTCAGACTGATGTAGGGTGGGGGGGGGGGCGGGAAGAAGAAAGGAAGAGGAGGAGCCAGAGGGCTGAGTGAGCACTTTCTCCAGCACTTTTGTCTACTGAAATGTTCATTGCAATTTACGAGCAATGGGAGCAGAGAAAATCTTCCTCCACTGTACCATCAAGGGTTCCCAGGCCATTAACCTGGAGAGCAGAGGGATATGCTTCATTTTGGTATAAATCATAGTGAACAATCGCAAAGAATACTCACTTGCAGATGGCTCCAACTGTAAATCCAGGAGGGAGTGTTGTTGGCAGATCTTTCAAGGAGTGGACTACCAAATCAACTCTACGTTGGAGGAGCAAAATATGGATTAACAGCACAAAGATTCTAGAAATATGGGTACACAATCAGCATATTTGCAAGAAATACACATCATAAAAAGGTAACAGGATAGCAGAAAGAGCCAGACCGAATCGGGATATACACGTCCTCCCACTCGAGACTGAGCACAACATCTAATGCCCTTGTCCCACTTAGGAAACCTGAACAGAAACCTCTGGAGACTTTGCGCCCCACCCAAGGTTTCCGTGCGGTTCCCGGAGGTTTTGATCCTCCGGCAACCATCTTCAACTAAAAAATAATCGATTTTTAAAACGGAAACCACTTTTGACCATTAGGGAGACTGACGAAAACCTCCGGGAACCGCACGGAAACCTTGGGTGGGGCGCAAAGTCTCCAGAGGTTTCCGTTCAGGTTTCTTAAGTGGGACAGGGGCATAAGACAGCCACAGTACGTGGAGAGTGGGTTGCTGTATGGTTGGGTGTATATGGTATAGAGGGCTAACAGGCTTCTTAGTCAAAAGACCCTGTGGTGTTAAATCAAAGGTTTCTGGAATTCAACACTACTAAATCAACTGAGCAAAATAAAAACAATCTGCTGGAGTAACTCAGCGGATCAGGCAGCATCTGCAGGAGGAAATAGACAGCCGACGTTTCAGGTCATTATCCGTCTTCCACACTAATCTGGATCGTTTATTCAGCATCATCACATTGTTGTTTATGGGACTTCTCCATGAACAACTTGATTGTGATGCATTTCATGTTATAATATTAACTAGGTTTAAAAACAAATCACAATACAATGTCACTTAGGAGGCCTTGATTTTTCATGAAATTACATTTCTTTATTAACCTCTCATGAGTCCCACTGGGAACAACTCTTTCTTCCTCAAAATTATGCCATGGGATCATTTAAAGTCCATTAAGAAGCAAGTGAACCAACCCCAGCACTGCATTTTGTGTTGCATCATAGATTTTGTAGTCTATTGGAGCAGTACAGGTAGTTCTGCTTTAATGTGTTAGTTGCATTTAGGCTTAGGTTTAATATTGCCATGTGTATCAATTCAGTGATAAGATTTGTTTTGTTTGCTACCCAAACAGATCAGATACACCATACATGAATACAATCAAATCAAACTCAAGTACAATAGAGCAAGAAAACAGAGTGCAAAATTTAGTTCTCAGTATTGCTGCACATCAGTTCCATAGACAAAGTCCAATGTCCACAATGGAGTAGAGGTGATTGGACAGTACCCTAGCTTATTGAAGGACTGTTCAGAAGCCTGATAACAGTGGGGAAGAAGCCTTTTCCGAGTCTGGTGGTGCGAGCTATTAAGCCTGTGTATGTTTTGTCCGATGGGAGAAGGAGGAATGACTGTGGTGGGACAAGTCCTTGATTAGGTTGGTTTCTTTTCCAACTAGGCTACATCTACAACTCTTTGTTATTGAAAAAAACACATTATACATTATACATTAAAAACAATTGTGTCAATGAGGAAAAGGAGGTTAGGGGCTAAAGAATTTGAGACTTGCAATAATATATTTTTTCCTCTGCAGGATTTTCAAAAATAAAGGTATTTTTAACAGCTTTAAGAAACACTAAAGGCTTCATGTTGGACATAAAATGTTGGAGTAACTCAGCAGGACAGGCAGCATCACTGACGGTGAAACTGACATACTGTTTTCTGAAGGGGTAATGGTGTCTGATAACTGTGGGGTTGTTACATAGAAACCTAGACAGATTTTTGTTTCTGCTCATCAATTTCTAAAGTACCTTTTAAGTGGTTCTCTGGTTCCCAACTGAAATTGCATTACAACCAATTCTGCCTGCATAACACACTTAGCGTTCCTTACTTCATCATTCATGTTGTATCTAATTTGCAATTTGAAAATATGTGAAAGCAGAACTACCGGTAAACTACAATTTTATTTCAGAAGCCTGAGTATTGCCCACTAAGGCACAGCTAAGGAATTTATAAAGAATGATTTTTAAATAAATAATTATTTTTCAAGGGCAAGTTAAAAAAAAAGTATTGAGTAAGTGATGGGTAGATTGCCATCGAAGAATTCTTACTCATTTTTCTCTAATGCAGTTTCCAGCTCCTTTGTGAACAAACTCTTCTCACCAATCTAACAAGGGCAGAAATTAAACTGGTTAAATATCATTATGTCCTTACACATCAGCTCATCCGCCCCCCCCCCCCCCCACACACACACACACTCTGGCCTCTTCTCCACACAAACCATTGGATGTCAATCTTTAATTACTTTCAATAGCAGATGGAATTGAGTGGAGAAGGGATATAAAGCTCTTCAAATAATTGGCAAGATTTTGATGTCTGTTAACTATATGGGAATGAGATTTCAAAATCTTTACTATATTTACATTCTTTTTGTTTAATATTTGAGGAATATTCAGCCAAAAAAGTACACTACAAAGGATGTTTAACGTCATTATAAATTACTCCTGCATCCGATACAGCCCGGGTGAGATGCAGAATAAAACTCCAAAGATGTTCTATTACACACATTCATAACAAATATCATACTGTTAAGATCCATCTACACTGCTTTATTAACTAACGCACATTAATTCAAGGACAGCATTGTAAGAAATAGAAGAGCAAACAGAGGATACAAAGTACCTTTGACAGGGCAGTGTCCAGAATTTTGTCTCCGGTAGTAGTCATGGCAACTATAGCAATAAAACATAGTATTAAACCAGATAGTATATCACAGCACAGTAAATGGAAACAACATTTAAATAACAAAATAAGAACATCTCATCAATCAATATCACTGGAACAAATTAAATTAGAATAATCCCATAACTGTTGGGACTGCTGTTCAAATTACAGGCACATTTTCAAACTTGCAAGTGTAGGAACACCCCAAAAAAGATTTTATCATCAGCTGTCAAGCACAGTATGATATCCTTGAATCGTCGATTTCAGGATACCCTCTAAAATCTCCAAACTAAAGCACCTGTGAACGGTGCCAGACAAATGTAATCCGTTCTTTTAGTGAAAACGTAATTCCCGTCATTTAAGATTGAAACTTCTGTTAGCTCTATGGTTTCAAGTTGAAGTTTTTTTGTTCTTTAAAAGATACTATTAATCTTAAACTCTTTTCTGAAGACAGGGAGGTTAAAGGTCATTTGGAGCTTTTAAGGCATATATTGATAAATATACTTTGAGTAAAAGAATTTTGATGAAGGAAATGTAGTTAGATATCATTTATATTGATTTTCACAAAGCATTTTAATGAGTTCCACACAAAAAGGCTGGTTTGTAAAATTGAGGCCCAATGAATCATCAGGCCAGTAGTCTGGGCAGAAAATTGACGTAAAGCCTCTTGTTAAGTTTATGTTCCCTAAAGATCATTGGCACCCTGCTCAAATGGCTGGCTGGATTTATCTATATAATTGTTAATAAATTAGTGTAAATTTGTAGTTTTTCCATATCATCTTATCTCCAAGCAACTTGTACATACCGACTTCAAGTTGTGCATGTGGGTACTGTTCTTTCAGCATGTTCACCACACTGCCAGTCTGAGTCTGAGCAAGCTGGGAAAAACAAAATAAGACATGGCTCATCTCAAACACAATGTGTACACTAACGGGAAAAACTAGATCTTGCTACAATAAATGGATCCGTTATAGATGAACAGAATTTCAACTGTTAACAAAGTCATTTTTGTTTTGAGATTGCAAACACATTCATTGACACTGCAGTATATTAACTACTTCAAGGGTTCCCAATCTGGGGTAAATTTCATCTAACCAGGGGGTAAATTTGTTGATTCTGGATTTGTACATATTTTTTCTCATTGACTGACTGTGTTTGGTTCTGGTATCTGTTCATCGTTAGTTGTTCATAAATAAGTGAATAAGTTACTGTTGAATACTCTCAGTCCATAGAATTTTTGTAATAGCCAACTCTCACACAATGGGAACAGTTAACCATGTGACTGATTCTTAAAGCAGTAAAACCTTTAAATAAGTGAATAATGTGGTATTAAAGTTGCCACGGGTAAATGGGACAAAAAAAGGCTGGGAACCCCTGAACTGCTTGATAATAATCTACCCAAAACACAGTAAATTACCATTTAACTATGATCAAACTATTTCTGTCCAAGTTTGATAAACTTTTAGAAAAATCTTCCCATAAACTATTCCCAGGTTGTGTTGCAGCTTAAAAACCACAACCTCCTTTAGGTTGTACTGGGGCGGACATTACTGCTAGCCTTGCTGCAAAAGTCCATTTCACAAAAATGAATGATAGAATGCAACTTTAATGTTGAGAATTAAAGTTGCAATGTACTTTCCAGTAGGACACATAACTAAAATTATGATTCCTTGTAGATGCTTGGCTCGGGAGTGGACCACAAGGATCATATTCTAAACCAGATACTTAAAATGTTATAGATTTCAATATGGTAGATCTGAAGAAAGTTTCCTTTCGTATGGTATTCAAGAACCAGCTGTTGTGGGGGAACAGGAGATAGGATAGGCTCAATCTATACATCCAGTTATATGTTCTGTAATGATCGGATAGAGCTCTAGGGACTAGTGGAGTCAAGGGATATGGGGAGAAAGCAGGCACGGGTTATTGATAGCGGACGATCAGCCATGATCACAATGAATGGCGGTGCTGGCTCGAGGGGCCGAATGGCCTCTTCCTGCACCTATTTTCTATGTTTCTATGTTTCTAATGATGAGATTAAGCCATAAAGAAGCAGGCCAAGGAAAAGGAGTGCTAATTCTGTGCAGTAGAGTCTACTGTCAAGTTGCCTTGGACATCCTTGACACTATCAAGAATTTGTGTCTAAAGTCGACACCACATTAAAGTAATTTGCATACAAGAATCGTCCACTCCTTACAATCGACTGGAAGAAAGCCTTGAATACTGAAAGACTTCCTAGAAGAATACTCAATAATAATCCTTGAGAATATATATTTTTCATTGATTTAGTGCAGTTGCTTTTGAAACCAGCATGTTACATTGAAATTAAACAGACCTGCAGGATTGAGATGTGGCAGCAGATCATTAGCTCTTAGGCAGACCATCAGGTGGATTATTTTGGATCCAGGCTGTGGAGCTGCATCAGTGACACAGCTTGTGCGGACAGAACCGTGCATCTGATGACAGCAGAAGACAGAAGTCTAAAGTCTTAAAGTCTATCCCTTCAAGATTGAACGACCATGGCTCTAAAGAGAATTGCTAAATCCCACAGTTGTTTCCTAAAATGCGACTCCGCCATAAGTAACACGAAGCAATCTGTTGGAGGAGTTCTCGGAACAAAGACACTTATCTGAATAGCCCACCTGTCCCTCCCTTTAGTTTTATCTTAAAATCTCCCACAATTTTCTCCCTCCAATGACTCAGCCACAAACCAATGTAATTCTGTAAATGTGGATAAGTGGCAGCGGAATGGGAACAGCCCTCCCCACCCCCAAACGAGGATACTGTTGCAGATTACACAGTTAAACTGTCACTGCAAACAGATGACTTAAATCTAAATACTCAAGACTATAAAACATGCCCAATAGACTTTGAGAACTTTTAAAGAAGTAAAATTAAATGAGAAGCTAACATACAAAAATATCCCCACTTAAAAAATTCAACACATTTACTTTAAATCGATGAATTTTGAAAACAGTTAGAAACCACCTACTTGGCTTTTTCTTGTTCCAACTCGGATAATTCGAGAATTCTCTTTCACATTGTGGGAAGCAGAGTTCTAAAACAAAATGTGACAATCTTACTGGAGACCAAGACATAATTTCACTGTGAGAGTGAATGTGCGAAAGGACGTTCAATGGGCAGCCACCACACGCAGTAAAAATACCCACTTTCAAATCACAGAAAAATAAAAAGTTTGGAACAAAACTAATTTCATCTTTAGCTTAAACAAGTTAAACTATCAACTGTGTAGGGAATTTTGAAGTGTATAAACTCAGAACAAATGATGCTGAAACATAACCATCTACAGCCATTTATTTTGTAAACCATAAAATAATGTGGATCATGAATCTATATCAGACAAATCTTTGTATAATTTTAGCTGCTAATCAGCAAATATTCTTCATAATGTAATTATTGAATTGAATTTTCTCTGTGCATTACTCAGAGTCAATAATTGTTGTCTCATTCAGGATTCTTCGAATCCATTGCAGGTCCTGAGGCGGCATCTGTGTCAGCAAATGAGTTTGAATAATCCCAAAAATGTATTTGGACTCCGGTATTTTCAAGCATGTTTACCACTGAACTGTTACACAATATTGTTCAATGACCAGGATGTGCATGTCATCATTTTAACTAAAACTACCATTCCTTATGGCCCACACATATCTTCACTTATTTCTCACTGTTGAATCTGCAGTAAATGACTCCCACAGTAAGTACAATATCGGGATGGAGAAACAAGGAACTGCAGTTGCTGGTTTACAATAAGACACACAAAAGGGCTGTAGTAACTCAACAAGTCAGGCAGCATCTCTGAAGAATATGGATATGTGATGTTTTGGGTCAGGACCCCCAGTACAATATAGAGATACTGCATGCCCCATCTAGCCCACGTTCCAGTAAACACACGAGGCCAAACACTTGCCCCATTCCCTGCCCAAAACAACCACAAAAGTATCTTCCTGTCACTTGCTTAACTCTTCCCCCATCAAGAACTCTGTTGCCGCTATATGGTGCTTTGAGAAGTACTACTCACCCTTTCTTCCCTTTGTTGTTTGTGCCATATTATGTGGGTTTGAACTCTATTCCAGATTGGATCACAGACGCTGGGCTAGTCATTTCGGATCGGGCATTAAACTGAGACTTTCTTTTTGTTCAAGTACAAATAAAAAGATAATTTGATACTGAACAAAGTGAAATTGTTTTTCCTTGTTTCACCCAGGGTTCATTCCTTGTTTAAAGCCACTAGCAAGGTAGCGTTGCAGATTATGGCATTGCACTATGCACCACTACAGTCAACTATAATCTATATGTAATCCACTGTTAATAAAGAATACAAAAGAACTTCAGTATTAATGGCAAAAAAGAACCATTCAGTTCATAGTGTCAATTTCACTTTGCAGTTATGCTCATAGCTCTATTTCCTCCTGCTTCTAAGAGGTGTGTCACATTCACATGCAGGGTGTGGAGATTGCTGGTAAAGTTACCTGTCCATTATAATCCTTACGTAGTGGTAACTGCATTTGTGAACCATTAGTGTGGCAAAGGTGTCCTGATATTGTTATTAGGTAGGAACATTCCTGTACACAGACCCAGCAACATTGAGTGAACAGCAAAATATTTCCAACTCCGAATGGCATGCCACTTGAAAGGCAGACTTCTTATGACCTTGCTCCCCTTATTCTTGTAGGTCTTGCATGTGGGGTGCTCCTAAAGCAATCTTGGCAAATTGTTTCCACACATTATGAAGATAGCACATGCTCAGCTATGGTATATTGGTGAGAGAGAGGGTGATTAGTGTAATAAGAGATTTATAAAATATTTTGTGCTTCTATAACAACATTTCTCTTCTCCTTTTGACTTATTATCAATAAAATGTGAACAAATATTCAGGTGTTGCCAATTGGATGAAACAATCTGCCCTGTTTACCATCTATTCATTTTTAAAACTTCAACGCTCCTCTGTTAGCTCCTCTTGTTTAGGAAGATCTATTAATACAAGAGACTTTGTGCCCTCTCCGGTAAACAGAAAAGATCCTTCAACATTATTTGAAGACCAGATGAGTCCTTAGTAAGATTACCATTTTTTCTACTCAATATACTTCAGCATGACAAATATCCAGTTCCTATCACAGTGATGTTTGTGGAAGCCTGCAGGACATAATTACATGCTACATTTTGCTATTTTGCAAAAGCAATTAGGAGCGTACATTTGATTGCAGTAATGCACTAAGAAACTTGTGCATTCTGCTATGTAAATAGAAGTCTTTTTATGTGTTAATAGCATCTTCAAAACAAACAAACACACTATTACTCCAGAGAACATAGAATCATAGATGAGTATAGCACAGGAACAGGCCCTTCTGCCCACAATATATTTGCCGCATATGATACTAAGTTCAACTAATTATCTCTGCCTGCACGTAATCCATATCCCTGCATGTCTGCAAAATGCCTAATAGCCTCTGCTAAAATCCTCTAAAATGCCACTATCGTATCTGCCTCCACCACCACCCACAGCAGTACATTCAAGAAACCACCACCTTGTGTCAAAATAAAATAAACCCAGCACATGCTTGTTCTTTTCTTTCAGTGATGTTAATATTGATTTGTACTGACACATCTTCACCATGCATGTCCCATTCTTTCTCCTTATTTAGCTTAAAATCCAATCGAGCTTTTTTCAGAAAGCCAAAATCTGTTCATCTTATTCCCAGTTTCTAGCTCCAGGTCTTTGGTCCTTTGGGTTACACCATTTTAAGTACACATAAAAGTACATCCTAACCATTGTGATTTTATCCTTTCAAGTAGTAGGTTGCAAATATACCCACCACTTTGAGCATGAGCACAAATTCCCTCAAATCCTTATTCCAATTACTTGAATTAATATGCCCTAGTTTTAGAATTTTTTGATGGAAATAATTTAATAATATGTTTACAAAGGTTTTTCTTTCATTTCTCTCAGCTCCTCCTTTCCTTTCTACTATAACATATTACTGAACAAATATAATCACAATTCTTGCCTTCTTTCAAAGATGACTTTCTCAATTGTCTGCAAAATGAACTCATTACAATGACAAAGTATTGGTGATTCATTCTGATACTTAGCTTTTGGAAGATCAAATGCAATAATAAAAAAGAATATGGTTTCCAGAAATTTCTAACTAGATTTGAAAAGATCAAACAATTTACAGCGAAAAATCTTCTCCACATTTTCATGGAGGAAACGTGGAATTTAAAAACTTTAAAGTATGGTGCTCCACATCCATGAACCAGGATAAAATACATGGAGGTCATTCTTCAATCTTATACAAATATATAATTCCAGTCTTTAAACACAAATAGAATAATGTTCCTCTATTTGAACTCTATGCCAAGCATTAGCTTACCCAGACATTCGCTGACATCTTCTGCACCTATTTTTCACCAAAGTCTCAGTAGATTAGAAAGTTCAGTGACAGAAAGTTCTAGCAAAGCTGGTACATTTATCCATGCAAAAGAACCTCCTCCTACAGTGACTCAGATGGCTCTTCGACCCAAGTGGCTCAAAAGATAATTCTTCCACAAAACACCATACATGACATAGAATTGTAAAAAGTGACTGTGATAGGAGGCTGGGGTATGGTTGGAGGGAGGCAATCAATCATCTTATCTTTGAAAAAACAAAAATGTATCAAGTATAATCACCGTGTAGTCCTCACAGGGAGTTACTTATGAGCAAAGGTTTCATATACCTGAAATGTGTAGCATTATAAAAAGTTACCCTTATTATGAAGAAAATTTGAATAAAAGAGACATTTATTCTTATCATAATGACAAGGCATTCAAAAACACTTGCGAGCTCATTCCATGTCCAATTGCAACAAAACACCTTATTCTCAATGGAGAATGAAATAAACCCTGTGGGATTGGTAAAGGTACTGGATGTGGCCAAGAACAAGTAATGATTTGGCAGCGGGTTTTGGGAGCAAAATGTGCATTTGCCATTACAACTGATGCAAGGACATGCAACTGGATAGGAACAACATGGGGAGAACACGTTAGTACGGGGTGTGGGTGTTAAAGTTAGGGTTTAGAAGGGTGCTGTTTGGCAAATGGAGGGGAGGTGCAAAAGAGAACATTTATACAAATAAAGGAATAGGCATCCACTGATGTGTGAGATTGGTGGGAAGTGACCTGAAGAAAATGAGTCAGATGGGAAAAGACCAGTAAATTAGTAGAAGACACCCATGGTTATACCTTGCAAATAATGGAAGGAACAACCTAACAGCAACAGCAAAGGGGTCAGGGGAAGACATATAAATAACCCTTACATAGCGATGAACTGCATTTGTGAACCATTACAGTATAATGGTTCACAATATAAATAATGGTTACAGTATAAATAAGAGGGATTAGTAATGAAGGAGAGTGGCAAAACTGATTTCAGAAGAAAGGACGTGCCATTAAGAGGTGGGATAGTGCCAGGTGTCCAGAGAGGAAGTCTGCAGGAAAAGGGTGGCATTGCAAGGAGATACGAGCAACAGAGTGGTAGGTGAAGGATATGTCATAGAGAAATATACTAAATCAGGCCCTTCAACCCACAGGAGCCACACTGACCACCAATCAACCATTAGTGCTCACCCCACATGAATCACTTTTCTAAATGTTCACCCCCACTCTCATCATCATCAATCTAATCCCACCCCTCCAGATCTTCCCACCCACACACTATTCGCAATTTACAATGGCCAATTAACCAGCAATTAAAATAACAATTTAAAAATATGAGAGAGGAAGGTAGACACAAGACTGGGGGCTGGACATTTGCCCAGATTCGAAGGTAGAAGGGCTACAACCGATTGGCGGGCGGGGGAGGGAGGGAGGGGGCTGTCCCTTTATTGAGGAAAACTAATTGTGAATTCTGAACTGTGGAAGGCAGTAATACGCTTAGCAGCGTCTACACTGCCAGAACCCAAAATGAAAGAGGGGGGGGGGGGAAAGGTAGATACAAAATGCTGGAATAACTCGGCGGGATGGGCAACATATCTGGAGACAAGGAATGGGCGACGTTTCTGGTCGAGAGCCTTCTTCGGACAGAAGGGTCTCGACCCGAAACATCACAAATTCCTTCTCGCCAGTGACACTGCCTGATCCGCTGTTACTCCATCATTTTGCGTGAGAGAAAGGTTATGGCAAGAGACAAGGACATGTCGGTGGAGGGTTGCGACAGATGTATGTTTGATTAAAGCGACGGTGTGCGTGTGCAGGGAAGGGGGTGTGGGGCTGGCTGGGTCGGGGTCAGGGTCATTCCCTGGCGGGCACCTCTGACGGTGAGCACACACACCGAGGAGAAGCTGGCCCAGGGCTGATGCGGCGGCCATGGGGCCAATCAACGCTGCAGGGCGGGACATCCGGCCTTCCTTGCCAGCTTATTCCCTGAAGAAAGTTTGTGCTTCACTCACCCGCACTCCGTTCGCTGTGTCTTCGGACATGGCCCCAAATCGGAACTTCACGCGAAAAAGCAGCCAGAATCCCCGATCTTCCGAGTGTGAAACTGAAGAGGATTTAAAGGTGCCTTTTCCTCACCACCGGCACTCTCTCCCTGGCGCCGCCATCTTCCCAACGTCACCTCCTGCCCAATGCGCACGCGTATACCGTATACTTTGGTGGACAAACATGCTGGTCAAAGATGCTCCGCTCTATGAACTTTGGTTGGAGTAACTCGACGGGACAGGCAGCATCTATAGAGAGAAGGAATGGGCGACGTTTCGGGTCTAGACACTTCTTCAGACATCTTGCAGCTCTTTCTTAAACATACCTTGTTTTGTTGACTTCTGATTCAATTATTTGGGCTCCAAACCCAGTCATTGCACGGGGGTTGAGTCAAAGGTTTCTCAAACGTTTTATGTTTGTGTTACAAATCCACTTTCAATTCTGTGGAAAACATGAAAAGCTTGGATGTGGAGAGGATGTTTCCACTAGTGGGGAAAGTCTGGGACCAGAAAAAATGGACTTTCCTTTAGGAAGGAGATAAAGAGGAGTTTCTTTAGTCAGATGGTGGCAAATCTGGCATTCATCGCCTCAGAAGGCTGTGGAAGCCAATGGATATTTTTAATGCAGAGAAATACATATTCTTGATTAGTACGGGTGTTATGGGGAGAAGGCGGGAGAATGGGGTTAGGATAGATCGGCCATGATTGAATGGTGGAGTAGACTTAATAGGCCAAATGGCCTAATTCTGCTCTTATCACTTATGAACGTATAGGATGCCGGCAAAGTCACAATGCATTTCATTTAGTCCCCTATTTTCCATTTCTGTTGTATGAGGAAGATAGCCATTTGGCCCAGGGAACATCCTCTGCCAGTTATCAAAATCATGGCTGATATTCTACCTGAGGTCCAGTTTTCTCCATTTCCCTTGATTGCCTTCATCATATCTAGAAATCTGTTACTCTATGGTTTATCAGTCATTGATCCCTCACAGTAATCCAGAGTAAAGAATTTCAGTGAGTCACCATTTACATAGTGAAGGATTTCTCCTTGTCTCAGGGTAATAAGCTTAC
The DNA here is from genome assembly GCA_963514005.1 of Raja brachyura. Next base: position 23,962,914 of record OY740806.1, on the reverse strand, counting down.
CTGTTATCCAATGTGACCCTGATTTCTTATACTCCATAGCCAAGAGAACGATCCTCCTTTTGGGCCTCTCCCACTTAGGTGATTTTTTTGGGTGACTGCCACAAAATTTTCAACATGTTGAAATTTTTTCGGTGACAGTTTTTGCTGTCGTAGGTGTTGTCATAGGTTGTCACCAGGTATAGTAGGTGAATTCCATTAAAATTAGTCCCTGGCAGTTGCCTAAAGAGCTGCCTAAGTGGGACAGGCCCATTATAGAGTGGGAATTTTTAACATTTCAACGAGATTGATTCTCCTGAACTTTGGGGATTACAAGTCAACTCTATTCAATCTCGGTGGTTACACAAAAAGCTGGAGGACCTCAGTGGGTGCAGCAGCATCTAAGGAGCGCAGGAGATAGGCGACGTTTCGGGTGGAGACCCAATCTCTCCTCATACAGCAACCCTGACATTCCAGGTACAAATCTGGTAAATCGTTGTTGCAATACCTTAAAGACAATTATATCCTTTTAAGGTAAGAACACTGTGTTCCAGACATGATTTGAATGAGGCCATTTTGAAAATCAAAACACTGCAGATGCTGGAAAGCGGAACTGAAAACAGAAAATGCTGGAACCCTCAGCAGGTCCAGTATCACCCATTACAATTATAGTAAGACATTTTTACTCTAATTGACAAATCCTCTTGTAATAATGGCTAACATGCCAATTGCCTTTTGCACCTGAATGCTAGTTTTCAGTGATTTACCTCCAAGGAAGCTATGTGCCCTTAAACATCAAGCTGTTATCAACCAGAGAGCTTCATCAATAGTTTATCTCACAACACCATTAGAGATTGTCCTATTGTTCTATCTGTCCCATCACATTGCAATGTAAAGCAAACTCAATTTCTTAATTTTGCTGTTCTGGTGGAGAATCATTGACCTGAAATGTTAACTCTTTCCACAGATGTTGAGTTTGAGTTTAGTTTATTGTCGCGTGTACAGAGGTATAGTGAAAAGCTTTTGTTGCATGGTAACCAGTCAGCAGAAAGACAATACATGATTACAACTGAACGATTTACAAGTGTACAGATACATGACAGAAAGAGTAACATGAATTATATTTAATGCGAGGTAAAGTCCAATCAAGGATAGTCTGATGGTCTCCATTGAGGTGGATAATAGCTCAGGACTGCTTTCTAGTTGAGGAATGATGGTTTTTTGTTGGTATTGTCTGACCTATTGAGTCTTCTGAGCATTTTTTTTAATGTATTTTCGAAATCTGTCATTGTCTAATGGGCCTGTCCCACTTGCCGATTTTTTTTTTAGGCAACTGACTCATAGTCGAGCAGGTCGCCAAAGAACTGGCCTCAACCTACGACATCACCTACGTCAGGAGAAGTCAAGCTAACAATTTAAATTTAGCGGCGACCAGAAAGGCGTTACGACTTTTTGCGTGACTGAGGTGACTACTCCTGGCGAACATGTGGCGACAAACTATGTTCCACATGTTAACTATGTTAACTTGCGGTCACACTCCCTGGGATTGTCACCCAAGTTGTGTTCTTTTTTATGGGTTTGGCAAAATGCACAAAACACACCACATGCAAATAAGACAGTTGTGAGGGATGTTACACAAAAAGCTGGAGAAACTCAGCAGGTGCAGCAGCATCTAAGGAGCGAAGGAGATAGGCGACGTTTCGGGTCGAGACCCTTCTTCAGACTGGTCAGGGATCAGGGAAATGAGAGATATAGACAGTGATGTGGAGAGATAAAGAAAAATGAATGAAAGATATGCAAAAAAGTATCGATGATAAAGGAAAGGAGTAGATTTGGTACATTGCAAGCCATTGTAACCTGTTTGTAGTGTGAAAATGAGAAGCTAGTGCGACTTGGGTGGGGGAGAGATAGAGAGAGAAGGAACGCCAGGGCCCGAGGGCTGAGGGAGAGGTGGGAAGGGGAGGAGGCAGCCAGGGTTAACAGAATTGAGAAAATTCAATGTTTAAGCCCAGAGGATGCAGACTCCCCAAGCGGAATATGAGGTGCTGTTCCTCCAACTTGCGGTGTTGCTCACTCTGGCCGTGGACGAGGCCCAGGACCGAGAGGTCGGATACGGAATGGGAGGGAGAGTTGAAGTGCTGAGCCACCGGGAGGTCGGGTTGGTTATTGCGGACCGAGCGGAGGTGTTCGGCGAAACGATCGCCCAGCCTCCGCTTGGTCTCACCGATATAGATCAGCTGGCATCTGGAGCACCAGATGCCGTAGATGAGGTTGGAGGAGGTGCAGATGAACCTCTGTCGGACTTGGAAGGACTGCTTGCGTTCCTGAAAGGAGTGGATGGGGGAGGTGAAGGGACAAGTGTAGCATCTCTTGCGGTTGCAAGGGAAACTGCCCGGGGAAGGGGTGGAGCTGGAGGGAAGGGAAGAATTGACAAGGGAGTTGCGGAGGGAGCGGTCCTTGCAGAAGGCAGACAGGGGAGGAGATGGGAAGATGTGGCGAGTGGAGGGGTCACATTGGAGGTGGCAAAACTGGCGGAGGACTATCTGTTGTATGTGCCGGCTGGTGGGGTGAAAGGTGGGGACCAGGGGGACTCTGCCCTTGTTGTGAGTGGGGGAATGGGGAGAGAGGGCAGTGTTGCGGGGTATGGAGGAGACCCTGGTGCGAGCCTCATCTATAGTGGGGGAGGGAAATCCCCGTTCTCTGAAGAATTAGGACATTTGTGATGACCTGGTGTGGAACACCTCATCCTGGGAGCAGATGCGGCGTAGACGGAGGAATTGGGAATGGGGATGGAGTCCTTACAGGAAGCAGGGTGGGAGGAAGAGCAGTCCGAGTAGTTGTGGGAGTCAGTTGGTTTGTAGTGGATGTTGGTCAGGAGTGTATCACCTGCAATAGAGATGGTGAGGTCAAGGAATGGTAGGAAAATGTCGGAAATGGTCCAACTGTATTTGAGTGCCGGATGGAAGTTGGTGGTGAAATGGATGAAGTTGGTCAGTTGTGTGTGGGTGCAGGAGGTGACACCAAAGCAGTCGTCAATGTAACGGAGGTAAAGGTCGGGGGTGGGGCCCTGGTACGCCGAGAACAAAGATTGTTCGACGTGCACGACAAAGAGGCAAGCGTATCTGGGGCCCATGCGTGTGCCCATAGCTACGCCTTGTGTTTGGAGGAAATGTGTCAGTTGTGTGTGGGTGCAGGAGGGTTGTCATGTCTACTCCAGATTTGAAAAGGATAGGTTTGGTCAGTACTACTGATGACTGTGTAGGGTAGTTGTATCTAATTATGAATTCCCTCCACACAGCCTATTTTGGAGACCATTTCCATTAGGTACTTATGAGAAGTTATCTTCTGATCCAAGCTGTTGTTGAAGGAATGATTTGTTGGGGCTTGGTAAATTCTCAGACAGATGCTGTCCCACACAAATTCAGCCTGAGAGGAGAATATGGTATGGGTGAGAGGGAGAGATACACTAAGAGTGCACAGAATATGACCCTCACATTCTCATCAGTAGTTGGTCCAGAATAAAGGAATCCCATACCAAAACAAAATATTACATATTTGATCAAATATGTGTATAGCATTTACAGGCCTCTCATGCTGCTGCCAGTAAGAATTTAAAGTTCTGTTGTCATACATATGACACATATGACAACCCCTGCACATGGCCAGTCTAGTCATTATCTCGCATCCCCAATACCAATAAAATGAAGTAAGAAATTGGAAAAAATACCAAATCTCCATAGCATTTTCAGGATTTTTAGTTTTTTTTTGTTTTGTTTAGAGATAAAGCGTGAAAACAGGCCTTTCAGCTCACCGAGTCCGCACTGACCAGTGATCCCTGCATATTTACACCAAAGATCATAGAGCGGAGCCACGAAGACCATGATCTTTGAGTAACACTATCCTGTACAATTATACTAAGCCAATGAACCTACGTCTTCGGAATGGGGTGTCGTGGATTAATTTCCAGAGACTGCAAGATAATCGGAAGGTTTGGGAATCTGGGAGCTCTACTTGTTTCCAAAAGGGAACAAAGAGAAAGTATAATTATTTTTCATTAAACCTTCAAGTCAAGAATAGAACCTAATACAGAATGGATTATATTTGGAATAATAGTAGAAGATATCAATTTAAACAAAGACCAAAAAGTATTCTTTAATTATGGGTTAATAATTGGAAAGAAATTGATACTTAAATTTTGGAAAAATACAGTTATACCAACTATTAAAATGTGGATTAGGAATATGACAGACATAGCACACCTTGAAGATATGAGACTCCACCTAATATAGACAAATATGACCAATTCTTAAGGAGTTGGTCCCCTTTCATCGTCTTTTTGGAATCATGTGATGCAGCAGTACTGTAAAGATTACTGATTTCAGGTCAGGTCGTGGATAGATTTACATCTCCGAACAAAGATTTGAAAACTTGAAAGGGTCTTTTTCTCCTATTTCTACTTTCTACTTTTTCTTTTCCTATGTACACACTTCACGTTTTTCTATTTTCTACTATCTATTTTCCCTCTTTTTCTTCTCCCTTTTTTTTAACTTCCTTTTCAAAAACATAAAACTAGAGGTTGTACATAGAATGTATTACGTTATGACATAGTTGGCACCTAAAATTAGGTACCACTGTTGTTTTGTACTGTATTAATTTCTAATAAAATAAACAAAAACAAAAAATGAAAAAAAAACCTTGAAGGGGATAGAAACTGCGCCAGAGAAGGGGAACCCGAGGCAGGGCCGTCTTAACAGCATTATGGTGGGCCCCCGGGCAAAGCAGTGCACTGGGGCCCAAAGATTATAGAGGAGCTCCTCTATAATCTTTGCTACACACCAATCCATTGGATTTCCACTGAGTGGCGCATCTTGCTCCTCTATAATCTTTGCTGAGGCCCCTACACTTCCAGTTTCTTTATGCCGAATTAAATGTGCCGTCATGCACTTGCGATGTTCTTCTCCGTTTTCATGTTCTACAATAACATTCTACAATACATAGATTAGCATGGGGCCCCTGTGACCGTGGGGCCCCGGGCAACTGCCCAGCGTGCCCATGCGTTAAGACGGCCCTGACCCGAGAGGAAAGTAAAATGAGAAGGAAAAAAACAGTGAAATGAGATGTCGATGCCGCGGGAAGCTGGCGTTGCCTGGACACCGAATATAAACAGTGAGTGCTTGAGTAACTCAGCGGATCTGACTCAGACAGCATCTCTGAACAGAAGGAACAGGAAAGACTCTTGCCTGGAAACGGCAGGCCGGGTTGCCGGGGTAACGGGGCGCCGCGGGCCTGCTCCTCCGCTCTCGCCGACGGCAGTTTGTGAGACCCGCTCTCACTGCCCCCCACCCACCCCCCCCCACCCCCTTCTCTCTGTCATTCCGGCTGAAGAATGGAAACCAACGGCCGCCTTTCCTGCTGAAGAAGGGTCTCCATCCACGGCTTCCTGGAGGAACGGCTCAGAAGATTAGGTGGAAGTTAGGACAGGCAGGTGGAAGTTAGGCCGCGGCCTGGACATCGCAGTGTGTGTGTGAGGCGAACGGCCTTCCAGTGTGACACTGAGTGTCAGGACAAGAGAGCGAGAGAGACGGCGGATAAATCCCGGCTCTGCACATGAATTGATCATTGGACAACTCTTTTCAACGGGCAGGGCGACTACAAAAGCTCTTGCAGGCCATGAAGTGCTCTGAAGTGTCTTGGTTGTTGCAGTGGACGAAGCAGCATCGGCGTTGCATGGATCAGCACCGGGAGGCCGAAGGGGAGGAATTATGTCTATTTTCGGTTTAAACCAGCATCTGCAGTGCCTTCCTACACAATTGGTGGTGTGATGGAGTTGACATACTGATTTGACATCTGATTACACAAACGCGAAGCGCCCAGGGATGTTTTGCGGTATTAAACGTGCTTTATTGATTTTTGTTTGTCACCCCATAATGCTTTAAAGATGAAACTTATCGCTGGGACGACGTCCCATAAGTCCTGACCTTGCAGAGTGCAGTGGTTTAAGAAGTTGTCACCGCCATAAAAGGAAGATCAATAAACGTTTGCAGTTGACAGCGACGCCACCCGCCCAAAATGATCTGTGTTAAAAGTGCATTCGCTGCGTGCTGAGTTTATTTGAGCACATCCGATTTGTTTTCACGCTCGGGGTTAAAATCTTAACTCATGGCATCTAATAAAACTGAGAAAACATGGGATGACTTGCAGGAAAGGTAAGGAATGAGCTGTGTTCTTACAGTAAGCCTCGTTACAAAAATCACAAAACATTATGTTATATGTTAAATGACAAATGTTATATATAGATTAAGTTTCATCAGGATTTGATTGGAACCAACGTGTCGTAAATACTCCAAGAAGTACTCCATTCCGTTATTACACGCATCGAAATTCGTGAAATATTCAAAGTATTTTGACAGGATAGTGAAGACCCACTGATTTACACTTCAACCGCATTGCAGATAATCTCGTATCTTTGATCCTTAAGTAGCATGAGATTGAACTGCAGATGATGGTTTACAAAAAAAAAGTGCTCGAGTGGTTCAGCCTCTCTGGCATACACAGATAGGCGACGTTTCTTGGCCCTTGTTCAGACTAATTGTTGGAGGGAAAAGAAAGCTGCGAGAGAAGCAGAGACAGGACAAAGCCTGGCAAGTGATAGGTGGATACAGGTTTAGTTTAGAGATGCAGCATGGAAACATGCCCTACAGCCCACAGCTACATAGATCACGTGTTCACACCAGTTCTGTGTTATCCCACTTTCTCATCCATTCCCGCCACTTTAGGGGAAATGTTATAGGTTGGCAGAGGGGTCAAGAAATGGGAATGAGGTGATTGGCAAAGGAGACTAAGGTAACAAGAAGCAACATTTATTTACAAACCAAATAGTTAGAATTTGGAATGTACTGACAAAGGTAGTAATAAAGTCTAATTCTTTGTACTTTAGAATTTATAGCGCGGAAACAGGTCCTTTGGCCCACTGACGCAGCGCTGACCAGCACTATCCTACACACTAGGGACAATTTATCATTTCATCAAAGCCTATTAACCCATAAACCTGTATGTCTTCGGAGTGTGGGAGAAAACCGGAGCATCTGTAGAAAAGCCATGCGATCACAGGGAGAATGTGCAAACTCCATACAGACAGCACTCATTGTCACGATTGATCTGGCGTTTTAAAGCAGCAACTCTACCACTGTGCCACCCCAGTCCTTTTGTCGCTTGTTGCTCCGTAAATATCCACAGACAGAGAATTAACTGTGCTTTAGGAAGAAGGCAGGAGAATGGACCAGCTGGATTGCTTTTACCTCGAACTGTTGCAGAATCGAGAGATTGTAACCATTCTTTTACCCTGTATGCCCCTAATTGCGTTATCCATTCCTTTGCAGTTTTAATCGCATTCGACAACAGCTTGGCCTTGTTCCCTGGACGCATCAAAGTGACCGCCCAAAGAGTCAGCTTGTCAGGCAGAAGGTGCATTCTCCATCCAACCTGCCCAGGTATGCTTATTTCAAAGATTTTATTTGTAGAACAGAAGATGGGAGCACTATTCTTCCACTCGATTAAATCATTACTGATGTGCTCTTCAGTTCCATTCACGCATGTTTGCTGAATGTCCTTTGTATCCTTAACCCACAAAGTCCACACTCTCTGTTCTGAAATTTCAAAGACCCTCTGTATCCACAGCTTTTCAAGGGGGAGGATTGAAGAGTTCCGGGCATCTGCTCCTTTGTGTGAGAAAGTATTTCCTCATTTCATCTTTTGTTCCGGAGTGAAACATTTCCTCCTTATCTATCGTATTAAGTCAATTTAAACAGCTCACCCCATATCTAGTAAAACCAATGGAATGTACATCAAGTCTCCTAATCGTGATGCTGAAGAAAGCTTGTCGTTTGGGTGGAAGAAATGGAAGCTTACAGTGAGTTTGAATCTGAATTTACAGAATCCTTTAGCTTCAGTAACGTTAAGAAAATCTGAGTTTCAGATCTGATTCTATTCATCATTATGTGAAATAGAACGGCTCAGCTCTCCCCCTCAAACCGCCTCTAGGGCACAGCGGCAGAGTTGCTGTCTTACAACACTCGGGACCCAGGTTCAATCCTGACTATGGATGCTTTCTGTACGGAGTTTTTACAGCATGGGTTTTCTCGGGGTGCTCCAGTTTCCTGCCACACCAAAGACATACAGGTTTGTAGGTTAATTGGCCTCGGTTAAAATTGTAAATTGCCCCTAGTGTGTAGGATAGTGCTGATGTACAGGGATCGTTGGGCAGCACGGACTTTTCATTACGTTTTCTCATTCAACGGAGCAATATGCTAATTAAATGGCAGTGCAGCATTGTGAATATTATGTTAGATATAGTAATCGTTTATATCTTGTTATTTTACCACAATTAGCTTGGTAATTATTTTCTCTTTTACGCACTCTCACACTTTTAGGTTGGTGGTTACATCTGATGCAATTTCCAATAGACGCGTTGCTGATCTTCGACGGGATCACTGGGTAGTGGTTCCTCCACTGTACAATAACAGGTAAGAGGAATACCAATCTGGTTTAAATAATAATAGATCTTTCATTGTGAAAAATATATTGGATTATACAGATGAGGAATAGCTGCCTCTGGACTTCCTATTTAAAATAGAGTATTTGCATCACATGAAATAATTTTTCTGAGAAATGTTTCTTATCCTGGAAGCCACGGGTTGCTTGCAGGCTTATTCCAATGAAAAGCAACTCCTGCGGCCTGACAATGATTTGGAGATCGAAGATCTTGAATAAAACATTATTGGATCACTAGACCAACTGTAGGTCTGAAAGGTGTGTAATGTATATGAGATATCTGCACTTTGTTATCAGATTTATTCGATAAGGGAAGAAAAATACAAAATGCTAAAATGAAAAACAAAACAAAAAAGAAAAAACATTATTCGATGAATTTAATTGCAAGCTTTTATCACCTTCTCAATTCTGCACTAAGGTACCAGTATTTAATGGGCCGGTACGTTAGTGCAGAATGGAGGAAGTGGTGTTACCTTTTTAGAGGAGCAGTCTTTCTGGTGCTTTGTTAAATATTTAGTCAAATATCACAAAATGCTTGTTGATTGGTCTTGCTGGATATAAATTGGCTATCATGATTATTTACATCACGACTGTGATGTGCTGTGATTTCCTGCGATTCTGGAGAGTGCTGCATGAAATATATTCTTTCATCACAAACAAGTATAATTGACCAGGTCCATCATGACTACATCACCTAGATTTAATCTAGTACTTAATTCTGAGAGCCGGCACCTTTCTGATAAAACGTTAAATCCCCATCCACCCTGTGTGCGTGCTATTGAAAGGTTCTTGTTTAAAAAATGCAATATCCAAGACGTGTATGGAGAGTTACCCCTATTTTTATCCCTTCAATAACATTTGCTTTTGTGGGAACTTTCTAAGTTCCCTCAATACAGGACTACTGCCTTACAGCACCTGAGGCTCTGTCTATGTAACTGTGTGGGTTTCCTCCGAGTGCTTTATTTTCATCCCATGTCCCAAAGACGTGTGAGTTGTTGGCTTATTGGCCATTGTGAATTCTCCCTAATCTGTAGGGAGTGGATGAGACAGTTAGATAACAGAGAATTAGTCTGAACGGGATGGTCATCGTGGACCTAGTGGGCCAAATGGCCTATTTCCATAGATAGACACAAAGTTGCGGAATAACACAGCCAGTCAGGCAAAAAGGATAGCTGACGTTTTGGGTTGGGACCGTTATTTGTGTAGAGACCAGCTTCTGCAGTTCTTTGTTTCTACATTTTGGCCTGTTTCCATGCTGTATCTCTAAACTTTAAGCAAAATTTGCCTCTACTAGTTGTGACTCAGAAAAGATTGTGATTATGGGTAAAAAGAGCGTGTGGATACGACATAAAGCGGTTTTCTTGTCAATTTGCACAAAGGGACATGTATTTGTTTATTCCTGCTACATTGGATTAAGTCTGCCCAATTTCTTTTCTTTCATCTGAACGTGACAGTATGACTGGATCTCTGCAAGTGTGACTAATAAAATGTTAAATGAATTACACAATAAATAACTGAAATGCACTTTTTTCTCCAATGTGGCAGCCATTGTGAAATCCCATAAATAACCATGATATGAATGACTAAATAATAAGCTTTTGGAGGTGCCGCTTGAGGAAGACATATTGATGAGAGGTCTTGCAGCAATTAAAAATGATGTAAGAATTACTGTTCGTCATTGATATGTTCAGATCAGTGATTTGCTTTCTTTCATTGTGCAGTTTGAACAAAGAAGATGCACCAAGTAAGTCAATGCACAGCAACCTTCAGCAGCCAATCAGCCATCTAAAATTCTCTCCCAGCCCTGATGCTGATATAGTTAGCTCTACAGATCATCCTCTGCAGGTAAGACTTTGCCAGAGGAGGTTGAATATGTCAGTATTCTTCATGAATGGCTTCTCATTGACTGTGGTGTTTTCTGACGAGTCGGTTTCTCTGTCATATTTTCCATTTATTTTCATTCTTGCTGGAAAGTGGAACATTTCCACTGTGCCAAATGTTCTTTAGTATCTCAGCAAAGTCACCTTTCTCCTCTGTAAGTGGCACTGATTGCTGAAGCATTAATTAATTGTAGTTGGAATTCCAGTTAAGTGTGGTGAAGTGGTAATTTGGCATCCACAAGTCACGAAAGGTCTTAATGGAAAGTAATTAGAAGCACAGATTTAATTTGTTTCTTCCCCTCCCTCTTGACGACTACTACTATGTTGCATTGCACATTGAGTTTGCATGCAGCAAAAACTCCTCACCAAATGAAGTAGTTCATGTTTGCCTGCAGCAAGGCAGAGAGGCACCACCCTCTGACTAAAGAAACGTCCTTTAATTCTAAGAGTCTGACCTCTAGTCCTAGACTCTCCTACCAGTGGAAACATAGGAAAAATTTTGAGCGATACGGATACCAAACATTGGCAGGTGGAAGTAGTGCAAATGGACATCTTGGTCAGTATGGGCTAGCTGGACTGAAGAGTGCTTCCATATTATTTGGCTCTGAGGGGATTTGGTGGGACATAATCTAATAGCATTTGAATAGACAAGGATTGTTTAGGAATAGTCAGCATTGCTTTTCTGCGTAGAATATCATGCCTCGCACATCTTTTTTTTTAAAGAGGTGGGTAAGTAATCGAAGGAACGTCAAAAGAATTTTGGGAAGTCAAACCTAAAAGTATGACTTTTGCAGTGAACGATAGGGTCTGGAGCAGGGTTCGGCAACCTTGTTCTGCATAGGGGCCAGGACACAAGCCTGTGAGTGGATGGCGGGCCACATCTATCATTTGTACACATGGATCCCGCCCCGGATGGCAGGCATCAAATCACGTATTCACAGGAGGTGGACAAAAATGCTGGAGAAACTCAGTGGGTGAGGCAGCCTCATGCAATCCTTGCATGTCTCACCCGCTGAGTTTCTCCAGCATTTTTGTCTACATTCGATTTTACCAGCATCTGCAGTTCTTTCTTAAACGTATTCACAGAAGGCGGGCGGCCGTGCCCGAAGCTTTGTGCAGGAGTTCGGCCACGCTAGGTGGGCCGGATGATTATGGGGGTAAAAATCCACCTGCGGGCCGGATGATTACGGGGGAGGAGAAATCCACCTGTGGGCCTGATGTTTTCGGTTTATGGGCCGCATTCGACCCGGAGGCTGTAGGTTGCCGACCCCTGGTCTAGAGGTTGTTGTGGAATAAAGCGCTCTAGGAGTAGAAATACATAATTCCCTCAAGGTTGTGACAAGCCATCTTGCTATCCCCTGCCTGATATTTCTCTAGCAGATTATTCCACTTTTGTGCCATATTTGCCCTTCAGGTCCCTTTTAATTATTTCTCTTATCATAAACTCATATCCTCCTATCTTGATCCCCCTCCTTGTGGAAAAAGCATTCACTTTATCTATTCTAATTTATACGCTCCAAGGTGTAGTTGTCTAACCTCTCCTTTTATCTAAAACCTTCAAGTACTGGTGACATTCTAGTAAATCTTCTTTCACTCTTTCTATCTGAATTATATCTCTCCTATGGAAGGGTATCCAAAACTGTACCCAATACTCCCAAGCCCAAAGACTTGTACAACTGCAGTGTAATATTCCTGTTCTTGTACTCTATGCCTTGGCTGGTGCAGGACAGTGCCAAAAGCTGTCATCACTACCCTTTCTGTGACAAAACTAGTTTTGATAGGCACCTTGAGTTGCTGGTCAAGTAGTTGGCTTTGGTTTAAACTGGCATCTGCAGTTCCTTCCTAGATAACTTTACGGTGAGCGGTTTAAATCAGTATGGTTGGCAGTTTTTAAGTAAATGATAAAGGGGGGGGGGAGAGATTAAAGTGGATCTTTTGGAAACTGGAGATAGTGGTCGAAACTCATGGAAACTGGATATTGACATATTGAAGATCTACACCAATCTGCAGTGTATGTTGGAGGCGAACCAATATCCTAGCAGGCAGGTGGGGGGGTGGTAGCTATCTTATTCATGATTGAGGAAGGTGAGAGGCTGGAAATCTGTATGGAAAGTGATACATTCAGTGGACAGGATAGGCTGGAGCCATGACAGGGAGGGAGGAAGGACTATTAGAGTGAGCTGCATTCATTTTAATACGAGAGGCCTGACAGGTCATATAGATGAACACATATCTGTGCATTTTTAGCCTGTACAGAAATCTGGCTAAGGGAGGGATAGGATTGGCAGTTTAATATTCGTGGGTACAGGTGCTGCAAGGAGATGGAGGTGTGGGGGGGGGGGTAAAAGAGGAGGGGATGTTGCTTTATTAAGGGAGAATGTCATGGCAGTAATCCAAGATGACATTACTGAGGGTTACCTGAGAAATAAAAAAGTGGATGTCTCCGTGTATGGAGTATACTCTCAGCCCCCCAATTGTCAATGGAAATAATGTTTCAAAGTATTGGCAAATATCACTTTGCCAAACATTTGAACGTCCTTAAAGTACAATTTCAAAACAATAAATGTCTAAAAGCAGTTTAATGGAATTAATACAGCTCAATACAGGTGGTAACTTATTTTAAGGGAAGTTTTAAGACACTTTTTACCCAGAGAGTTGTGAATTTATGGAATTCCCTGCCACAGAGGGCAGTGGAGGCCAAATCACTGGATGGATTTAAGAGAGTTGGATAGAGCTCTAGGGGCTACTGGAGTCAAGGGATATGGGGAGAAGGCAGGCACGGGTTATTGATAGCGGACGATCAGCCATGATCATATTGAATGGCGGTGCTGGCTCGAAGGGTCAAATGGCCTCCCCCTGCACCTATTTTCTATGTTTCTATGCATTAATAAAAAGATACAAAGTGCTGGATAACTCGGGCAGCAGCCATACTGAACATGGATAGGTGACATTTCGGGTCAGGGCCATTCTTCAGACTGACATTTTGGGTTAGGACCCTTCTTTAGAAAACATAGACAGTATTCTGGTTGATAAATGGCAAGTAACATTCATGTCACAAAAGCACCAGGCAGTGACCATTTCCAGCAAGAGATTCTAACCACCTGCTTTAGAAGTCACAGGCTAAGTATCCGGTGACAAGAGACTTGCCTCCTGATGTCCCCAGCCTTCCCTTCATTTATGAGGTGCAAGTTAAGATCACGACTTTCCACTTGGCTGGATGAGTGCAGTCCCAACGATTGTCAAGCAACTCCTCCCAGACATGCAACATCTATCAACAAAACTGACTGGGGCTTCAGACACATGAGAACACTGCCACCTGCAGATTTTTCTCCAAATTGTATACTGTCCTGGTTCGGAAATGTGCCACTGTTCCTTCATCATTCCTGGATCCAAATCCAGGAACTACCTCCCCAACTGTCTTCATTAGCATTGTAGCAATTCAAGAAGTTGGCTCACCATAACTTTCTCAAGGCTGTTAGGGATGAAAGATATATATATATATATATATATATATATATGTATACTGATTACACTAGTAATGCGCAAATCCTGAAAACTGAATTTAAAACAAAAGTATGCCTTTTCTCTGCAGTATGACAAAGTTCACAACCTGAACCTGCACTTTAGAATAGTGATATAAATTACCACCACCCTTTGAATCCCTATAGCATTTAACATTTTATTGATTTTTGTAAACACGTTTTTTCTCGTGTATAGATATTATTGGGCAACCCCATTGCCGCTGGATCAGTATCGTTAAGTCAAGCTTAGAAGCAGAGCTGAGGAATTAACTCAGATGCTGATGTCCATTCACACTTTGAAAAACGTCCAGAAAATAATGCCAGAGCACTGTCGAACGACGGATAGGAAGCTCTCCCAGTGTCCCTCGACCACGATCATCAAACCGTGCAAGTATTAGATTAAAGATAGACATTTTAAAGATAGATAAAGATTAAAGATGGGTGACGTTTCAGGTCGAGAAGGGATTGAAGAAGGGATTCATCCCGAAACGTCACCCATTCCTTCTCTCCAGAGATGCTGCCTGTCCCCGCTGAGTTGCTCCAGCTTTTTGTGTCTATCTTTGGTTTAAACTAGGATCTGCAGTTCCGTCCTACACAACTAATAGATTAGTTGAGTTCAGAGATACAACATGGAAACAAGCCCTTTGGCCCACAGAATCTATGCCAATCATTGATTACCTTTTCACACTAGTTCTATGTTAATCCACTTTTGCATCCAGTTCCAACACACTAGGGGCAATTTACAGAGGCCAATTGACCCACAGGTCTATGGGATGCGGGGGGGAAACTTATGCTGTCACAGGGAGAACATTCAATCTTCATGCAGAAATCGAGGTTAGGATATAAATCTCACTTTTTTTATGGAAGTGCCCTGCTGTCATTGCCTTTGGTGTTTTCTACTAGAACGATTGCTTTGGGATGAAGAAAGGAAAACTAATTGTACGATTTCATTTGTTTTTAGAATGCACCTTTAAGAAGACGAGAAGAAGACTATGAGATGTCAACAAGAACTTGGAACCCCAGTTCAGGATTTGAGAGGGTAAGAGAGCAAAAAAATCTTCATCTGTGGCTGATCCTTTGAGGGGTTTTTCTTTCACCGCTGTATCACAAGAAATAAGGTGCCAGGAAAAATCACTTCAAACCTACAATATCCACCCTCCCCCTCCCTAGTTCTTCATGCTCCTAGAATTTGCCAGATACTGTGATGTTTTGTAATAAACTCAGAAAATGCTGGAAATGTGGACAGAGAGACAGTTCACATTTCAAGTGGAAGACCCTTCAACAGAACAGAAGGGTCTTCGTCAGTCCGGATGCAGGATCTACAATCTGAGATGTTAACTATTTCAAATTTCTCAGATATTGACTTACCAGATGAGTTTGTCTAGCATATGCTGTTTTTTTATTTTAGAGTTCCGGTATTTACAAAAATAAAATTACTGAATAGATTCACTGTAATGTCCCTTATTGTAAAGTAGCTCACAGAAGAAGTGACATTATAAACTCACTGAAGTGAAGGATGTGCAAGGCACAGTTTTTGCGCTACCCGGCTGTGGCGCCGACGGACGAGAAGCCAAAGCAAAGTCGGAGCCAAAGAACCGAATGGAAACAAGGCCGAAACACCAAATAACTGAAAGAGTACGAACCCAAAACACCAACTAACCAAAAGGATGGGACGCCTAAATGCAAACTAACCGAAAGGGCGGGACGCCTAAAAGCTTGGGACTTGTCAGCAATTGGTCCAGACCCCCGCGTCCATCACATCACTGTGAAAGGATGAACATTGTCCCACACCTCTGTTTCACCTGACCCACAGCACGCGGAGGGTGGCCGTGGGATAGAGAGTGGGGGCTGTCCCGAGGGATGCGCACCTTCGGGCGCTTACAACTTTGTGCTTGGGTTCAGATTGCCCAGTCACTTATGGCTTGTTTGGTAAAATGACGCCCATGCTCCCGTCTCCCCCTTCTCTCTCCCCTCTTCTCTCTCCCCCCTCTCTCGCTCCCTTCTCTCCCTCTCCCCCTTCTCTCTCTCTCCCTCTCCCCCTCTCCCCCTTCTCTCTCTCTCTCCCTCTCCCCCTCTCTCTCCCCCTTCTATCCCTCCTCCTCTATCTCCCCCTCCTCTATCTCCCCTTCTCTCTCTCCCCTTCTCTCTTTCTCTCCCGAAACACCCGACGACCCCAGATCACATCACTGAGGATGCGTCCCAGCGCATCTAGAAGATGTATATTTTTCACACTGAAGTCTGGCTCAGCCAGTGGCACCTAGGAATCGACTGGGTGACAACCAAGAATAGTTTCGTGACTACTGGAGAGACTGTTGACAGCACGGAAAAACGGCACCCGGGAAAGGCTGGGTTAGCACCCCAGTCTGCGTCTTTTGTGAGAAAGTCACCCAATAAAGCTACAGAAAGGCCTAATGAACCACCGTGGCCTAAAAATCCTTCAGGCGAGAATGAAATGCTCGGAGAAGGAGAAAGAGGTGCAGTGCACAGGCCTTGTACCTGGTGAAACACAGGAGGGGCCCGGCCAGGACTCACCCCACAGAGCCCAGTCCGTCCACGCACTAGAGTCTCCCAACCCCTGCAGAGTAGTTATTAAGTTCTGGCAGCGGCGGGAACTTTAAATCTTCAACCGCCGGCCTGCGGCCTGTACCAACCTGAAGCCGCGGTCTCCGGTGGGGAGAGCCGACCCTGGACTTTACCTTGTCCGGACGCCTGCAGCGACGGCTGCGGAGGGTTGAGGTCCCGACCACGGGGGAAAGTGGAGGAGGACTGGCCAATGTTTGTGCCTTCCACCACAGTGACGAATGCTGTGGTGGATGCTTATGTTACATTTTTATTGTGTATTTGTGTGTTCTTTATTATTGTATGCTGCTGACAAATTTCACTTTATGTGCAATGTGACAAATAAATTGTATTGTATTGTATTGTAAGACGGCAGATCCGTGGGCGGTTGCTGCTGGGATGCAAGTCGGGGCCTGATCAACCCCGGCTGGGTCGCCAGGGCGAGGGTGTCTGATGTTGTGAGACCCGAAACACCCGATGACCCCAGATCACATCACTGAGGATGCGTCCCATCTAGAAGATGTATATTTTTCACGCTTTTAGGCGTCCCATCCTTTCGGTTAGTTGGCGTTTTGGCTCCGTACTCTTTCAGTTATTGGACGTTTCGGCCTCGTTTCCATTTGGTTCTTTGGCTTCGACTTCTTTGCTTCGGCTTCTCGTCCGTCGGCGCCACATCCGCACGCAGTTTTTGCGTCTCGCAGAACTACTATTAATTTTTCTTACTAATCTCATCGCACTCCTGTAATTTCTACTCCTCGGCTACACACTTGGGGCAATTTATTGGAGTCAATTAACCGACCAATCCACACATCTTTGGGATGAGCACCAAAGTAATATGCACACACTCACAGGAAGAATGTACAAGCTCCATACAAACAGCATGGAGGTCAGGATTGAACCAGTTCACTGGGGCTATGAGGCAACAGCTCTACTAACTGCAGAATAAAAGCATTTGGAGGATTTTGCCACAGTGGAAAATCCTTTGGATGGTGTTGATAGGTCCTCTGGCCATGTAACATTATTCCATTTGACTGCAGGAATTAACAGCCTACTATCCCTTCAAGCGAAACCTTGCCTGGTACTTCGTTGATGCAATTATTTTGGAGGTGATTCAAGACAAATTGGTGCCCGACATCCTGATGGAACTGCTATTAAGTTACAACACTAAGGTACTGCTCAGAGCAGAAATTCCATTGTCAAAATAAAGCTTTATTCAGATGACGTATGATTGCTGTGTAATAGTTTCTATACCTAATAATGTTTGTAGTGCTAAAATTCGCCTTTTGCCGTAAACATTCCAATGTTTGTACAGCACTTGAATTTATTTTCCAATGTATTTTGTCCAACTGTGTTAGCATATCCCTCTTTTTTTCACTTTTATACTCCTTGCTATCTGACTGCTTATTAAACATATCATTGCTATCCACGACTAACACTCCTTGCGGCAGCGTGACCTTCATAATTACCACTTTGTTTAATACATTTTCCCATGAATTCTCAATTAGATTTATTAATTACGTTTATTCCCTTCATAGTAACTGTCACTTTTCCAAAGAGAAAGTGCATCCTAGTGGTTATATTCATGATATATATATAACTCTTTGGGCTGACGAAATCAAGGGATATGAGGAGAAAACAGGAACAGGGTACTGATTTTGGATGATCCGCCATGATCATATTGAATGGCGCTGCTGGCTCGAAGGGCTGAATGGCCTACTCCTGCACCTATTTTCTGTGTTTCGATATCGATGTTTCTACATGGTCTTGGTCTTTTATCATCTTTGTCACTCGTTTTTAATCTTTGTCCATTGCTTTTGAATCTTTTTTTACAATATGGAAGCTTTAACTGTGCATAACATGGGGTGGCATGACAAATATGTGAGTGGTTTGACCAAGATATGTGGGGACTAAAATGGTAAACAAACTGTATTTATTAATATTGAGAGTGAAACTGTACATGGCATTTCAACTGGAGAACACTACTAAGGACTTGAAGGATTTTCTCACTAATGTGGGACATCAAGCTGTGTATAGTGCTCCAAATAAGATATTTCCTGAAGATTTGAGTCATATATTGTAACTGTCAGAAGGATCTACAAAGTTCCAATCTTAGTTTGTGTTTTCTGATGAACTGCGTGATTGCAGAGTAAGTAGCTACCATGTTTGACCCAGGTAGCCCGATACCCAACTGCTCTCCAGTAAACCTTGCTAAAAAATATAATATAAATGTTGATTGTGATGGAATTGTTTCAACTACTAGATTTATTGTACAATACTGGAAATGGAGCGTGCATAGTGGGGGTGGAGTCTGGGAGATCTATAGCACTCACAAAATGCATTATTGTTATCAGTAGAGAAAATTGCAGCAAAAGTATTGTATCATCTACAATGTATGGTAAATGCAGAGTTATTTCTTATCTTGTTTGTTCACCATTGTTTATCTCCAAGGTTACACATTAACAGCTGGGCCCAGTTTACTGTGCTCACTTTATTTCTTATTCCACAGAAGTTTGTCTAACCTTTTCCTAACATTGCTTCGTTACCCTTTCTTCCCCCTCTCAAACATTTTGTCAAATCGTAGAATGATCACTATGTTGACGATGTTCAATTCATGATAGATTAGAACGGAGACGAGGAAATACTTTTTCACACAGAGAGTTGTGAGTCTGTGGAATTCTCTGCCTCAGAGGGCAATGGAGGCGGTTCTCTGGATGCTTTCAAGAGAGAGTTAGATAGAGCTCTTAAAAATAGCACAGCCAAGGGATATGGGGAGAAGGCAGGAACGGGGTACTGATTGTGGATGATCAGCCATGATCACATTGAATGGCGGTGCTGACTCGAAGGGCCAAATGGCCTACTCCTGCACCTATTGTCTATTGAACTGTTCTACAACTCCAAGACTATGTGAAATTAACAATTGCTCAAATGACCCTCATGTTTTTGCTACCGTTCTCTGAGCTTTATCCTTGCACATTTTTGTTAATCGTCTTGCAGCTGATGGATAGTATTTTGAGCAACTCCCATCGGAGTCCTGCAACTTTTTCTCTCTTCAATCAGATGATGTTCCCTGTGTGCTGATATACCTTCTCGCTGCTGAATTTTCCTTAATATATCGTTCATCTCCCTCCTTTTCCAATGTTCCTCTCCTAAAAATTGGAATAGAAAATAGAAAATAGGTGCAGGAGTAGGCCATTCGGTCCTTCGAACCAACATCGCCATTTAATATGATCATGGCTGATCATCCGAAATCAGTACCTCGATCCTGCTTTTTACCCATATCCCGTGCTTGATTCCTTTAGCCCTAAGAGCTGAACCTAACTCTAATATTTAGCTTTCAATCTATTTTTTTCCCCTCGCATTCCTATAATTATTTGCCACTTATTTTTCTTATTTTGACGACACTGATCGATTCCTTGTCCATCATGGCTCTAGACAGTGAATTTCAAATCTTTGGTGTTTTCTGCATGAAAGAAAATCTCACATTCTCCATGCATCCTTTTTGGATTCATTCATTGGATTTGCATTCATTGGCTTCCTGGCCCTTGGACCATCTGCCAACGGATCTGCTCTTGTGCAACTTCATCAGATCTCCTCTTCATCTTTTGTTTGCTCTAAGGAGAACAACCCGCAAATTATCTCCTTTAATCTTAGAGCTAAAATCCTTTGTCCCTGAAACTATTTTACTAAATTATCTCTCTATCTTTTTCTAGAATGTTCTTATCCTCTGCGCCCTCTCATATACGCACCACTCTCTTTGTGAAAAGACTGCCCCTCAGGTCTCTTTTATTTTTTTTCCCCTCTCACCTCAAGCCTATATTAATATTAGACTTGCCAATCCTGGGGAAAAGATTGTGCTATTCACCTTATCTACGGCCTTCGGGATTTTATAAACCACTTTGGTTCACCATTCACTCTACATTTTTTATGCCGCCCACATCTTAAGCCAGTCAATCCATATTTTTTGTAGTTTATTACTATTTTTGCTGTTTACCACATTTCCAAACTTAGTGTGATCCACAAATCGTTATTAGGTACGACCATGTCTAAGTCAGTAATACAGAAAGGGAAAAGGGCTGCATTGTTTCTCAGTCTGATGATTTCTCTCACACAAAAATAAGCTCACTGAAAAGTTTTAAAAATATGCTGTTTTTTTTTTCCCCCAGCATCAACCAGTATATGCACAGAGAGTGAAGAAATCTCACATTCAGAATGAATTGCGGCAAGTATAATGAATAAATGAAACATCTACACTGTTCCTTTTATAGGTTCCTGAGGCCCCGGTGTCCTTCACAATAAAATACCTTTGAACCACAGTCACGATTGTAATGTCAGAAATGCTGTAACCAGTTTGTATCCAGGAAGTTTAATTGAACAGCACATTCCAGGCCCTTCAGCACACAGTGTCTGTGCCGAACATGATGCCATGATCCTCGCTTATGTACCTGCACATAATCTATATCCCCTTCAAAAACCAGAGTGGTGGGGAAAGGGAAAGGGATTGGGAAATATGGGCTGTCTGTAGACGTCCCCTCACTTTATTTATTTATTTGGCATTTTCCCATGCAAATGGAGATGCAACTCCTGCCCTTTTATCTCTTCCATGCTATCTTCCAGGGCCAATGCAGTCCATCCTGCAGAAGCACTGATTCAGTTGCACATCTTCCAATTTATTGCTTTGTATTTGGCCTGCGGTCTCTTCTGCCTTGCTTGGATCACCAATCAAGATTGGATCACTTCTTTGCAAAATGCTTCTATTCAGTGTGCAAGAACATCCCTGAAATTCCTGTTACTTTTCACTTGAGTTCTCAATTCCACACCAATTTTACATCTGCCTTTGCCCTCCTATAATGCTCTTTGTAAGTGTGTTATTCTCTGAGTACATTGAACCAGTTCATGGAACTACTCTTTATTCTCTCCGCAGATGTGGCAGTACCTTTCTTTATCAAATTTGTCCCTTTGTTCTGTTTCCATCCATCAGTTTTTAAAGTAATTATTAATATTTTTTGTCTGCACCCTGTCACAGATGTTCACTATGATCTCTCCACTTCTCCATCCCTCTGCAACTTAACACATTTTCTCACTTTTCCAGCAGTCTAATGGAGGTTCCTTGACCTACTGACTTTGATTCTCTTCCCACTGATGCTGCTTGACCCACCAAGTTCCTTCATCAATTTTTGTTTGTGTTTCTGATTCCCAATATTCGCAGTGTTTTGTCCTCCAATTGCTACTCATCTGTTATTAGCTTGTAGTGTGATTTTTTTTTTTTCTGGGTGATTTTTCAAACTTCCCAATTATATTTTACAGAAGAGATCAACTAGGAGCATTCAAGCCACGGCCAGCTGTGTTAATATTGGAAACACTATTGGAGGAAGAAATCTGTGATCTCACAAGAGGATTGATCAGAAATGTTTTTGAGGAGTTTGCCAACATTCACCTGACCTCTATCATCATCAGTGAATTTCTGACAGAACTAATAGAGGAGACGATTAAACCAATTCTGCCACAAATTGTAGGTCACCTTGTTAGACAGAGAAGTGCCATGTTAATGTATCATGTTACATTTTTCTTATTGATAATCTGTTATTGACCCAGCAGCACATTGAAAAATCCTTTCTGTCATATTATATTATACTATCAAAATAATAGTCGGAGAAAATGTATTTTATTTGTTGGGATTTCAAAAAAACAAATGTAAAGAAAAACGTTCCTTTGTTTTTGATTATGTGCACCTCAAAGTACCTCACAATTAATGAGTGTGCTTAAATTGTTGTCACTGATGCATAAGGTAAAACTTGAAAGCCATTTTGTGCACAGCATCCTCCTGCCAGTAGCAATGTGATAATAAATCATGTATTTCTGCATTAATTAGGGTTAGATATTAAGCTGGGATTTCTTTGCTTCCCTTTAAGTTTTTTTGCTAGATGTCTCGCTGCAAAGATAAACCCGCAGCAGTGCAGTACTCCACTGAAGCATCAGCCTTGACCTTTGCGATTAAGTCTATGGGGTGGCACTTGAGCATATAACCTTTACGCATACTACCTGCTGGAAAAATGATGTGTGAAGTTTTAATATGGATTTTAAGCTATGGTAGATATGGAACCTCTGAAATGTAACCATTGTTACCACAGAGGGAACTTGCAAAAACCAATGTTGTCGGTTGGGAGCAAAATAATATTCAGCACTTTTTTACAAAAGTGGCATTGGATTTTCAAGTTCTTTGTTAATCATCTCATCAAAAAGGCTTCACCATGTAAACTTTCTCCAGAACTGCTCTACATTGTGGGACTGGAATGTGGACCTTGTGGAATTGTGGAATGTCGAACGTGGAGAGTGGACCTTAAGCAAATAATTCAACACCCTGGGCCAGCTTAAAGAGGAAAAGTCCTCTCCGGAAAATATTATTCCTTAATCGATACTGTCAAAAGTAGTATCATAGGGTTTGTTTCATTACACTTTATGAAGTGCTGACAGTGCAGTAGTATTTTTCCTACTTGTCTAAGTGTACTCATACAGTAGGTGTCTGTAACTGCACAACCACTGACCAAATTAACCCCGCTTATTAACCTCACAGGTGAAAGAAGCAGTAAATGAGGTGCTGCTGGAGGAGATCGTGCAGGAAGATATCCTTCCAGGCGTGTTAGATGAGGAAATGAGGCATGTTGCACTGCTACAGTTAAGTGAACATGCCTCTAAAGTATATGAACAGCAGCTAGGGGAGGTAAGAGATGATGGTGATGGATCCCTTGCATCACATTTAAATGATTATAATCATAATCATAATTTATTAGCCAAGTATGTTTTGCAACTTGTGAGGAATTTGGTTTGCCATACAATCATACCAAAATAGTATTTGTAAAAAAATCTATCCAATGTTCTGCTCTTACTGGGGTGAGTGGACACTGAATTCCAGCATTAGATTATAAAGTCAGAGTAAGCAATTCCAGCAGTTTGAGCAATAAAATTGGCCTTGCATTCCTGCTCTTGGGAAAGGAAAATAACAAACATTTGGGTCACTAATTCGTGATTGCTGACAAAGATACCCATATGCTCATTCAGGACATTTCTGCTTTATTCATGTCATTCTGCAGTCAATATCTGGCTGGTAATTTCTGTTATGCAGTATACCTCTGAAGAAATGCAGAGGATGCCTATGACTTCTTCAATCAAATGTTTTTTAGTTACAGATCATTCATTCAAATGTTAGTGCCAAGATTCATTCCAGTGCTGATTCAGCCAAAGTTTGAGGGATTAAGGTGAATGTTATAAATAAAATGGAAGTGTATCTCCTGCCACTTGGAGGATTTTCATTGGACAGCAATGAAAAGGCCAAATAAAGCAATAAATATCGCAACTTTTGGCTCCTGCAAAGACCCAGGCCAGGATCCATCGGGACTTGCACCTGATGTTTATTGATAATGGATAAATGCATTGTGTAGGAAATTGATTCATCTTGATATGCTGTATTTTATGCAAGGGATGGTCGAATCTGTAAATGGAGGACGTGAATATATCAATGGACAATATTTTGTAAAACCACATGCATAATCAAGCATTACTAATCAGCATACGTTTGTGCAGGTCAGAACATACGCTGGCAAGCGACTGATTGACATGTTTCTTTTGGAGATTATGTTGAAGGCTTTGGGAAATGAAGGGAGAGCATTCTCTGAAGAGGTTGAGCTGGACAGGATGTTAGATAGTAAGTTCTATTATGCTCACACCCACACACAGCAGAAAGCTTGGGATAAGCAACTAACAATGTACTGACAATGGAGCAACAGTGCTTTCCCATTGGGCTTTCCCATTTTTCTGCCCACATGCTGAGTTTGTTGTAACAAGTTGCCAAAGGTTTCCCAGCAAAGGATGAGGGACATACGAGTGCTTATGAGATTCCATCTCATCAGCTGAAGGCTGATAAATCTCCAGGGCCTGATGGTCTGCATCCCAGGGTACTTAAGGAAGTGGCTCTAGAAATTGTAGATGCATTGGTGATAATTTTCCAATGTTCTATAGACTCGGGATCAGTTCGTGTGGATTGGAGGGTAGCTAACGTTATCCCACTTTTTAAGAAGGGCGGGAGAGAGAAAACAGGAAATTATTGACCAGTTAGCCTGACAACGGTGGTGGGGAAGATGCTGGAGTCAATTATAAAAGATGAGATAGCCGAACATTTGGATAGCAGTAACAGGATCGGTCTGAGTCAGCATGGATTTACAAAGGGGAAAGCATGCTTGACTAATCTTCTGGAATTTTTTGAAGATGTAACTAGGAAAATGGACAAGGGAGAGCCAGTGGATGTAGTGTACCTGGACTTTCAGAAAGCATTTGATAAGGTCCCACATAGGAGATTAGTGGGCAAAATTAGGGCACATGGTATTGGGGGTAGAGTGCTGACATGGATAGAGAAGTGGTTGGCAGTCAAGAAACAAAGAGTGGGGAATAATGGGTCCCTTTCAGAGTGGCAAGCAGTGACTAATGGGGTACCGCAAGGCTCAGTGCTGGGACAGCAGCTATTTACAATATATATCAGTGATTTGGATTCAAAGTAACATTAGCAAATTTGCAGATGACACAAAGCTGGGTGGCAGTGTGAACTGTGCGGAGGATGATATGAGAATGCAGGGTGACTTGGACAGGTTGGGGGAGTGGGTAGATGCATGGCAGGTGAAGTTTAATGCGGATAAATGTGAGGTCATCCACTTTGGTAGCAAAAACAGGAAGGCAGATTACTATCTAAATGGCGTCAAGTTGGGAAAAGGGGAAGTACAACGGGATCTTGGGGTCCTTGTTCATCAATCTATGAAAGTAAGTATGTGTAAATACTACTATGTAAATGCAGGTACAGCAGGCAGTGAAGAAAGCAAATGACATGTTGGCCTCCGAGGGCAGTGGAGACAGGTTCTTATGGATGCTTTCAAGAGAGCTAGATAGGGCTCTTAAAAATAGCAGAGTCAGGGGATATGGGGAGAAGGCAGGAACGGGGTACTGATTGAGGATGATCAGCCATGATCACATTGAATGGCGGTGCGGGCTCGAAGGGCCGAATGGCCTACTCCTGCACCTATTGTCTATTGTCCATCCTTTCCTCTGTACCTTTTGTGTTGCTGAGGACGTTGCAGAATTTGCTGCCCAAAACCCAGAATATTATGTAGAAAAGATGGCAGGATGAGAAGAAATGGGTGGGATTCTATTTGGAGATACTAATTGATTTATAATTGCACTGAAGAGCAAGAGTTCATAACTCCAAGTCAGCTGAGAATGATATCACTGCGACAGAGCTGAGCAGGTGTATTCTCAAGCAAGTTCGCAATGAATGTTTCGTTTATTTTGTCACAGGATCTTTCTTTGCTGGTTGATAGCTGAGAAGAGTTACCTCATCCTTTTTCAGGTTCAATGCTTGACATCCTTTTGGACCAGTACCTCAACATCAGCCATTACAATTGTACAACCATTGACAATGTGGCACTGAAGGATTACCATGTGAAGGCTTTTACTGATGTGGTGAGTCCATATTTTTTACAACTGATTACCAGTATTTCCTTTTGGGATTTTATATCCTTCCCCTTCTGTAAAGCCACTATTTTTCTCAATAATAATTTTCATTTATTATTTTTACAATTTTACAAGGCAGGGGATTAAAAAAAACAATTTGCACTTCCAGTATTCCTTGGCAGCCACAAGCTAGCTGCTCTACACTACGTCCCCAAATACCCTTAAATAGAGCACAAGTTATGTAGAATAAAAATCCCCGAGCTTCAAACCTGTTTTCCTATAATCTACTCCCGACTTAGTTCAGTTCCCACCTGATTATACATGGACACATGGTCACTTTGAACTGGCTTGACAAGTTAAAGTAATACCAAACAGCTAAGAAGCTTATTGTGCCGGGCAGCATCTGTGGATTGACAACATTTCAGGTCGGAACCCTTCAGTGTGAAACAAAAGCATTATCTCTCTGTTTCCGTCTACAAATACTGCCTGACCCACTGAGTTCCTTCAGCAGTTTGATTTTTGCTCCAGATTCCAACATCTGCAGTCTCTTGTGTCTCCTGGCGCGCTACAGGCATTTTGACGTTGCATGTGCATTGAATGTTATGAGGAGAAGATAAGAATTCTCTGGGGTAACGTTGTCCACCACCCTGCAGTGAGATTGTCGGTGAGGCACCATTGAATTAATGATTGTCCTCTGTTTATCTTGAACAGGCGCTCAATGTGATCCTGACAGAAATGAGTGAACATATGGACGAGGACATGGCTGATCTTTTCGAGTATGAAAGACAAGTAGAGGAAGGAGACTTCATTGAAGAGAAATGAAGTGGATGACCTGGCTGCTAATGTCAGGGTGGCTCTTTGTATTCCAGCTTGCCGCATCAAAATAAGACAAACATAAATTTTCCATCTTCTCATAAGTTTAACAATCTGTAACAAAACTGTTTTTAAATTCAATTTGTTATTTGAACTAACTGTCTTACAGATGAACAGTAGCTATAAAGTTGGACAAAGCAAAGGAACACTTCCCTGCTTGGAGGACCTTGTTCAGCTATAAAGTGTTTTTATAAGGATTGCACTTGAAACAATGCATCCGTTGATCAGTTCTTCAGGGGACTTTAAGTTTCATTTATGGAAAAGTCACTTGACAAAAGATCTTTTCACTTCAGGAGTCGCTTGGACACTTCTTCATCTTGCAGTGAAATGGTAACGTGTGTACAACTGTGAAGATGACTTCAGGACCATTTCTTCTCCACAGATTAATAATTGCCATTCTGCTTCCTTATGCCTTGATCATTGCCACATTCAGTTATTCTAATCAAGTGTCTTCAGTTTTGAGGAATTTGATGCACAGATTAATTGATAATGTTAAATTAATTGGTCATGTTGCACAATTAAAAAAAAAAAACAGAATAGACAATAACTGACACTGCAATGTGATGCTGTCTGAAATCTAATGAAGTGGTTCAGGAGGTTCATTTATTGAACGACAGATACTCAGAGATGAGCAACTATGAAGAATGACATAACACATTTTTTAATGGAGGAAAGTTGTGATGAAATTGCTGGTAGTTTGGGGGAATAATAGCCAATAGCATGGTACCTATGACTGATCTTAGAGAATCTCACTTGCAGCAAGTGGGTTTAGGAGTTGAGAAAAAGTATTAATCTCCAGCCTACCCTAGCCCTCTGTCAATTTAGGTGACAGTCTTGGTTCTGTGATAGCACTTTAATCGCTGAGCCAGAAGGATGGTGGATTCAAGCCCAACTTCCGAGATTTAAACACAAAATATTGGCCGACACAATAACTCAATACTGATTATGCATAAACTAGAGCCTCCACCTTTGCTTTAATAAAAAGCGTGTTTAAGTCCCATCTTGGTTATTGTGCCTATGACCAGGCCTCATTTCAGCTTATTCAAAATTCCGTTTCATACTTTGATTCCCTGTGAATAATATTGCACAAGAAGTTTGTTAGAATGGTGATGACCGAGACCGAAGAGGGACCTTCGGGTTGTATTGAATACTATTGTAACTTTGTCAGCGCCCTATACGTGGCAACTCTTTGCATCCTTTGTGTATTGTGTGCAAAACAAAGAATTTCATTGTATCAAGTACATGTGACAAAGTATTATCATCATGATAAAATACTTCAGTTGCCTCAAGTGAGTAGATTAACAGTGGCTGTTATCATTAAAGAAGGCACGGGGATGATTTGTGGAAATGCGAAAACAAAAATACTGTGAAATATGAGCTGGTGTGAAGACAATGGTGGAAGTAAATTTAATAATAACATAAAAGAATCTACACGAGACATGAATGGGAAAATATACAAAGCTATCCTAACCTATACACCTGGACCATTTCCGACACTAACTTCCATCTGGCACTCAAATACACCAGGACCATTAACGACATGAAGAAGGGTTTCGAACCGAAACGTTGCCTATTTCCTTCGCTCCATAGATGCTGCCTCACCTGCTGAGTTTCTCTAGCATTTTTGTCTATCTTTGATTTTCCAGCATTTGCAGTTCCTTCTTAAACAAAGCTATCCTAAACACTGCTTCTGAATACTTTCTTGTTTAAACCTTTTTATTATTTAAATGTTTTTAACAACATCCAATACATATGAGTTTTTAAGCTATTGAGTCAAACTCCTACTCATTAAATGCATTCATTTGGGTGCTGAGAGGATATCACTTCCAATGTAGTACGGGCACCACAGTTAGCATTTTTACTTCTGGGGTGGAAAGTAATCATGGTTCACTGGCCATGTTCAATGACCTTCTGTAAGATATATTTGGATGGTGGATAAGGGCAGAATCAGTCTACATTTGAATGATACCCACATTTAAAAAGCACACTGACACACTGAAAGCTTTACTATTACAAATAATATTCTTGCACACATCACCAGGTCTGCTCCCTGGCTAACTTAATTCCTACCCATCCAAGAGAACCTTCCAGGCAGTGGAGGGCTTTAACCGAGCCGGCTGCTTGCCCCTTTTCCGGGGATACATCCGTGCCCGGGTGCGGTTAGAGAGGGAATACGCCCTGTCCAAGACACCCTGAGGGAGTTCTGCGACCGCTGGGCACCCCAGGGTGTTGAATGTATCCTCAATAAGGATTGTATCATAGCTGTATAATAATTCATTATGAATACATGTTTGTATTGTATTATGTGGTGGGTTCTGGCTTATTTTATTGTACTGTATATATTATTTTTTAATAATTGAATACATTATTTGATTAAAAAAAAGAGAACCTGGATCATTCCAGTCTCTGTAAATTGACATTAAATGTCCCGTTCTTCCATTGCATTGGGAAGGGTCTTGTTTTAACACGCCCCAAAGGATTTCAGCTCAGAGAAAACACTTGATCACGTGGATTTGGTAAAACGATGGATTAAGTTCCATCTTTATAATTGGTGCTCAGTGTTGGATACTTGTCTCGAGAGTTACCTTCCACTGAACTTGGATTTACATTTATGTTTCAATTATTATTTGGTTTGGCTGCAATTGGAGTATTGCATGCAGTTCTGGTCACCCCATTACAGGAAGGATGTGGAGGCTTTGAAGAGGGATACCAGAATAATGTGTGGATTAAGGGATATGAGCTACAGGAAGAGGCTGAACAGATTTGGATTGTTTTCTCTGGAATACCGGGGGGGGGGGGGGGGCCCGGGTCCCAATCGTGTTATATAAAATGATGTGAGGCAAGAGTTTTTAGGGTAGACAGTCAAACGTTTTTCTACAACTGTTGCACTACTCTGCTGCCCATACAAATTAGAAAGCCGTGGAATTTTCCGTCTTTTATGTTTTTGAGTAAAGCATAAATGTCACAGAATACAAATAATGGAAATCAACTTTTATTGTTCACTATCTTGTCCAGTAAACTGCTGCAGTGCCTGAGATAGTTCTTCTCGTTTAGCTTGGATTAATTCAGGCACCTGTTCTAAATGAGACTGAATCCACTCACTGAAAAATAAAAGTAAATGATTATTGCGATATACAAGGGGCCGTGTGGATACATCCGTGATGTTGGGAATATTCGTTGTGAACATAAGAGGAAGATTTACTTTACATCTCTAACACTTCTTGAATGTATTTGAAGAATCTGAAGGCAAAGCTTCGCTCTTTATATAACCTGCTATTAATTACTTGAGCAGTACAGAATTATAAAATCAGTTAATTGAAGATTTATCTTCACAGTTGCCTAAGCATCAGATGCTGCTTTTATTCTAACTTCTTTAACATCATAAAAATGTTGTCATTACCTGCCCGATTGAATAGTGGGATGTGTACGCAGCTCGGTAATAATACGTTGTGCAGATTCATACAGTTGCTGTCCATATGCTCTTAGAGCATCAATAGGCCCAGATGAGGAACTGGTTTCTTCCACAGGGGCAGCATCACAAGCTGTAAATTAGAGATGAAAGATACAGAGATTAGCAGCTAAAAAAGATAATGCCTGTGCATGTCAAAGTATGAAAATATACAAACTAAGTCAGGAGACACGGCAAAAATCCAAACTCCATTCAAACAATATTTTATCTTAGCCAATTGTTTCACCATGATAAAAGGGCTGATTTTAACAATGACAGGTAATTCAGGTTATGGAAGAATAAGGATGAGTACTAATGGCTCCGGCTCCAAAATGCCACTAATTGACAGTGACTCAAATTAATCCCCAATTTATAGTATTTCAGAGTGTATGAAGATGGAACTTTGGATGGGAGCAAACAATCTCTTATTAGTAAATAACATTGAACTAATGGAATCCCAACACTTTTTTTTCATTGAAATTGTTATTAATGGAAAAAGAAATGTTTGGTAGGAGTGCGGTCAAGCTTCGGCTTTAACTGCGGTGGGAGAGTTTGATAAGGCAGTGCGGAGGGACTCTCATTTCTAAACTGAGCTATGTAGAATTGACGAGAGTTCAGAGCTGATTGGGTATAAAAGGTGTTCACAGTTCCATTCCCCAGTGCTCAAAGTTTTTCATTTTAGATAATAAGTACCTGAGGAAATAATGCAATTTGTTATCTTTATCTCTGAGGAATACACAAGTCGTATACAAAAACAAACTGCAGGAGGACCCAAGTGAGTCAGGCAGCATTTGTGGAGGGAACTGGTCAGACGATATTTTGGGTCAGGACCCTTCAGAGTGGAGAAGTAGAGGGGAGCTAGCTGATAGAAGGAGGTGAGGGGTACAGTGAGGCTAGACATGTCCCGACCTGAAACATTGTATATTTCCCTCTACAGATGTTGCTTGACCTGCTAAGTTCCTCCAATTGTTTGTATTTTGCACAAGATTCCAGCATCTGCAGGCCTATGTTGTCCTAAGAATCATATACTTACCAGCCAGTGTTGCAACCAACAGAACCAGAGCTGTGATTTGAATCTTCATTTTGATTATTTTCGCCTTTCTGTTTTCTGGATTGAATTAGATAAGTTGCAGTTAGTGAAGAATGTTGTTGAGTTAGTGAACAAACACTAGTGAGTAGGCTGTTTAATTGTTGGTTGAATTTCCAGAATAACTGGAAGCTGCTCTGGAATTGTCTTTATTGCACTTCACTCCAGAGGAGTAAAAAAATGTTACGCAATGGATTGGTAGACTTTGATCTCCTCAGCACGTGATGGCAAAAGTGGAAACGGTGACATTTCCATTCACTCCTCCAACATGAGCCAAGCTTTTAAATTATCCCTCTCATTTCCATTCTCGCCTTGGTTTCCGACATTGTTCCAAAATGGGTCAAAGTCAAAATAGCACCACCACTTCTTCTAATGAGAGCCATATGAATTTAACACTGATTTAAAAACACATATTATTTATATATAAATGTTTTATTCTGTATTTGAAGCATTCTATCGGATTATTTAATAATTTTGGACCTGTTTCCATGCTGTATTTCTAAACTAAACTATAGCAGAAATAATCAGCGTTAATTATGGCTGATTGCACACCTCCCTAGGCTGACTTGAGGTTAGCTAAATTATCAGCATGGGCCAATCAGTTTTAGACTTTATAAATACAGCACGGAAACAGGCCCCATACACTACTATCCTACTCTCTAAAGGACAATTTATAATTTTACCGTGACCAATTAACCTACGTTTTTGGAATGTGGGAAGAAACCGGAGCACCTGGTGAAGTCACGCAGGGCCACAGGGAGAATGTACAAATGCCATTGTTAGAATCGAACCTGAGTCTCTGGCGCTGTAAGGCAGCAGCTCCACCACAACACCACTGTGCTGCCCTGAAATACGACCAGAAAATGCAAAGATTGTTTCTCTAGATGGACGTTGAGATTTTTCTGCCATTGAATCCAATTGATTCTAAAATGACAACAAGGATGTGGGAACTGAGAGCCAGAGGCAGCATGTACCCAATTTTTAGAGGTCAAAATAGTTAAAGAGTGGGAGATGGTAAAATTAAGAGGTAGGTAAATGTCCGCCATGGCTTAGTTGGTTGAGTGTTTGCATTGACTCAGAGATTTACCAATAACAAATTAGACTGATACTCCACTGCTTTACTGAGGGACTGCCACAGAGCTGGATGGTAAGAAGTTACATTGAGAAGCCCTCAGTCCTCGATGGTGCAGTTAAAAGTTTCCTGAAACTATTTTGCAAAAGGGCAAGTTTTTTGGCCAACACCAACATTGCTAAATCTCAAATATCTAGTTATCAATCCCTAAATAGCCATGCAGTCCAACAATGAGCGGTTGAGTTTTCTAGAACAGAAACCGTACATTAAAACAGGCACGTTATTGCTTTTAGATGCTTTGGAGACATCCAAGTCTATAAGTTTGAATCCATGTCCACACATTAACAATGAGAAGAGAAATTAAGTTGAATGGAGCCTTTCAGTATTCCTAGCTTTTAAGCTCCAGAGAAATTGATCGTTGAATAGCCATGCTGCCAATGCAAGAAAGTAGACATATATCAATGGACATGGCTATTTTTGCATATAGATACGCAAAGACTTGTGGACAGTGAACAATCTTGAATTTGTGGTATAACATAAGAAGGGTCACCAGCCCATTTTCCATCCCTACCTGATTTTATAATCCTGGTTCCGATACAAATTCTAAGGGAGGGGATGGAAAGCTGATTGATAATTTGTCATATATATTTCTTGCAATGCACAAAGTAAAAGGTCTAGAAATGTATCCGTGTAAAGCTGTAACAAGCGGCATTGCAGTATTTAAAAACTCTCCGATGCAAATCACCTAATTTTGCCCACATATTTCGGTCTACCGTAACACCAGCTGTTGACATTGTAACCTAATCTTCCTTCCCTCTCCACCTACATTTCTTCCTCTGGTTTGGTAGAATGAGGGCTGAGTTATTAAAACTTCTGTGACAGATCAGGACGCTGCACAGATAGAATCACATGGAAGATTCAGATTCCAACCCGAATCACATCTTGAAATCTAGTGTGTAGTTCATATTTGTTTTTTTTTTGTAATTTTAGTTTTTTAAAACTGCTTATAAAACTAGTCAATGCCACAATATTTCAACGTTGTTCCCTTTGGGTTATTTTTTTCTGTTTCCTTTCATTTCCCTCTTCCTTTTAATAGACATTTCTAAACCTGGTTACATTTTCAGTTAGGAGTAACCACAAATAATCTCTCTGATTCACATATTCTCTATTTTTTAAATGGAATTAAAATATTGATTAAATAATAAGTTGATTCAAATAACAGCTCTCATCTTGGCCCGTGATGCAGAAAGAAGCAACTCTTACCTCAAACTGTGCAAGTTTCTTTGAGCTTCTGTGAAACAAGTTGCCCAGGTATATATACACATATTATATAGCCTGATAAGGTTGATTGGATTAAGATAGGTAAATTCTGTTGACTAATGATCAATTGTTGCTTGCTCTTGTGACAAGAATTTTGAAAGTTCGTTGGCATCTCTGCTGATCTAGCAGCCTGTGTACCTCGAGGTTAAATCAATACATCTGTACCCAAGTACCTAAGCTGCACTGCAACACTATATGCTGTACATATAGTGTTGCGTTAAGTTGCCCTGATCGCATAACCTTGATGCATTCTCATTTATATGAATATTTTGGAACAAATCTATACTCGAGTTGATAAAGCCTATTTTTTTCAGGCAGCCGAAGTTGGGTTTGGGGACGGTGCTTTTCAGAAAAAAGGAAACATAATCTTGAACTTAAAGCCAAACTATTGGAGTGAGTGAAGGAAACCATTTCACACAGAACGGACAATTAACTCCTGGAATGGTCCCAATAAAAAAACAGTATGGATGCAGCGGAGACTAATATAAATGTTCACGGCTTTAATCAGAACATTTTTGTTTTATAATTTAATCAAGAAATTGTGAAACAAATATTATTGTTTTGGCATTTCTCAATTCTCAGGCAGGGGATATCATTGGCATGGCCAGTATTAGAATGCAGAACAGTACACCACAGTGCCAAACATGATGCCAAGTTACACTGATCTCATCTGCATGTGCTTCATATCCCTCTATTCTCTGCACCTCCATGTGTCTATCTAAAAGCCTCTTAAAGGCCACTATCTGCCTCCACCACCACCACCACCCTTGGCAATACGTTCTAGGCCTCTGCGTAAACTTTCCCCGCACATCTCCATTAAACATTTCCCCTCGCACCTTATAACTATGCCCCCTACTGTTGGACATCTCGACCCTGGGAGAAAGGTTATGACTGTCTACCCTATCTATGCCTCTCATAATTTTTCATACTAATATTTATTGCCCATCCATAATTGTCCTTGAGAAAGTGGTGGTGAACTTCCTTCTTCAACTTGCAACCTTTCTGGTGAGGGACATTCACAATGTTGATCGTGGAGTTTCAGGATTTAAATGCAATGAGCGTGAAAAGACATTGCCCAACCTGCTGGAAAGAACAAGGACAAAGGACCTTTGGCCTAAACATTCATTCTTGTTTCCTATTTTCTCCTTTATTTCTTTATTTTTATTTAAGATTAATTAATCATTATATGTTCCTGCATTTAGTCCAGTACAACTATTGACAAACTTGCAAATGAGATATGATATCCTTTTTGTCTGATGAGGTTTCCATTCTTAATTTTAATATCAAATGCTATTTATTTTATTTATTCATGTGTGTATATATTTATATAATGGTATATGGACACACTGATCTGTTCTGCAGTCATGCCTACTATGTTCTGTTGTGCTGAAGCAAAGCAAGAATGTCATTGTCCTATCAGGGACAC
Organism: Raja brachyura; assembly: GCA_963514005.1. Next base: position 23,927,710 of record OY740806.1, on the reverse strand, counting down.
ATGACAATAAACGCTCTTGAATCTTGAATCTGTTGTGTTGACCATGTTAACGTTCTGAGGGTGGGCATTGGACTTCTATGATAAGTGATAAATACTGAACAACAAAGTTAGCTGGAAATTACATTTAAGATAATTGAAAATGCCAGAGGGGTAACGAGATTTAATTTTACACAGCCAGTGATTTTCATTCATAATAGACTGCATGAAGTGGTAATGGTTTATTGGCGCTCACAATGACTGATTACCTGTGCTATGAAACCCTCTCACCAGAAATCAGATTGCCGAGTCCTGATTTTTTCAGTGGTCTGTGATTGAAAAGTGTGAGCAATATGTGGCAATTTATGGTCAAATCACACCAGATAAGAATTTGACTGGACACTATTGCAGATTATAACTTCAATACAATATTCACTTCAGGAACATGCAATGGCATTGTCCTCCTTGAAATCCTCTTTCAGGAGCCTTGCAGGGCAAACTCGGCCATATTGTGGGCAATTATTAAATGGGAACTCCTGAGTCAACATGGTCTTAAAGTCTTAGTACCATGTTAGGTGGCAGCAACATAAGTAAACGTTTTAGCTATATCCCAGAACTAAAGCGATTCCCAGCAGAGAGAGCAACTGTTGTTTAATATGTGGCATCAAGGAGTGCTGTAAAACTGAAGTCACCAGGTATCAAGGGAAGCAGGGTTGGGGTCATGGCTCATATGAGAAGATGGTTCTGGTTGTTGGGTCCATCATCTTCAAAGCACATTAGGCATGTGAAGAAATATACTCCATTTGCTTGGATGTGTGCAGGGCTAACAACTCTCAAGCAGGGCAGAGCAGTCTCCTTGATCAGCTCCATATTAACATTGAGCATTGGCACACAATGGCTGCGGTGTATGCTATCTATAAAATGCATGTACTCTCCCAGACTGCTTCCTAAACCTGTGACCTCTAAACCAAGAAGAACAGGTAGACCAGGTACAGGGGCACATTACCACCAGCAGCTTCCCATTCAAATTGCACATAATGTTGATTCATAAATGTATTGCTGACCTTTCATTGTTAGTGGTTCTAATTCCTGGAACATCCTACACGGCAGTATCATACAATGACCATTGTGGCTTAAGGAGGTATCTGACCACCAGCAATGGCAATTGGAGTAGTCATGGTAATATATGCTGTCCTTTTCAGTAATGCCTAGACATTGAAATATGATAATTAAACAAAAACGAGCAGATCGCCTAAATCAAATAGGTATGAATTGAAGAGCTAGATATTGGATTGGTATAAGTTGAATGGGTGGAAATTTGGGGAACTGGTCATTGTGAATCGAGCGGTTATTCTTATTCCATCTCCTTTCCACACAGTCAGTTTGGTTAATATTACATATGAGTATTGGTGGGTATTTGAAAGTGGCATTTCACAACTGAAACTTCCTCCTTACCTGATATCCACACACACAACTTTATACCACTACTTGTTTTAGCCTGGGATCCTTGTGGTCTCCATGACTGAGTTGCAAATATCAGGATCCCAAAATGATCCTGATGGAAGGAGAGCTGGAAGCACAGGTTTGGGCGAGTCACGATAAGAGCAAACTAAAACAAACTGGAAAAAATTAGTTTGAAATCAAACAGATGACCTTCCACGGACACACGATATGAATTAATCACTCACTGTGGCACTGTTCTTCAGAGACCACAGACCAAAGTGGAGGCCCCAGTTAGTAATAATTCAATTGGCGCCAGAAGTGCCTTCATCTAGGAAGCACAGCTCCACCAGGTCAGGGAACCAAAGATTCCAATCTTCAAATGTTACTTGCTAACCCTTTCTGGGGCCGGAAGATGTGATAAGGCTCTTCTGGGAAACCCAGTCTGACCCATTCTATCAGTGAGGTTTACAAACAGGAATGTCAATTGGATACGGTTGTTATTGATCACGACATAACCAGGACCCCAGAAAGAGCAGTGATAAAATCCTATTTTTTCTGGACAGAGATCAGTATATCACTGAATCATCAGGTGATGAGTTGGCCTCAGGCTTTTGCTGATTTTTGGCCTTTAAAGTTTCTTCACAAAACACAACACATATCCTTGGACTTTGCACAGATGATAAATTAGCTCCACAGTCATCAATTTGGTGGTATGAGCTGTAACCTGAGTTCACAGATATTTGTAGGCTACTTGGAACAATATTTACTCTTGGTTACAGTTTTACTAACCTCTCTGATATCAGTGTGAGATAACCCACTGGTTGAAGGAGAGTTATTTTGCGTTTTTAAGGATTTGTCCCTTGAATAAAATTCAGATTTAATGCCGTCCAGCAATTCTTGTGCCTGTAAAAAGGGTCTTGGTGAGTGAGGTGAGATGCAAAGGATGAGGTGTTGAAGGAATGGGTGTAACGGCTAGATAACACCAAGATAAAAACAGTCATAGAGTCATAATGTCATACAACATGGAAGCAGTTCCTTCGGCCCAACTTGCCCATGCTGAACAAGATGCCCCATTACACTAGTCCTATCTACTCGTGTTTCATATCTCTCTGAACCTTTTCTCCATTCACCTGCCCAAATGACCTTGAAACCTGTCATAGTACCTGCCTCAACTACCTCGTCTTCCAACTCGTTCCACATACCCACCACCTTCTGTGTGGAAAAGGGCGCCCCTTTGGTTCTTATTAAATCTTTCCCCTCTCACTTTAAACATTTGTCCTCTTGTTCTCGATTCCCCTACACTGGGTAAAAGACATAGAAACATAGAAACATAGAAAATAGGTGCAGGAGTAGGCCATTCGGCCCTTCGAGCCTGCACCGCCATTCAATGTGATCATGGCTGATCATCCAACTCAGTATCCCGTACCTGCCTTCTCTCCATACCCCCTGACCCCTTTAGCCACAAGTGCCACATCTAACGCCCTCTTAAATATAGCCAATGAACTGGCCTCAACTACCTTCTGTGGCAGAGAATTCCAGAGACTCACCACTCTCTGTGTAAAGAATGTTTTCCTCATTTCGGTCCTAAAGGAATTCCCCCTTATCCTTAGACTGTGACCCCTTGTTCTGGACTCCCCCAACATCGGGAACAATCTTCCAGCATCTAGCTTGTCCAACCCCTTAAGAATTTTGTAAGTTTCTATAAGATCCCCCCTCAATCTTCTAAATTCCAGCGAGTACAAGCCGAGTCTATCCAATCTTTCCTCATATGAAAGTCCTGACATCCCAGGAATCAGTCTGGTGAATCTTTCTGTACCCTCTCTATGGCAAGGATGTCTTTCCTCAGATTTGGAGACCAAAACTGTACGCAATACTCCAGGTGTGGCCTCACCAAAACCCTGTACAACTGCAGTAGAACCTCCCTGCTCCTATACTCAAATCCTTTCGCTATGAATGCTAACATACCATTTGCTTTCTTCACTGCCTGCTGCACCTGCATGCCTACTTTCAATGACTGGTGTACCATGACACCCAGGTCTCGTTGCATGTCCCCCTTTCCTAATCTGCCACCATTCAGATAATAGTCTACCCTCATGTTTTTGCCACCAAAGTGGATAACCTCACATTTATCCACATTATACTGCATCTGCCATGCATCTGCCCATTCACTCAGCCTATCCAAATCACCCTGCAGCCTCCAAGCATCCTCCTCACACCTAACTATACCCCCCAGCTTGGTATCATCTGCAAATTTGGAGATGTTGCATTGAATTCCCTCATCCAAATCATTAATATATATTGTAAATAGCTGGGGTCCCAGCACTGAGCCTTGCGGCACCCCACTAGTCACTGCCTGCCATTCTGAAAAGGACCCGTATACTCCTACCCTTTGCCTCCTGTCTGCTAGCCAGTTCTCTATCCACATCAATACTGAACCCCCAATACCGTGTGCTTTAAGTTTGTATGCTAATCTCTTATGCGGGACCTTGTCGAAAGCCTTCTGAAAGTCTAGATATAACACATCCACTGGTTCTCTCTTATCCACTCTACTAACATCCTCGAAAAATTCTATCAGATTTGTCAGACATGATTTACCTTTCGTAAATCCATGCTGACTTTGTCCAATGATTTCACCACTTTCCAAATGCGCTGCTATCCCATCTTTAATAACTGACTCTAGCAGTTTCCCCACTACCGATGTTAGACTAACTGGTCTGTAATTCCCCACTTTCTCTCTCCCTCCTTTTTTAAAAAGTGAGGTTACATTAGCTACCCTCCAATCCTCAGGAACTACTCCAGAATCTAAGGAATTTTGAAAAAAAATATCACTAATGCATCCACTATTTCTGTGGCTACCTCCTTGAGTACTCTGGGATGCAGACTATCTGGCCCTGGGGATTTATCGGCCTTCAATCTGTTCAATTTGCCCAACACCACCTCCCGGCTAACCTGGATTTCACTCAGTTCCTCCATCTTATTTGACCCCCGTTCCACTGCTATTTCCGGCAGATTATTTATGTCTTCCTTAGTGAAGACAGAACCAAAGTAGTTATTCAATTGGTCTGCCATGTCCTTGTTCCCCATGATCAATTCACCTGTTTCTGACTGCAAGGGACCAACATTTGTTTTAACTAGTCTCTTTCTCTTCACATATCTATAGAAACTTTTGCATCAGTTTTTATGTTCCCTGCCAGTTTCCTTTCATAATCTATTTTCCCTTTCCTAATTAAGCCCTTTGTCCTCCTCTGCTGGATTCTGAATTTCTCCCAGTCCTCCGGTAGGCTGCTTTTTCTGGCAAATTTGTATGCCTCATCTTTTGTTTTTATACTATCCCTGATTTCCCTTGTTATCCATGGATGCACCACCTTCCCCGATTTATTCTTTTGCCAAACTGGTATGAACAACTTTTGTACTTCATCCATGCAGTCTTTAAATACCTTCCATTGCACATCCACTGTCAACCCTTTAAGAATCACCTGCCAGTCTATCTTGGCCAATTCACATCTCATACCTTCAAAGTTACCTTTGTTCAAGTTCAGAACCCTTGTTTCTGACTTAATTTTGTCACTCTCCATCCTAATGAAGAACTCAACCATATTATGGTCACTCTTGCCCAAGGGGCCACGCACAACAAGACTGCTAACTAACCCTTCCTCATTACTCAATACCCAATCTAGAATAGCCTGCTCTCTCGTTGGTTCCTCCACATGTTGGTTGAGAAAACTATCCCGCATACATTCCAGGAAATCCTCTTCCTCAGCACCCCTGCCAATTTGATTCACCCAATCTACATGCAGATTGAAGTCACCCATTATAACCGTGACTAATTTCTAATTTCCTGTTTGATGCCATCCCCAACTCCAATACTACTGTTAGGTGGCCTGTACACAGCTCCCACTAGCGTTTTCTGCCCCTTAGAGTTTCGCAGCTCTACCCATATCGATTCCACATCCTCCACGCTAATGTCCTTCCTTTCTATTGCATTAATCTCCTCTCTCACCAGCAACGCTACCCCACCTCCTTTTCCTTTTCGTCTATCCCTCCTGAATATTGAATATCCCTGGATGTTTAGCTCCCAGCCTTGGTCATCCTGGAGCCATGTCTCCGTGATCCCAACTATAGCATAGTCATTAATCGCTATCTGCACCTTCAACTCATCCACCTTATTAACAATGCTCCTCGCATTGAGACACAAAGCCTTCAGGCTTGTTTTTACAACACTCTTACTCCTTATACAATTATGTTGACAAGTGGCCCCTTTCACATCGATCCCTATTACACTTGGCCATACTCTCCTATCCCTTTGTGATCTTTCTTTCCCGTTAATTCTGGGGTCATTAACCATCCCTTTACTCTCTTTCCCATTAACTCCGTTCTCGATTATCCCATTTGACACCCCACCCCCCTTATTCAGTTTAAAACCATCCGTGTAGCAGTGGCAAACCTGCCGGCCAGAATGCTGGTCCCCCACCTGTTAAGATGCAATCCGTCCCTTTTGTACAGTTTCCCCTTACTCCAAAACAGATCCCAGTGATCTAAGAATCTAAATCCCTGCCCCCTGCACCAGTTCCTCAGCCACACATTCAGGTCCCGTATCTCCCTGTTCCTGCTCTCGCCAGCATGAGGAACTGGAAGCAAACCGGAGATAACAACCCTGGAAGTCATGCTTTTCAGCATTTTTCCGAGCTCTCGGAAGTCCCGCTGCAAAATATTCATCCCCTTCTTTCCAACATCATTTGTGCCAACATGCACGACCACTTCCGGCTGTTCACCTTCACCCTTGAGGATTGTCTGCACTCTGTCCGTAACATCCTGGATCCTGGCACCAGGAAGGCAGCACACTATCCTGGAATTCCATCTGTTGCCGCAAAAACCCCTGTCCGTACCACTCACAATGGAGTCTCTAACTACAATGGCGTTGCCCGACTTTGGCCTCTTTGGTTTTGGCTCATCAGCCCTTTTTGTTTTGCAAGCCAGTCCGCCGCTCAGTGAGATACCGTCTTCTGTCCCGGCAGCTTCCACGTGGGTGAACCTGTTCACAAGAGGTACAACACCTGGGGACCTTTGCATTCCATGTTTTCCTCCCTTTCTCACCGTCACCCACCTTCTCTCTTCTAGTGCCTTGGGTGTAACAATCTCACTGAAGGACTTGTCGAGGAAAGACTCAGTTTCTCGGATGAACCTGAGGTCATCCACTTGTTTCTCCAGTTCCCCAACACGGTCCTTCAGGAGCTGTACCTGGATGCACTTCTCACATTTGTAGCATCCAGAGGCACCAGCAGTGTCCTTGACCTGTGCCTGTACCCTATCTATTCCCCCGAAGATCGTATACACTTCTATAAGATCACCCCTCATCCTCACATGCTCCAAAGAAAAAAATCCTAACCTGCCCAACCTCTCTGTATATCTCAGGCCTTCGTCCTGACATCATTCTCATAAATCTCTGCAACTTTCCATTTTAACAATTTCCTTCCTATAGCAGCATGACCACAACTGAATACATTACTCCAAATCTGACCTCACCAGTGTCTTGTTCAACTGTAACATAACATCCCAACTTCGATATTCAGTACCCTGAGTAATCAAGGACAAGGTACTGAAAGTCGTCGTGACCACCCTATCTACGTACGATGCCACTTTCAAGGAACTATGTCCCTGCGCTTGTAGATCGTTCTGCTATACCACATTCTCCAGGGCTCTGTCATTTCACTTCCCAAAATGCAATACCTCGCACTTATCTGCATTAAACTGCATTAATCATTCCTCAGCCAACTTGCCCAACTGAACAAGATCCTGCTATGATTTTTCATAACCATCTTTGCTATCTATGATATCACCCACTTTAGTATCATCTGCAAAAACATATTAATCATGCCTTGTACATTCTCATCCAAATCAAAATGTCCTGAGGTTGTATTTATTTAAAAATAGAAACTCTTGATTATAATAACAATGGCACATCATTGAAATGACCTCAAAAAAATGTATTATCACTTAATTGTCGAAAAAAACGCTATCCTTATGAATTTAATTCTGCATTTGGAATCGACAATATGGCTGCACAACATGAGTCATAGTAGATGAGTAGATGAAGCTTGAAATGTCAGATAGAAACAGAAAATGCCAGAAGTACACAGAAGATGAGGAGAGAAATTAAGTTCATGTTTCAGGTCAAGAATCTTTTTTTATCAGAACTGGTCACAAATGTTGAGTATTTCCACCATTCTCTCTCTCGCTTTTCTTCACCCTGTTCGGGTGATAATTGAGAACCTGGGCAAGGTTGTAATTAGCCACAAATATTTGCCAAGCCCTTCCTCCCTCATTGAACTGTTATAGATTGCCCGCAACACCCAAACTCACTGTAAGAAGATGACAATGACGGATACATGGTGGGATGGAAGGATGAATCCGTTAAGAAATACAAATTATTTTGATAGCGGACCCGTGAAAACGTCTCCTCCCCTCGGTCCACAGGACTGAGTCACGCTGAAGAGGATGTTCCAATTTAAACCGAATCCTTCAATCTGTATAGGAAGTCTCCAGTTGGGTTTGAGTCTTAATTGTCTTAATTACGGTCAAGTTCCACCAGTGATCCATTTGAAATGTAAGCTAATTTTGTTAAGACCAGAGCAGGAGTGACTGTAATGTGGATTTAACAGAGCGTTAGATAGAGCGCTAAGGGCTAGTGGAGTCAAGGGATATGGGGAGAAGGCAGGCACGGGTTATTGATAAGGGACGATCAGCCATGATCACAAAGAATGGTGGTGCTGGCTCGAAGGGCCGAATGGCCTCCTCCTGTACCTATTTTCTATGTTTCTATGTTATTATGAACTAGGGTAGCATTTGAATTATGTCCATTTGGGTGTCCCTGGACCAACTGCTCTACAGTATATAGGTGACTGAGTGAAGGAGGAGAAATAACCTGTCTATGAAATCTTCTATATCTTTCCACATTCTAAACACATTTAAAGTAATTCTGAGGGTTACACAAAAAGCTGGAGAAACCCAGCGGGTGCAGCAGCATCTAAGGAGCGAAGGAGATAGGCGACGTTTCGGGTCGAGACCCTTATTCAGACTTAAAGTAATTCTGAGTTTCTTCATTTTACTGCTGTAAGATTGTTTTTAAAAACTCTAGCATAATTAACACTGGTACTCTCTGATCAAAATGTTCTAATTATTGGCCGTATATCAACCATTATGTAGTCATGAAATTCATTGAACTTGCTGCGAGACTGGTAAAATGAGCCATTCTGTTCCAGGATGTGAACTTTGATTATGCCTTTGTGTTTCTAACTCTATAAACATGCACAGCACACTTTGTGTTTGGTTAACTAACAGTCACGCTATTGCAAGCACAACATTGGACTTTAGACAACGGATTAATCCACAAATAATGCATCTATGTGTGAGGACACAGAGAGAGAGAGAGAGTTTGAGTGTGAAAGTATTCACATGCCTTTGTAAGAATATATGTGGATTTGTTTGTGAGAATCCAACACAATGAGCAAGATTGACTGTGAGTGGGTGTCTCCTTGTGATTCTCTTTAGAAACATAGAACATAGAAATTAGGTGCAGGAGTAGGCCATTCGGCCCTTCGAGCCTGCACTGCCATTCAATATGATCATGGCTGATCATCCAACTCAGTATCCCGTACCTGCCTTCTCTCCATACCCTCTGATCCCCTTAGCCACAAGGGCCACATCAAACTCCCTCTTAAATATAGCCAATGAACTGGCCTCAACTACCCTCTGTGGCAGAGAGTTCCAGAGACCCACCACTCTCTGTGTGAAAAAAGTCCTTCTCATCTCGGTCCTAAAGGATTTCCCCCTTATCCTTAAGCTGTGACCCCTTGTCCTGGACCTCCCCAACATCGGGAACAATCTTCCTGCATCTAGCCTGTCCAACCCCTTTCTTTGAGCATGTCCTTTGTGAGAGTGTCTGTGTGAATGTTTCAGTTGAGAGTGTGTTTCCTTTGACTGTTCCCTTGAAGTGTTTTATCTATGTGTGTCTGTCAGTGTGTATCTGTGTGTGTGTCTCTATGGGTGTATCTGTCCTGTGAAGCACCTTGTGGTCTGCCAATGTAACTGTGTCACTGAGAGTGTAAGATTTCTATGAGAGTGTCCCTCGGAGTGCGCAAATACAGAAAAAGAGTTGCAATATTTTCCGTGGAACTTCCAATGGCCTGCAGTTCACAGAAGTTAAATGAACTTAACATCGGAATATTATTGAGAAACAGGAGAGAGGGCGGGTTATTGATTGAACTGAGTGAATGATTCTTTAGTTTCAACATAATGCAGATTGGCACAGGCTGGGCTATTTTTTCCACTGAAACCATTGCCTTTCTGAAATAGAAAAACATATTATTCCCCTAACATTATAATATTAGCAAAAGGAGAAAAACATGAAGGAGGCAAGAGAGCCAGGGTTATGAAGGGGAGAGGTGGATAGAGGCAGGGGAGAGCCCAGGTAGAGAATACAGAAAAGGGAGAGGGACAGGAAGGGCAGGGGAGGATAGAGAAGCAGAGGACAGAAGACAAAGAAACCATTGGAGTAGGAGAGAGAAGGGGTTAGAGCAGGATGGTGAGGATAAAGAGGTGGAAGAGGAATGGTAGAGGGGGGGAGAGAAATGTCATCACTGCACTGTTTGCATAGAATAGGATTCTGATTTCACAATACACACGCACAAGGCTACTGTGCAATAGCTTTAATCAAACTCTTTGAATCACTTCCCTCTGGAAGGCGACTCCGGACTGTCAAAGCTGCCACAGCCAGACATCAAAACAGTTTTTATCCACGAGTAGTTGCTCTACTCAACAGCCAAAAATCTGTAGCCTCCCTTTGATCTGGTATTTTGGTGGTTCACATGCTTGATCAATGGTGCTTTATCATTAATGTTTTATTATTATTAATGTTTAGTGTTTTCTGAGTCATTCATAACTGTCACTGTATGTCATGTTGTTACTTGTGGGTGGAGCGCCAAGGCAAATTCCTTGTATGTGAATACTCGGCCAATAAACTTACTTACTTTATTGCAGAGGGGATTCCAGGTATGCTTGTCTCATTAACCTCATCCAAGAATTCTGTCGGTGGATAAGCATGTCTTGGTCTTTCAGAATCTAAATGAGGTTTTCTATAACTGGCTGGCGGCTAGGGTGAACAACTCTCAGGATGTAGGGTGTGTGGGTTGCCTTTACCAGAGGTTGAGGGCAGTCACGGTGGCGTAGTGGTAGAGTGGCTGCCTTACTGCGGTGTTAAATTAAGCCTCTCTCTGGCCTCTCAGCTGAACACAAAGGAACTACAACCCGATTTTGAGATTTCTACTTAGTGTCAATATCTGTTCCGCAACCATTTTGTCTGTGGTAACTTTCAATTTGCAAGTTGGCTGCTATATTTCAAATGGTGACCACACTGCAAAAATATTCCATGGGTTGTAAAGCAGTGCGACTCCTTTAAAATATATATATATTTTTTCCATGGCTATTTAAAAATTGCAAGCCTAGAGGAAAATTGATACTAGAAATGCTCTCCTGGGTTAAATCTAACTGAAGCTGCCACAGGGCCACGTAGTAATTAAGATAACTCAAAAATAGCTTCAGTACCTTTGAAAAAATCTGCCTGGGATTGCTCATTAATATTACATTGCAACCTGAACAAGAACTCTTTTAAATAATTCCTTCTTCGCTATATCGGATGGTTGGCAGACATCGAGAGCTGTTTGCTTTCAGTGGCATGCAGGGTTTGGTTGAGCTGTAAAGAGAAGCTGTGCTTGGGCCTAGAGAAGAGTAGGCACCATAATTAGGGAGTCATTGGAGCTGAGTTTTTGAAGTTTCTTACTCTCCCGGTATCGGAGTTGGTCCAGTGTGTGGAGACCGGAACCTCTGAAGTAGTAGCTATCATTTAGGGTGAGGGTTTGAGTGAGATACAGAGCCCCAGGAGGAACAATATAATCACAGGATGAAAGTAAAAACATGGATGTTATGTTGAGGCTTCATGAGGCACTGGTCGGACTGTATTTGGATGATTGTGAGCAGTTTTGGGCCCAAATGATCCGAGGGATGATTCGCTCAATGTATGATGAGCGTTTGACGGCATGTACTGGCAAGAGTTTAGAAGGATGAGAGAGGACCTCATTGAAACTTCCCGCATAGTGAAAGGCTTGGACAGAGTGGATGTAGAGAAGATGTTTCCACTAGTGGTAGATTCTAGGACTAGAGGATGCAGCCTCAAAATAAAAGGACATACCTTTGGAAAGGAAATGAGGAGGAATTTCTGTACTCTGAAGGTGGTGAATCTATGTAATTCACTGCCACAGATGGTGGTGGAAGTCATTAAGTATTTTTAAAGTGGAGATTGACATGTTCTTGATTAGTAAGGGTGTCAAAGGTTCTGGTGAGAAGTCAGGAGAATGGGGTTGTGAGGGAAAGATAGATCAGCCATGACTGAATGGTGGTGTAGACTCGATGGGCCGAATGGGCCAATTTCTGCTCCTATGACTTACGAACTAATGATCTGTGCTGAGGGAGATTGTTCTCCTGCCAAGAGTCACGCTGCTACAACTCCGGAAATGGGCGGGGTTTCCATGCCTACAAGGTTAGCTGCACCAAATGTTACAAGCAGATTGGAAGTTTAAAGTTAGCAAGAGGAGTTGGTCCATTGGATTCTATAGTGTGTGTGTGAATGAGTGAGGTTTTGCCTGTTGGGATTATGTGCGGATCTGGAACTTATTCAGCCAAAGTCAACATTAAATGTGTTGGACAACTTTAGGAGAGAGAGCTGTTTTCCTCCAGTGACTTTGCTGCTGACACCTATATCAGTCCAAATGGTTATGGATTACATTGAACGGTCAACAAATTCTCATTATCTAGGTCAAAAACATCAAAATGTAAATGAGTAACTATAGTCTGAAACCATAAAGGGACCGAAATAAATTTGCATAGCATTTTAGAAGTTAAATATGAGTAAATCTCAGGTTTTCGCTTCCATTCCGAGAAAGATCGTACCTCGAAACATCCACCATGATAATCAAGACAGCTGTGATTTCAATCATCCTCACAATCTCGGGTTGGTATCTTTAATTTTCCTCTGATTATTTGGTGTGGTGCCTGATCTAAAGATAGGTTTTTGTACCATTCTCAGAATGGTTCTGAGAAACATCTTCACCGTATTCCAATACCCAATTGCAATTACTGAGCCCCATCTTTCCATCTTCATTACTCTGCACCTAGCTAACCCTGATATCAGTTTGATCTCCTTCAGTATAATGCATCAAGCCAGGCACACGACCGGAAAATGTATCACGGGGCAGTTGTACAGAGAGCTTGTGTTTAATAACTTGGTGTGTACATTGGAAAAAGTACGAGTGGTTATTCTTTAACAGGCAAGTTTATAACAGATGGATGCAAAAAAAAGAGTAGGTGAATGAGAGGAGGATTTGGTCATTGTTAAATGAACTTGGGTATATAAAAGGTGGATGACATATATAATTTGGTGCGACACAGGTAAGGATAAGTGGTGGGATTAAACAGGCAATATACAACAGGCAAGTGTTCAACAGACTGGTCCTAGATAGGCTGTGACTAAATAAATAACAAGTCGGTGTGCAACTGCCTGGTATTAAATTAGCACGTAAATACGGATTGGGAGTACAGCAGTTGGGTGTAAAACTGGTGGTTATTAAGCGAGCAGTTATGTAGTAGAAGGGTGTTTAACAAGTGATCAGCATAATACTGTGAGCTTAACTCTTCCACTGAAGATTAATTGCTCTCAATACACCTTCAGGTAACCAGCATGTGACAGTCCTGGTAGCTAACAGAATTATAGAACAATTACAGAATTACTGAACCTGCAGAGCAAAGCTATGATGTTAACACACGAACAGCCTTGGAAAGCAAAGGGCTTTGTCTCTGTTATCAGGGCAAATTCTTAACGTAGAACAAATCACGCCTGTGAAGTAAACTATAGATATATTGAGACACAGAATGCTGGTGTAACTCAGCATCTCTGGAGAAAAGGCAGAGAAAAGACGTTTCATTTAGAGACCCTTCATCAGGCTGTATAATATCAGACTGTTTAAATCATATCGATTTTTTAAAAAAATGTGCTCCTGCTCTATTCCTCCCATTTCCTTCCTCTCCGAAGGCTCTTTGGCCCATGAAGAAGATCAGTTACTAAATGCTTTGACTGATTGCATGAAGGAATTGAAGAACGATGCCAAAGATGGTACAGACCAGACCCATGGTTCAAATGTTGACCAGCGACACCTGTGAGTACCAGGTGTGAGGGGGGGTTATTAGTACGGGCTGGGATCCTGTCTAAAGAAACGGCAAAAAATATTGAATAAGAAAATGTAATTGAAAAGTTGGCAAAACAAATCTAAAGTGGTCAACCTACAAAAATTGATCAGACTTTGCAATGTGAATGGACTGAGCCAGCTTCAGTTATTGAGTGGAAGGCAATGATCTGCAAATGGTTGTTAGGTTAATGGGTGTTTGTTGGAGTAGGCCATTAGGCCCCTTGTGCTTTCTCTGTCATTCATCTCCTGTCTCAACACCATACTCCCACTCTCTTCCCATACCCACTATTAGCCAATTGTGTTGAAAAATGAATCCATATCCTTCTTAAATAAATTCAGTGATCTGCCCTATGCAGTTGTCCATAGTAGTGAATTTCACAAAATCGGTGCTAATCTCTCATCTTAGTCTTAATGTTTTACCTTATATCCCAAAGTTCTCGGCAACTGAGCTATGATTAAACAAAGGTATCAGGGATTTATGATAAAGAAATCATGTATGCCAAATGTACTGAAGTGTTTTGAGGCTACAACTGGTAGAGTATCCAGCGGATGTGGTGTGTTTGGAATTTTTTATGGCCTCTGATAAAGTCCCATGTAAGTGGCAACTACACTGGATACTAGCACAGATTGAAAATTGTCTCACAGGCAGGCAGCAGAGAGTAGGAAACAGAGGTGGCACAGCAAGGAACAGTGTCTGTTTAGTTTAGTTCAGTTTAGTTTGGAGATACAGCGCAGAAACAGGCCCTTCGGCCCACTGAGTCCGCACCAACCAGCGATCCCCACACTTTAACACTATCCTACACACACTAAGGACAATTTATACCAAGCTAATTAACCTACAAACCTGTGCATCTTTGGAGTGTGGGAAGAAACCGAAGATCTCGGAGAAATCCCATGTGGTCACAGGGAGAACGTACAAACTTCATACAGACAGCAGCCGTAGTCGGGATCGAACCCGGGACTCTGGCGCTGTAAGGCAGCAACTCTCCCACTGCGCCACCGTGCTGCCTTGTACCCCAAATAGCTGACAATATGCATTTGTGATTTGGATCAGGGAGTTGGGTGAGTCTGAGTCTGCCAGTAACATGAAACTGAGTGGGATTGTGAGCTATGAGAAAGGTGCTAAAAGGTTTCAAGCCAATTTAGACAATTTGAGTGAGTGGACATACTTGGGAGATGTCGTAAAACATAGATAGTGTGAAAAGGGGATAGAAAGTAACTAAGAGGGAGAGGCAGCATCTCTGCGGGAACATGCATAGATGGCATTTCCGGACTTTGTGTCTATGTTTGAAAATCAGCATCTGCAGTTCCTTGTGTCCTTGTGAAAACCACAAAGGCAGATTATTGCTTAAATGATAATAGCTTAGGTAATGTTGAGGTACAATGGCATATGTATTCTCTCGCATACCAGCTACTCATAGCAATCATGCCAGTGAAGCAAGCAGTTAAGAAGGCAAATGGTACATCGGCCATCGCGGGAGGTTTCGAGTACAGGAGAAACAATGACGCTGCAATTATACATGCCTTTGGTATAATTACAGTAGAATATTGTGTGCAATTTTAGTTTCCTTGCCTATGAAAGGGAAGAAGCTGAACAAAGATTCGCCAGACCGTATCCCAGATGGCAGGGTTCTCGCCTGAGGAGAATTTGGGTCAATTATGTTCACTGGAGTTTAGAAGAATAAAAACATATCTCATTGAAACATTCTGTCACAATGTTAGGGAACGAGTTCAGACATTTAGGATGGTAAGGAGGAGAACTTCTTCCTCTAGAGCTTAGTGAACCTGGGGAATTCTCTAACCACAATTCTCTAACGGTACCCCCCCCCCCCCCCCCCGGCGTCTATATTTAGGTTAGTTTAGAGATACAGCCCTTTGCCCATCAAGTCTCCATACGATCACCTCTACACTAGTTCTATCTTACACACAGAAGCCAATTAACCTACAAATCTGCACATCTTTGGAATGTGGGATGAAACCAGAGCGCCCAGAGAAAACCCACGTGGTCACAAGGAAACCGTACAAATTCCATTCAAAAAGCACCCATAGTTAGGATCGAACCTGGCGCTGTCAGGCAGCAAAACTACCGCTGCACCATTTCTAGGCACAAAAAGCTTTAAGGGGTCCAAAGAGATAGCAGGAACTTTTCATTGAGATGGGTTATCAGTCATGATTGTGGTCGTGTCCCGAAGAGCCAAATGACCTACTCCAGCCATATTTCCAATGTAGAAGGGTTTCGGCCCGAAACAATGCCTATTTCCTTCGCTCCATAGATGCTGCCGCACCCGCCGAGTTCCTCCAGAATTTTTGTCCACCTTCGATTTTCCAGCACCTGCAGTTCCTTCTTGAACACATTTCCCATGTATATATGTATCCATCACCAAATTCCCACCACAGGCACTAACTGTGAGGATGCTAGGGTAATCTCACTCTCCGCTATGTTCTGCATCTTTACTAAGTATCTAGTTCATAGTCATACAGGATGGAAATGGGTCCTTTGGCTCAATCTGCCCACACATGCTCAACCTGCCCACACCGGCCAGAATGTCCAATCTGCACTAGGTTGGGACCACCTACCTGCAATTGCCCCATATCCCTTTAAACTTGTCTTATCCATGTACTTGCCTAAATGTTTCTTAAACGTTGCGACAGTACCTGCCTCAACTATCACCTCTGGGTGCTCGATCCATACACGTACCACCCTCTATGGCCCTATGACTCTAAGTATCCAGTCACTAGGAAACTCTCAAGCAAAGCAGGTTTTGAAACTCATCTCCTTCCCTTTTCTTGTTGCTTCCCCCAGCATCACACCGTACAACCCGAGTCTGGCTCTCCTCAGAGACAACTTTGAAACAAAGATGTCAGAGAGAACAGATGCTATTCAGCAGCAGTTTGCGCAGCAGCTGGGCGACCTGAGTGATCGACTGTCGGCTGCCATCGAGAACGTGCGTCTGACCATGAGCCAGAACGTCGAGGCTCTTACACAAAGGCTGACGCCCATTGTCGAGAAACCCAGCCCTCAACACAACAACAGCAACAAACATCAGGGGCAGATATGGAATCCCAACAACAAGGACCTTCCGAACAACACCGACAACTCTAAGGAGGTGAGGGATGCACTGGGTCCATTCTTTCCGCAACTGCAAAAGAAAATCACCGAAGACATGGACAACCAGAGTGCGACAGCCCAAGGGGGAGGGAACACTGACAAACTTGACCAGGTCCTCGATGAACTGCTCAGCAAGTTGACTCCTATTCTCAAAGATGGTTTTAGAAAGGTGAGCCAAATGTCCAGCGAAATGGCCCTGAAAGCTTGTGTCAAATAATTTGAGTACAGAGTTAAGGACGAGGGAGAGAGAGAGAGAGAGAGAGACTTGTGATCCAAAAGGTGGTCCCTTACATTGGTAACTAACCAACTAACTGAAAGCAAACCTTACGACTGTTAAATGCTTGAAAACAAAATCTGGAGTCGTACAACAAAGATCTCAGCATCAACATCAAACAGTAAGTAGAATCGGTTGTTCACCAGTGGTGGCTACAAAAAGGACAACAAAATCGAGGAGAACCTGCAAAAGAAAATTCCCAGCCGTGTACAAACGTCAATCAGCAGAATTTTTAGTCTCAACCTTCAGCTGTGCCGATCTTCCACCACCAGCAATTAGAGAACTAAAAGGAAAAGTGCATAGCCAAACGACATCCCTGAACTGTGGAATTGCTTTGAAACTCAAAAATCCCTGACGTTGTTAAAAGCATTTTATCACTTTTCCAATTCATTTATTTGGGGGAAAGGATTGATTCTGGAGTCATTAATTAAAAGTTTCGAGCCTGATTTGTAGAATGTGGATTGCTGAACTCCCTCTTCTGTATCTCTGCAATCTCCATCAGTCTTGTAACTCTCTGTGATATCCATTCTGATACGCTGCTGCAATTCTGATCTCGAGTAACCTTGAGTTTAAGTATTCTAAAATTACTATCCGTGCCATTGAGGTCCCGCAGTAAGTTTCAACATTTCCTTTTCAAAAGGAAGGAAGCAAGCAAGGCAATTGACATAATAATGAGCAAGTAGACAAACTACAACTGTATAAAGTTACTAAACAATTAAAAGTTACATTTAGGAAAGCATACAGCTTGGAGAGAAGCTTGGTTTTGAAATGAATCAGCCGTCATAAACAGGAGAACCTGAAATGCTAACTCTCCATTCACAAGTTCTGCAACGTTTTACATTTTACTTCAACGTTTGCAGTATTTTACTTTTAGACATAAGTTATTAGATTAAAAAAACTTTAAAGGGAAACGAATGATGTGAATTACAAATGATGAGTGTCCACGCATTTCTTGTCCTTGTCCAACCGTCTGCAATCAAATCCCCCTTCATTTGTATCCATCTATTATTTGCCGGGCATTGACCAGCCACTCTCAGATTTCTTTCCCAACACCTTCCCTCCAACCCCCCCCCCCCCCCCCAACCCCCCACGCCCTTCCACCCCCTCCAATCAGTTTGAAGAAGGGGCCCGACCTGCAACAACACCTTTCCATGTTCTTCAGAGATGCTGCCTGGTCTGCTGAGTTAGTCTTTTTAGCTTAGTTTAGATATACAGTGCGAAAACAGACCCTCCATCCCACCGGGTCCGCGCCGACCAGCAATCCCGGTACACTAACACTATACTACACACACCAGGGACAATTTACATTTCCACCAAGACAATTAGCCTACAAATCTGTACGTTTTTGGAGTGTGGGGGGAAACTGGAGCTTCTCTGAGAAAACCCCGCAGATCACGGGGAGAACGTACAAACTCCGTGCAGACAAGCACCCATGGTCAGGATCGAACCTGGGTCTCTGCTGCTCAACCGCTGCGCCACCATGTCACCGGCATCTGCAGTTTGTAAACCGGCACCTGCGGTTCCTTGCTTTTAGTGTTTACCCTATAAAGTTGAGATTTTGGGAGGGAGACACAAGGAATTTGCAACCCAGATGCCACTGGACAACGTCGAGGAAAGCTCCAAACCCACCTGAAGTGGACAGCAGATATATTGACCTGGATTTTCAGGTCAGTGGCTAAGTGGTGCCCTCATTGCTGGCCTTGAAGAAACTTGCCTGCGATGAATAGGCGCTGCAGTGTGGATTTTTGCCTTTTCTTCGTGTGGCATAAAACCAGGCACAATCTGTCGGGAGTCTGTGGCATCCATTTCTTAAAGTGGGCTGACCTGCCAATCAAATTAATATTCCTCACCAATAATAAACAAGAAATAAAATTGCATTTTTTTTTACCAAAACAATAAGAAGTGCCATTTTTTATAAGAAAACAATAACAAATGAGACATATAAGCAGGGTCAAAGGAAAATCTGGAATCTCGTTAAAGGGACGGCACAATGGTATCATGGGTAGTGTTGCAGCCTCAGGGCTCCAACAGCCTGTGCTCAGTCTTCAACGTTGTTGCTGTCTGTGTGGACTGTATCCGTTCTCCCAGTGGTCACATAGATTTTCCTTGGGTGCTCTAATTTCCTCCCATATCCCAAAGCTGTGCAGAGTGGTAGATTAATTGGTTGCCATTAATTACACATAGTGGAGGTCAATGAAGCAGGTTGAAACTAATGGTCGTGTGAGAGAGATGAGTTTACAGTGGGGGAATGGATAATGGGATTGATATGGGAAAGACATTGATTCAAAGGGCAACTGGTCTACATCGAGAACAATATGAGGGGAAAAATTATAATTTTAAAATTCTAAAGGTTGCAAATGTTATTTTACAGAAATATAAGTAGCCACACCTCTAAAATGAGGTCTTTAGGGGGCAGGTGTGGTTCAAAAACAATTTTATCTCCTTAAAAACAGTGGTGCTTCTTTCAAGAGGATATCGTTTGCAACAGTTTTTATGGTGAGCAATGTGCAAAACTGGCTGAAGTGTACATTGAGTCAGCAATCGTACGTAGATTAAATAGTTTGTTGTCTTCTGTAAAAGAATTTCATTGACAGCATTTTCAATATCTGTATTTAACAGCCTCATGGAGACTTCTGAAGTAGCTGTCAGCTTTACACAGTGTTGACAATGTGAATAAAGTTTGGGTGCAGTCCAGTTTAAGTCTCTCCTTAAAAGATTACATTCCTAATGTAATATTTTAAGGAGAGGCTTCCATTTATATAGCACTGTACAGCCCCCCAAATACTTTACAACAACTAATGCTTTGAAGTGTTGCAATGCAGAATTTAGACACAGCACCCTATGAACAGCACTAATATAAGTGACTTGATAATACTTGATAAGACTATGATAATACTGTTCGATCCACAGTAGATAGTGATTTCATGAATTAGAGAGGACCTCCCTACCCTTTGAATAAGGTTATGGTATTTTTGCTGATCAGGTGAATGGGCAGATGAGGCCTTGGTTTAAAGTCCATTTAAACCAAGGACATTTCTTCAATGTCACTCTGGAGTCTATATATTGATTATGCTTTCAAATCCCTGACGTGTTTCTCTCCCTTGATTCAGGTCAGAGTGCTGCACAATCAATAAGACCAGAGGAATGGTGGCATTGGTGAATTTAGGGGAGGAAGTAATTTTATGCAGGGGCTCTGCGTGTTAAACCCACAGAGGGAGCGTGCAGCCAGATAAGGGAAATAGGCAGGAATGACAACATTATGGCCAGAGGAAAGTTCATGAAGCACACATTTTCTGGCCAGGGAGGGTGTATATGGAGAAAGGGGAATAGAGTCTTTAATGAGTGCATGTGGATCCAAGACAGAAGGAAATCACTGTAAATCAGGATGGTGCAGATGGTGGAAATTTGAAGTGAAAAAAAAATGCTGGAAATACTCAGCGGGTCAGGCAGTGAGTACGGGAAGAGAAAAGTAGAGTTATAGTTTCAGGTCAATGACCATTCATCAGGATGTGAGTGAGATAATTTAAGCTTTGCTGGAAAAAATGTTGTGCACTGGAGGAGATCTATCCCAAGATCTCGGGGGAGAAAGAGGAAGATAGACCTCAAACAATACAATATAGACCAGTACCACACAGGAACATGCCATTCGGGTCACAATGCCCCGCTGAACATGATGCCAAGTTCAACTAAACTCATCTGCCTGCACATAATCCATTTCCACATCTAGTTCAAGAAACTGTATTTCAGAAAGATGTATGCCAGAGAATTGGAGAATGACCAAAATAAAAATTGAAGCAGAATTGATCTGGACAGTTAAAGACCATTTTGCTGAACTTCTGTCTTAAGGGTAATGTTGACTTACTAATTATATAGGTTGAGGAAAGAAAGATATGGTTTAACAAACCTGACCAATAGCTCAAAAGAAGTGATGGATAAGTTGGACTGAGGGATGAAATGGCTGTGAGTGAATTACTTTCAGAAAAAACCTGTACAGAAGTCACTGTTTGAGATTAAGGGAAGAGCAGAAAATTGGATTCAAAACTATCTGTTGATGGAAACAAAAAGTTAGAATTAAAGACAACATGAATGGATATGAGCAGGGGAAATGGTGATTAATATAGAATTAGTGCAAATGGGTAGCTGATGGCTGGCAAATACTGGTGGGCTGAAGGGCCTGTTCCATGTTGTATGTTTCATGGGAATGTTTCAGCCGGGTGGGAATCAGCAGTGAGTTCCATTAAAGGGCTCCATCTTTGTGCATTTGCTGCAGAGGGTGATATTCACATTTTCATATAACATTTAGAATAAATAATTAATTACACCAAAATAATGTTTTGCTAATATGGTCGGCTGGGCACAAAAGATTGGAACTATTGACGGACACACAGAGAAGATTGATGTGGTATTGACATTGTCTCCATAATCTTTTAAAAAGGTCTCACCCTCCGAGTTACTCCAGCATTTTGTGTCTATCTTTTAAAAGGTGTTTGACGAAGGAACACAAATTGAGCAGGTAATGGATTAAACCTCTGGGTTTAGCTGGATGTTGCGCACATGACAATGAAACTGGTTGGAGACCAGAATCAGCGCGGTTGGTTGTCAGGCTGCAGGGTGCCATCATGGGGTGGGTGTTGGTAACACTGCTCTTTTCAGTACATACTAGCACACTCGTCCACATTGCAGTAATTCCTTTCCAAACCACTGTGTGACCTGGGTGAATTACCCCCATTGTCAGAGCAGGAAATTGCTCCTCCCTTGCAAGGGATGTCATAGACATACACATAGACATAGAAAATAGCTGCAGGAGTAGGCCATTCGGCTCTTCGAGCCAGCACCGCCATTCAATATGATCATGGCTGATCATCCAGAATCAGTACCACGTTCCTGCTTTCTCCCCATATCCCTTGATTCTGTTCGCCCTAAGAGCTATATCTAACTCCCTCTTGAATACATCCAGTCAGAGGCTCAGCTTTCCATTGCAGCCACACATGTCTTACTACAAGTGGTCACTCACAGCACCACAGTCCTCTGTGACCTAAACTCTACGCTGCCCGTAATGGTCTAATTACCCTCTCCTTGGCATTTCTGCAGCAAGGATGCCATCTGTAAGGTCCTTACTGCAAATTGTTTGCACTAATATAGATCAAAACAAACTTGTCTTCTCTTCTTCCCAGTTCTGACAAAGTGTCTTTGTTCACCTTTCTATAGTTGTTAGCTGACCTGCTGAATGATTCCAGCATTTAAAGTATTTCAGAGCTAATTAATCTTTCATTTATTACTTGTATTTAACAAACATGCAGTGTAAAGAGGATTTGTAGCGTGCACCAGGCCACTTATGTCTGCTGCCCATTAGGAAGGGAGCACATTATCTAATGAGCTCACTGATCTCAGCAACCTTTATACCCTGCTCTTTTCCACAGTGTAACATTTTTGCAAACGTTTCAGATGAAACTGGCGCATCATGCAGATCAAAGTGCAAAGACAGCTGTCGATCTTGTCCCCTATTTTCTCCAGAGATGCTGCCTGACCTGCTGAGTTACTCTGGCCTACTGAGTTACTTCAGCAGTTCGTGTCCCCGGCTTGTATTGGTGTTATCTATTGAGTTAATGAATTTAGTTGAGTTTAGTCTAATGACACATGTACCGAGGTACAATGAAAAGATTTTGTTGCGTGCTAACCAGTGGGAAGGACAATATAAGATTACAACCGAATCATCCACAGTGTACAGATAATTGTTAAAGGCTATAACGTGAATACCAGGCAATGTTGGGAATTAAAGGCAATGCTGGGATACAGGAAGTTGATTAAGCATATTCTAGTCATACCTTTTGAGCCATGGGAGTCAAACAAACTCCACTCTTGCAATGAGTTTCCCCTGACTCTGTGAGACTTGGTCGACACCGGCAAGCCTTCTAGCTGTGATGTGTGCATAGCCAAGGAGGGACATATCACTGACTGAGTGACACGTTGTCCTGCAGATACCCCTGGTTTAACCAGTCGACAATCAACGTGTGACAGGTTTACACTGAAGATAGGCACAAAAAATTGGAGGAACTCAACGTGTCAGACAGCATCACAGGAGAAAAGGAATTGGTGACATTTAGGTTGGGACCCTTCTTCAGACCACTGAAAAAAAGGTCCCAACCCGAAACGTCACATTTCTCCTGCGACGCTGCATGAGCCACTGACTAACTCCAGCTCTTTGTGCCTACCCACAGCACCAATGTCACTGTTGTTGGCTGGACTTACAATAACAGTGAGACAAATATAGCAAAAAAGATCAAGAACCTAATGTTATCGTGTCAAGACAATAACCTGGCTCTTACGTTAGCAAGATGAAAGAGTTGGTTGTGGACCCAAGGAAACAAATGAACACAACCATGACCTCATTAATTAAGTTGCTGCAGAAATATTCGACAGCTTCATTTTCCTAGGTATCCATATCACACGCCACTTAGCCTGGTCCCTTCATACCAATGAGGTAATCAATAAAGCGTATCAGTATATTTACATTCCTAAGCATCTGAGAGGATTTTTAATATCCTCAAAGATTACCTCTAACTTCTGCAGATGTGCTACAGAAAATAGTCTGACAAGATTCAGCCGAATGTGACAACTGTTCTGTTCGTGCCTACCTGACCCCACAGAGAGTATTTGAGCACAGCCTAGTTACCTGTGACGTGCGCTGAGGTCAATGGCTGGGGAAGCACTGGCTAGAATCAGTGGCCCAGCCCTCCCTGTATTGATCATCGCGTCACCCCGGGGAGAGAGAGGGGTGGAGTCGGGGCTGTGTGCGTGAAGCACGGCGACTGGAGGGATGGGAGCGTTGCCCCGGGACCGTGAGGGAACGACCCACCTCCCCTTCCCCATTGCATCTCACACCCCCCTCCCCATCTACCCCTTGCTTCCCCCTCCACCGCTCTACTCCCTCTCCACCCCTCTCTCCCCCCTCCACCCGGGGTAGATCTACTCGAGCCGAGAGTACATTACTCCAGCGCGGGGCTCAATTGGGAGCTCTCCGCGGCCCAGAGCCTCAGAATCGGCCGCTGCAAGTCAACGAATCAACCTACCAGTCAGCGCCGCCCGCACCAGCGGTGGAATCCAGTGATGTCCGCCGCTGCTGAAGCTAGCTAACGTGGAGGGAGAGTGAGGTAGCGTCAATTACCTGGGCTGAGCCTACGTAATTGACGCTCGCTCTCCTTCCACTGGTCTCAAGACACGCCCCCTCAGTGAGGCAGATGTGATCGCTGCCTCCCCTGGAGCTTTTTCATTGCAGTTTTATGGCGAGACCAGCGAGCCTAAATTGAACATCTTTATACGTGAAATAATCTACCTGGACTATGGAAGGCGAGGACATGTAATGAATGGGTTTACAAACAGTACATTGGTGACATACAGGGAGATAGTAACAGGCACACACTTATTGCCCTTGCACCATCCAGTTTCTGAGGGGTTGTGTAATCAGAGGGGAGGCTCAGCTCGTCGCTGCCTCACCTCTCATCTCTCCCTGTATTTGGCGATTTTGACTATAAAAAATGCTTCGATTCATATAGAAATGATATTTATAACAGATCAGTGGGAAAATTATTATATTTATTTTATTATTTTTTTTCTTTACTTTTCTTAACATCTATTTTCATTGGGAGTATGACAGGTGAGGCTCTGCCTCCCCTGCCTCCCCTGCCCGCACATCCCTGCTAGTTACAGCCTGGTCCATCACAGTCACATAACTTCCCTCCATCCTGTCAATCTCCCTGTGCTTAGCATCGGGAAGGCTGCAAGTATCATCAAGGACACTTTTCACCCTGGACATTCCTTTCAAAGGAACTGGGTAGTTCAAAAATCCAGATTAACACCAGCTTCTTTCCCACTGCTGTACGGCCCCCTGAAAAAAAATCTCCTCTTCACACCCCATTCCTTTCTTATATTTTAATATTATTTTGTGCTATTCTGATTTTGCACTACATTCTTTCACCTTTCTAATGTTTTGCACTCGTGGTATTTAATGCTGTATGAATCTTTACTGTAGGTATACTGTTTGCTTTGTGGGCTTCATGTAAACAAGAACTTTTGTCGTACCCCATTGTGTATTACAATAAGCTAATCTGAATATGAAATAAATCATGGAACATTATTAATTGAAAGATGATTCAAAGTTTTATTGCAGGTATTTTACAGTTCACACTTGTAATGAGTGATTTTAATATATTCCTCTCAGCAAAAAATATATAGATTGAGTCTAGTTATATTTATGCATCTTTTTTTCTGTGCTCCAAGAGGACCCATTGTCCTGACAGATAGATCAACTGAATATCTTTCGTCTTCTCAATTAGTTCTGCAGATTCTGCCAGAAGTCGTCCCATGCAGTTGTGAGCTTGGTCTGAAGATCCTGCTGAACATTGCTTCCATTCAGGGCAAGTCTCTCTTGCATCTCCCTCACATTCTGACTGATGATCTTGTTCAGCTGCTCAGTGTAGGGGGCCACATTCTGATGGAACTCCTCGATTCTCTGGTTGATGTTGGTGTTCAGATTTTCGATGTATGGGGCCAGGTTCTGGTCCATGCTTCCCACGGTCTCGTTAAGTTTTACTTTCAGTTCGGCGATGTAAGGGTTCAGCTTTTGGTTCAGATCTTCTACGTGCTCGTTGACCTTTGTCTGGAGCATCTCGGCATAAGGCACCACCCTCTGGGTCATTTCTGCAATCTGTTGGTTCATCTTCAGCTGAACATCTTCTGTGTAGGGAGCCAAGTTACTGCGCAGCTCCTGGACATTCTCATCAAACCTGGAGCGAAATTCTTCAGCTTTGGCAGCCACATTCTGCTTGATGTTGTCCATATTTTCATCGATCTTCATCTGGAGCTCTTCAGCGTAGGGAGTCAGGACTTGCCTCAGGTTCTCTGCGCTTACTTCCAGTTTGGCCTGAAGCTCTTCAGTGTAGGGAGTCAACCTCTGCTTAAGTTCCTCTGCATTCTTCTTCAGCTGTTGGCTAAGTTCTTCGGTGTAAGGTGTCAACCTCTGATGAAATTCTTCAATGTTATTGCTAATCTTCTGATGGACTCCATCAGCAAAGGGAGCAAGTTTCTCCTTCAGGTCTTCCAGCTGTTCCCTTATCTGGTGATGAAGGCTTTCAATGTCTACTGCCATCTTCTCACGGAGACCATCTGTTAAAGGAGTCAACTTCTGGCGGAGATCCTCAGCATAGTTATTGACATTCTGCAGATTCTCCTCGATAAGATGACTGGAAAATAGAGACAATTGTTTGTTAAACTTGTTCCAGAGAAGAGATACATTAAGACAGAGCTCAGTGTAAGCCTGTGACTGAAACAAATGCTTTACAGAGGGAAGTGGAGCTCAGGGAACAAAAGGACATTTGGATCAGGAAAACTTTTCAGGTTAACTCAGCATGTTTATTGGAAGAGAGGTTAGGATTCTCCCAAGGTCTTTGATTTATTCTGTCCTTTCCTAATTGGTACAATTTAAGAGGAAAATAAAGAGTGTAGTGAAGCACAATGAGTTGAATGGTCTTCTTTGCTTTACATTATCTGATTGTGGAAAGGCATTCACATTGATTGGTAAAACTCTGCAAGTAGTAAAGTAATAATGTTTTAGAGAGATTACTGAGGGAATGATTAACACTGCAAAGGTTATATACTCTTAGGGTTTAGAAAATAAACTAGCAATTCAAAGTAAATAAATTTACTTGCGCTAGGGCCTGCATTCACAAATGCCATTCCTATAACTGTATCTGTATTAATATTTCCAGCTGAACCTATTCATTTAATTCCCCTATTTGTACCTGCACTTTCCACCCACAGATATAGAGATTGATCAGTTATTTTGTAGAAGCAGGTTTTGTTTACCTGAGATAGACACAAAATGCTGAAGTCACTCAGCGGGACAGGCATGTCTCTGGATAGAAGGAATGGGTGAGGTTTTGGGTCAAGTCCCTTCTTATCTGTTCTACCATTCCCAATGGGATACACCCCTTCTTTTATTCTTTAATCACATTCCTGTTCATTAACAAACCACTTCATTAACATTACTTGATAATATGGCACAGTTGTTAGGCTGCTGGTCTAACAAATCCATGAAGGCTGGTAGAATGGTCTGAAGAAGGGTTTCGGCCCGAAACGTTGCCTATCTCCTTCACTCCATAGATGCTGCTGCACCCGCTGAGTTTTGCCCGCATTTTGTGTAAATCCCCGAATGATCTGAGATTCTGAATTAATTTTGCACTGAAGAGCATTTACATTTTAGTGGTTAAATAAATTTGGAATTAAAAATATAAGTGTTGTTACTGGTGAGTGGATTGTCATAAAGACCCAGCTGCTTCACTAATGTCCTTAAGGGAAATAACCAACCATACTTGGTCCATAGTTGAGATCTCACTAACTTCTTTAATTAGCCTATCAACAGTTAGGGATGAACAATAATGTTGGTGAGGTTCATAATATGAAAAATAGAAAAAACTTCTCAAATTGTTACAAAGTTACTGTTTACAATTTTTTCCTGGCTCTTTAATTCTTCTTGGGGTAAAGAGGTTGAACTTTTCCAATTGCCCCTAACAAATCCCCAATACTCACTTGAGTTGCTGGCTGACTTCTGAGCTTTGAATCAGTTCTACGCCATCCCTGGCTTCCTCGGCCAATTGGTTGATGTAATTCCAGAAGGCTTCACGAACCTGGTCTCTATTGTACTCAGCCTGACAGCCTATGAGAAAGAAAGAATTAGATAATCAGAACGGGAACACGAGAGGAACTTTCCCTGCATCCACTCCTCATATGTGCGGCACGGTGGGGTAGTGGTAGAGCTGTTGCCTTACAACTCCAGAGGCCCGGATTCGATCCTGACTACGGGTGCTGTCTGCACGGAGTTTGTACGTTCTCCCCATGACCCGCATGGGCTTTCTTCGGGTGCTCAGGTTTTCTCCCACATGTCAAAGATATACAGGTTTGCAGGTTAACTGGCTTGGTATAATTGTAAATTGTCCCTACTTTGTGTAGGTTAGTGTTAGTGTGCAGGGATCGCCGGTCGGTGCGGACTCGCTAGGCCGAAGGCCCTGTTCCCATGCTGTATCACTAAACTAAACTAAAATTACACAACAGATGGGCTACAAGACTTCACCAGATCCTGGTGACCACCAGTGTTCTTTACTGGAAATACTGCTGCGTGATTCAAGCATAAAATCCCTTGTCTTTAAATATATGGAAACTGGGCTTAACACAAAATCAAAATGGAGAGGAAGCAAGCTTCACCCAGCAAACTCATGTGTGGAAGAAAGGACAATGCATGGGGCTCCAAAACTCTGATTTGAACTTAATTCAGATCCGTATAAGTAGCATGAAGATCTTCAAGAAAGAATGCTTGAAGATCATAAATGATAACAAAATTCCAATCACAGTCTAAGTGCAAGAAAACAGGGAATGAGGAATATTTGAAGCTGATACCTTGGACCAAGCATGCGGCAACAAGCAGGAGGATTGTCTTGGGAAACATGGCGGAGTTCTCTAACCGTTTGCTCGCCCTTTGAAGAAAACCTGCATAAAAATAAAGATCAGTTAGTCCAGGGTTTAAATTCTCATTGAAAACACGCTGTGCATAATTGTCTGCTTCCAAACTCCATTAAAAAGAACACAAGGAAACAGAGCAGGTGTGGACCACCCAGTCCTTGGAGCATGCCCTACCATTAAGATTAAGGCTGACCTTCTAGGTATCATTTTACTATCTTTATATCACCCGAATCATTGAACATCCAGAAATCTATCCATCCCTATTTTGAATGAACTCAGTGACTGAGCTTCCACAGTGCTCCAAGGTAAATAATTCCAAAGATTTACCAGCCTCTAAGTGACATAATCCTTTCTTATCTCAGTCCTAAATGGCCCAGACCTTATTCTGAAACTCTACCACCAATCCTAAAGATTTCAGCCTGGGAAAATATCCTCCTTGAATGCAGCCTGCCAAGCTGCAATTATAGCCTGTAACATTACTGAAAATAGAAAACCATACTCTTAATCCCACGGCTTTGCCTTGACCAGTTGCCTCAACCCTCAGCGGTCCACAGAGATAGTCGCTGGAAGGATAAGCAAGCAGGCTGCCTGCTTGGAGCAATGTGAGCCTCAGGGCTCCTCTCACCTGTCTCAGATCTGCTCCTCCTGAAGCTCTGTGTGTCAGCCAACGCGCGCTCTCTCTATATAAGGGCACCTTATCAGTGGCTGATAACAAACTGGCACACTTGTGTTCGACTCATGGACTTTCCCTGAATGCCACGAGAACGTGGAGCTTCCAACAACACTGTCACTCTGAACTGCTGCCTTAAATATGACTCCAACTCAATCCCGAGAGGGCAAAATCCATTCAAGACTCCACTCAGTCCAAAGGCCATGATTTATTACATTTTGATTGTTCTATGGACTTACTATGAAGTGTATTGAATGGAAACCTTTCCATTGGCAAGAAGGCAGTACCCAGAGGGTAGACACAAAATGCTGGAGTAAATCGACCCGAAACATCGCCCATTCCTTCTCTCCAGAGATGCTGCCTGTCCCGCTGAGTAACTCCATCATTTTGTGTCTATCTTCGGTTTAAACCAGCATCTGCAGTTCCTTCCCACACAGCACCCAGAGCATTTGAGGTAGTCGGCAAAGGAAGCAGAGGGGAGATATGGGCATCATTACGCAATGAGTAGCCATGATCTGGAGTGTACCCGGAGAGAGGGTGGAAGTAGACATAAATTCCCGATGTGAATTGGATGAGAGGAAACAAATTATCCTGGGGAAAGAATATGGATGGAGGTGCTGGCTCGAAGGGCCGAATGGCCTCCTCCTGCACCTATTTTCTAATTCCTTAAAACAAACATGATGAATCTGTGGAAGGGTTCTGACCCGAAAGCTCACTATTCTTTTTCTCCAGAGATGCTGCCTGACCCACTGAGTTACTCCAGCATTTTGTGTCTATCTTCTGTATCAACCAGCATCTGCAGTTCCTTCCTACACATGATGAACCAAACAATCCCCCTCCTCTGAGGAAGGATTCTATTTTACCTAGGGTTACACAAAAAGCTGGAGAAACTCAGCGGGTGCAGCAGCATCTAAGGAGCGAAGGACATAGGCGACGTTTCGTGTCGAGACCCTTCTTCACCTAATTTGAGCTGTCGAAAATTTGCTAAAACCATCAAAACTATCCAGGGGAGTATGTTCACATAAGCTAATCCCTTATTTCATTTCGGAGTCACGTGAGTGACTTCGTGAAGAGCCCGCCGGCGCGCATGCTCGACATATCGTCGTAACGCGTTGCTGCGACGGCTGGCGGTGGAGCGCGCTCCTCGCCAGCCCTTCATAAGGGGCCACGGAGGTGAGTATTCCACCTTTAGTTGGTGGTCCTTGTTGTCTGATTATGTCTTGCAGCAAGGACATGGATGGGAGTTCGAAGGGCCGGAGGACGTCAGGACGAGTTCGCCGGTCAACAGTTCCGGGGCCTTTACCATCGGCAGTACCTGCAGCGCAGGCCGGGACTCAGGCGGAGATGTGGGTAAGCCCTGTGATTACAGGTCCAGATCCGCCAGCACACCACAGCTCGGAGGAGTTCGGTGAGGAGGAGTGTGGTGTGCCGCCAGAGCAGGGGGACCCTGCCATGGCAGTCAGGTTGTCAGCGGGCTCGCTGGCGACCTCGAGCAGGGCGCGTGCCGTTGCACGGCCTGTTCCACTCAGCCCTCCGAGAAGGGGGAGGGGAGGAGCCCAGAAGCCTAACCCTGTTAGGGCTAAGGCATTGCCTGTCGCGGAGGAGCGGTCAGGTTCCAGGGCGAGACCCGGGGCGGCTGTGAGGTCCAGCCGGCACACCCCGACTCTCGACGCCGGGACGGGTCGGTTGAGTCGGGTCTCGTCGCGGTCGCCGAGCCCCCCATGGATGGGTGGGCGGCACCATGCGTCGGCAACGTCCACGATGTGGGCAGCCGGCAAGACTGCGCGGGCCCCAGGCAGCCATGCTTCGGCTGGTGCCGACACCTCGCCGCATGTGCCCTTAGTGGCAGCGGCTTCAGCTCTCGCTAAACGGAGGCGATTGAACACGCCCGCGCAGGAATCGCGCAGTTTCGCCTCGGCGGCTGTTAGCGACAACTACCGGCACCGGCAGGGCCTCGACGAGGTGCGGGCCGATGACAGGAGCCCGGTTTTCTTTTCAGAGCCGGAGGACTCCGACCACCTGAGTGTTCAGGGTGAAGGGCGTATTGACCGTATGGAGCGGCTGCTGGAGCTCCTGCTTCAACGTCAACAACAGCAGGGCAGCAACAGGCACAGGGCGTCTTCACCAACATCTACTATCAGCCTGGAGCAGCACGAGGAGGAGGTTCTGGTGGATCCCGTACCACCTCCGGTGGAGGTGCCAGCGGAGGAACTTTTGGATGTGGCGACCAAATTCGCGGCCCCACATACGGCTGGTCTTCCTCTCAATTCAAAGCTGGCAGCCACAGTGGACTTTCTTAATAATCAGGTGCTGCAGGAAGAAGTCCTCATCCAGGCTATGAGCCGTCACAAGGCTCCATCAAACTGCAACTCCCTCAACGTGCCTGTGGTCAATACGCCAATATGGGGCAACATCAGTGCGGCTATCCGTCAACAAGAGCTACAATTGCAGCGGATCCTGAAACTCCTCACGGCCGGTATTACCGCCTTTGCGCGGTCGGTGGACGAGGACGAGCTGAATTTGGACCAGGAAGATGCTCTGGCCTTATTGTGCGCGACCCAGCACGAAATCAACGGGTTTCGCAAAAACAGCATCCGCCCAGCACTCAACCCGAAGTTTGCAGGATTGTGCAAACCACCGCCGCCGCCGCCGCCCCGTCAGCTCTTTGGTGAGGACCTCTCGAAGAGAGTCAAAGAGCTTGACGAACAAGCCAAAACGGTGGGGATCATGCGCTCTAAGAGTGCCCCCACACCGTCCGGCTCAAAAGCTCCATACATTCGCTCACGAGGGTCGGCCAGTGCCTCGACGAGGACTCACCCTCTAGCTCCACAACGACAACAACACCAGAACCAGCACCAAGGGTCTTTTTTAGGACAGGGTCGGCAGAGACCTTTTTGGAAATCGAAGACGCCGCGCCCTCAAGCCAACCCAGCACCTCCACGGCCACCCACACGTGTCAAGGACCGCCGGTAACCACGGAGGTGAGGGGGTCTGGTTCTCTCTTTTCTCTCTGTTTAACTTCCCATGTTGGTGGTCGTTTACGGTTGTTTTTGGATGCATGGGGTAATTTTACTGGTGATGAGTATGTGTTGCGGAATATTCAGGGGCATAAAATTGAGTTTATTAATGGCGACATTCCTCCATCCCAGCACATGCCTGGTCGTACGTTCAAATTGTCTGCTGCAGAACAGGCAGCAGGTTACAAGGAAATTTTAAGTTTGGAAGAGAAAACAGTGCATGAGCCAATTGAATTTGTTTCGAACATATTTACTAGACCTAAGAAGGATGGAGGCTGTCGTGTCATTATTGATCTAACCCGTTTGAATACGTTTGTAACATATACTCATTTTAAAATGGATACGTTTGAAACAGCCAAATCATTGATTTCTCATGGCTGCTTTATGGCATGCATTGATTTGAGGGATGCATATTATTCAGTATCCATCCAGAAAGATGATAGAAGGTTTTTGAAATTTATCCGGATGGGGCAACTTTGGCAGTATAAGGCTTTGCCTAATGGGCTTACTACAGCCCCTAGATTGTTCACTAAATTGGTGAAGCCAATCATGGCTTATTTGAGACAACGACATCATATAGTTATGGCCTATTTAGATGATGTCTTTATTGTGGGCCACACCCTGCAATTGGCTGAACAGGGTGTTGCAGCTGCTGTCAATATATTTCAACAATTAGGATTCATTGTCCATCCAGAGAAATCAAAGTTCTGCCCTGCCCAGGTAATTAATTACCTAGGGTTCACGGTGAACTCAATGAGCATGAGGATAACTATACCAATTAACAAAATTGAGGAAGTCACTAAGGTGTGCAGAGATTTAATTGGCACCAATATACCATCGATTCGGCATACAGCCACAGTAATTGGCAAGTTAGTGGCTTTGTTTCCGGCAG
The DNA here is from genome assembly GCA_963514005.1 of Raja brachyura. The sequence continues at coordinate 23,894,525 of OY740806.1, read as the reverse complement.
CACGATATGGACCTTTGCATTATCAGAATTTGCAAAGAGCTAAAATTACTGCGTTAAAATGGAACGCTGGTCATTACGATCGATCAATGCAGCTGCCGTCCGAAGCGATAACTGAGTTGCAATGGTGGGTGTGTCACATTAGCAACTCATTTAAGCCTGTCAGGGAGGCTAATCCGGTGGTATATTTACAGACTGATGCAAGCTCCAATGGCTGGGGAGCTACTGATAATTGCTCTAGTTGTGGGGGTAGATGGGACACCCTTGAGGCATCGATGTTGTTGACTCAAGGGATTAACTATTTGGAGTTGCTGGCAGCATTCCACGGACTTCGTGCATATTGTTCCAAGCTTGTTGGAGCACACGTCCGTCTCCAAATAGACAACACCACAGCTGTGGCATATTTAAACCATATGGGTGGTACCAGGTCAGTTTCGTGTGACAAATTGGCTAACTCAATTTGGCTCTGGTGTATTCAAAGAGACATTTGGATTTCAGCTACCTATTTGACAGGTGAGCTTAATACTGTGGCGGACACCAGGTCACGCAAATTTAATGACAACATTGAATGGATGTTGCATCCTGAGATTTTGCTAAAGTCACAGCCAAATTTGGTAAACCGGACATTGACCTTTTTGCGTCACGGTTGAACCATCAGGTACCAGCCTACGTTTCATGGGAACCAGATCCTGGGGCAATAGCGCTAGATGCATTCTCGCTGGACTGGGGGAATTGGGTTTTCTATGCCTTCCCTCCGTTTTGCCTCATCAGTCGGGTATTGCGAAAGATTCAGGCAGATGCTGCCAAGGGCATCCTTATTATACCCGACTGGCCCACACAGCCTTGGTATCCGGTGGTCTTTGACATGCTCAACGAACCTTGGGTCCTTTTGAAGGGTTGCCCACAATTGGTTACTCACCCTGTGTCAGGGGAGCCACATCCCTGCCATGGCTATTTAAATTTGTTGGCTTGCAGGTTCTGAACAGGCCGTTAGTCCAATACGGCCTCTCGGCTCGGACCATGGATACCATCGGGGCGTCGTGTCGAGAGTCCACAAGGCGAAGATACCGCTCGCATATTAAGAAGTGGGAAGCCTACTGCAGCCGCTCTCGCATCACGTACGATGACGTGACAATAACCGACGTCCTGGAATTCCTCGCGGGGTTGCACCATGATGAACACTTAAGTTACAGTGCCATCAACAGCGCCAGAAGTGCGCTATCATTCTACCTCAAGATTGGGGTAGGATCCAACAGGCTAGTGTCCAGACTCATGCGGGGTATATTCAATATGAATCCGCCTACACCACGCTATAATATCACCTGGGATGTCAGGGACGTATTAACCCTGCTCAGGACGTGGTCTCCCATGGAAGGGCTCCAACTGGACCAACTCACCATGAAGCTGGTGATGTTACTAGCGCTGACTTCAGCTCAGAGGGTACAGACACTACACAAACTGCGTGTCGACAGAATGACATCTACCCCTACAGAAGTAGTCTTTTTCGTTGACGAGCTACTAAAGCAGCATAGACCTGGGTGCACAGGGCTGCAGCTGAAGTTCCCGGCATACCCCGCAGATGCTAGGCTATGTTTAGCTTCACATATCCGCCACTATGTCAAGGTGACGGCACGCATCAGAGGAATGGAGAGATACCTGCTTGTCACTCATAAGAGACCTCATCATCGAGTGACAGTCCAGACGATATCCAGGTGGCTTCGAGTCGTCTTGGGTAAGTCAGGTATCGACACTAATGTGTTCAAGTCTCATTCCACCAGGGCTGCATCGACGTCAGCGGCGAGGGTCATGGAGGTGCCCATGGACCAAATTCTCGCCACAGCAGGATGGGCGAATGAAGCTGTGTTCCAGCGTTTTTATAACAAGCCTGTTGCTGCTCCTCTACAGTTCGCAGAAGCCGTGCTGAATGCAGGTCAAGAACGTGGAGATGTCCCCGCATGAGGGGTTTTTGATTTGTTATTAATAAATATGCTTTTGTTTTGCAGTATGAGCTATTGAGCCAGTTTGTTCCTCCCATCCATCCCTGGTAGTGGTGTGTCAGCATGGACGTGGTCCAGGGCGTGTAATCACAGAAGCTTTGAAGTCTTCACGAAGTCACTCACGTGACTCCGAAATGAAATAGTAAGATTGAACGAGAACTTACCAGTTCGAAGGTTGATCTTTATTTCATGAGGAGTCGAAGTGAGGGATTTCGTGCCCTCCTCGCCCAATCCTCAATCACCTTCATCTGGTAATCTTAGTCAATTCAATCATACTATGCGAAGTCATTTCTATTGTTGGTTCTGTGATTCCACGCCGCTACTTTGAAGTATGTCGAGCATGCGCGCCGGCGGGCTCTTCACGAAATCCCTCACTTCGACTCCTCATGAAATAAAGATCAACCTTCGAACTGGTAAGTTCTCGTTCAATCTTACTATTCTTAAGGACACAGTGTTTTTGGTCATAGCATTTGTAGCATTTGTACATCTCCCCGTGATCTGTGTGGGTATTCTCTGAGACCTTTGGTTTCCACTTACACTCCAAAGACATACAGGTTTATAGTTTAAATGGCTTGGTATCAATGTATAAATGTAAAATGGTCCCCAGTGTGTGTAGGGTAGTGTTAATGTGCGGGGATCGCTGGCCGATGTGGACTCAGTGTGCCTGTTTCCGCGCTGTATCTCTGAACTAAACTAAATTAAAAAGATCATCAACGTACGTTAATCCTTCCTTAATCTCATGTTTTTAATTCCCCCATTTTCTCACCAACCTTCCCCAGTTTCTACCACTCACCTACACACAAGAGGTAACTTGCAGGAGACAATTAACCTACCAACCCGCATTTTTTTTGGGATAGGGAGGAAATTGGAGCATCTGGAGGTAACTCATGCGGTCATGGGGAGAATGTGCAAACTTCACACATACGCATACGGCCACTGCCACATACAGGTAAGGCAGTAGCTCTGCTAGTAGCTCTGCTAATTGTGCCACTGACTGCTAGTACAATGTCGGGTGGCTCACACATCTTTGGGGTAATGGCAAGGCTGCGAAGACTACAGCAAGTGAGGCAGAATGAGTTTGGGAAATCCACAAACTATTACACTGAGTACAGAGTACGTGAGCGGGGAATCGTTACTACAAAAGGTGCTTGAGGAGAATGGAAGGCTGTATATATTGGAAAACTAAACTATGATAAGACACAGGAAGTACTTAATACATATTTGAGGCAGATGGTGATAGTTAACAGTATAATAAAGTATAGGGAGGAGGGGACAGCAAGCAGAATAAGGACATTTACTATACAGGAAAACTATTGTTTTAGGAGAAATAGATTTGAACACCTCTACATTGATACTTAGTCTTTTGATATCTTTTTTGATAGATTTTTTGACATCCTCACTGAGGCAGTCAAATATTAGGTGTCCACTTTAATACAGTGCCCCAAATAATTGTCTAAAGCCAGCGATCCCGTCACATTAACACATCTTACACATACCAGGGACAATTTACACTTATTCCAAGTGATGATACGTCATAGGGTATTTCACGTCCTTCTCACTGAAGCCGTCAAATATTAGATTACTACAATAATTGTCTAAAGCTGTAAATCCGGTACCTGGAGTCAAAGGCCAAGAGATGCAATTGAGGACTAGATCATTGAATGGAATATCCGCACATCTCTATAACAGTTGGCTCCTCTGAGATTTAGCATTTGTAGACTTACACATGAGCACATTCAACCAAGGTTTTTACTACACTAGATGTCACATTTAATATAGTGCATTAGATTATTATTGCTATGAAAAAGGCATAAAAGAACCAAAGGGAGTTGTGATCGGTGCAAGGTGCAAATATGAATGTATGTGGTGTATCTAAGCCAATCTGTGGGGTAGAGGAAGCATCTTCTCCATTGGGACAAGGTTACGCAAAAGCCAGGAAACCACATTATTGTTGTCAAGACGACCGTTCAGATCAAATGTACATTCAGGTTAAGCTCAATGCTTCAAATGCAACAAAATGGGACACATTGTGCAAGTCTGCAAAGTTGATGAAGTGATAAGTTGCCACGTCAAATATCATTGTGGAAAATAAAGGCTGATAGTAGAGTTGGTAACGTACTTGATTGAAGTCTGGCTCGTTCACAGATAGCTGACCAATCAGCAAAAATGGTCCTTTTCTGATTGCTCACATAATTGACCTGCGTAAAAGTATGGTGTTAAATTTGCTGATGACACAATGATAGATGGGATATATCATGTATTGTTGCACTGATGGGATATAAGGAGCAGAGAGGTGCCACATCATCCTGTGATTATTTATGACTACAGAAATGTCAATCTGATCTTCTAATAATTGAATTATGTCACTGTATCGTCTGTGCCCTTTTAACCTTGACTCACGGGGCTGAGTCATTAATAGTGATGTGGACTTGGCTCCGGGTTCACCTGCCTGAGAATCATTCAGTTCTCTGGTTTAGTTTAGTTTTAGTTTTAGAGATACAGCATGGAAGGAGGCCCTTCGGCCCGCCGAGTCCACGCCGGCCAGCGATTCCGTCACATTAACACATCTTACACATACCAGGGACAATTTACACTTATACCAAGTCAAATAACCTACAAACCAGTACGTCTTTGGAGCGTGGGAGTAAACCAAAGATCTTGCAGAAAACCCACGCGGTCACAACGTGCAAACTCTGCACAGACAGCCCCCGCCTCAGCTAGGATCAAACCCGGGTCTCTAGCACAGCAAGCACTGTAAGGCGGCAACTCTATCGCTGCGCCAACTGGTGTTCAGAGTTGAACACCACTTTGAATCAATGCTGCATTCAGGGCAGGAACTCATTCTGCTGATCTCCCCAAGTCAAGTTGAGTTATTGACATTTGCACAAGTGCAGTGAGGTCCCGGGACAATGAAAATCTGCTTGCAGCAGCATCACAGGCACATAAACTCAAAAAACACACAAAATTAAAAATGACATATCAATTGGAATCATAGAGTCTTACAGTGTGGAAACAGGCCCCTTGCCCAACTTGCCCAACTTGCCCACACCGGCCACATATCCCACGTGCCTGCATTTGGCCCATATCCCTCTAAACCTCTCCAATACATGTACCTGTCTTAATGTTTCTTAATTATATTACACACAAATTCAACAGGATCATGAAAAGAAAATTATTGTAAATAAAACATTGGTGTAAGAATACACCATTAGAAAACAAGGTAGGATTAGGGTTGTGCAGGTCAGTTCAAGAACCTAATAGTTGTAGGAAAGTAGCTGTTGCTGAGCCACGCGGTGTGGGACTACATGTTTCTGTAACTTCCATCAATTAGTGGCAGCAAAAATTCAATTCAATCTTTAATTGTCATTGTGCAGTGTACAATACAGAGACAACAAAATGCAGTTGGTATCTCCGAAGGGCGAACTAACAAATGGACAGGGCATGACATGGATGGTGAAGATCCTTGACTATGGAAGCTGCATTCTTGAGGCAAAGCCTTGTGTTGATGCTTTCCATGTTAAAGAGGACGGTGTCTGCAATGGAATAGGCTGAATCCACCACTCTCTGCACCCCCATATTTTATGAGTGATGGAATTGCCATTCCAGGCCATGATACATCCAGTTAGGATACCTTCTACAGTGCATAAGTATAAGTTTGTTAAATTAATCAGCATAATATGAAGAAAATAGAGGCAATGGTGTGCCTTCTTCATGATTACATCTATTAGCAATGTTACAAAATTTTGAGATTTAAAAAATCAAGCCTGCAATTTATCCCATCAGATATAGCATAAAAAGAAGTTTAATTTGACACCTAATTCACTTTCATATCTTCAGTATTAAGAAAGTTATGACCATTTTCATACTCGGAAATTAGCATCTTGTTCCCCATTGCCTTTCAATTGACTGAACTCAAAAGCTGTGATCTAGAACCGTTAAAAGCCCATAGCTTTCTTAAAAATTAAGAGAACTCAATGAAATTTTCAGTTATTATAGATTGAAGCATTCTGAAACAAATATGAAACAATCTTACTTGGATGACCTGAAATTAAAGCATATAATTAGTTAGTTATCTAATTGTAGCTAATTACAAAATTCAAGGAGTAGATCTAAACATCTATCCATTTCTTAAGAAAAGATAAACTTTTTTTAAATTGCCTACGTGTCCAAATAACATTCACACAATAATCCACTATATAACATAATTTTTAAATCTAATTTTCATGAATTTCTGGGCCAAATGGAAGGGATTTAGTGTTTAATGCCTGTAAATTAATGGTCATTTAAATCAACTAGCAGTGGGTTTTAGTGGAATGCGGTGGATTAGAACGTCGCGGTTTGCTGTGAAGTCGGTATGAAAAATACAGCCGGTTCATACATTTTTTTTGGACCCCATTTCGCAACATGAAAATATTATTAAAGCCTCCATAAAAACCAACTTTTAATATAAAAATAAACTGAGTACCTTTTTTTCTCCCTTACGCAAAATCCTTCCCGTTATCGGCGCTCACGGCTTTTGAAGGTGATTTTTAAATTACTCTAAATAATAAATAATCTAGCGTAATTTAAAAATACCTTCATTAATGAAATGTCGGAGCAATTTTTTCTTCCGCAACGAAATCGCCCGACATTGATCGATTTGCCCAGTCAGAAGAAAAATGGCACTTTAAGCCCGCCCCCCTCTGAAAGGCGCCAAAGTCGCGCACACGGGGAGCGGCAGAACTGCAGCGCTGCTCAAGGTAAGTTTTGTAACATACCTACATCTATGCGGTTGGCCCAGGATGGCTTATCCAAGATCCTAATGGCCAAGAATTTGAAGCTGCTACCTCTTTCCACCACCAACCTACCAATGTTAACCACCACATGGTCTTGTCTTCTGTAGTCAACCCATTTCTGAAGTCAACATTTAGTTCCTTGGTTGTTGATATTGAGCGAGAGATGGCTGTTACAGCACCACTCAATTAAGTGTTCCATCTTTCTCCTGTACACTGACACATCACCTCTGGCGATTCAGCCAACAACGGTGGTATCATTCGCAAATTTATAAACTGCATTTTCGTTGTGCTTAGCCCCACAGTATTGGGTGTGGGTGAACTGAGGTCTGCCAACGAGGTCTTGCTTGAGCAAGGTAGGGATCCATTTGCAAAGGGAGGTGGAGGCCCAGGTCTTGGAGCTTGTTGATGAGACTGGAGTGTTGAACGCCATTGCAATTGATGAACATCAGCCTGATGATTGTGTTGCTGTTAACCAGATGGTCCAGAACAGAGTGCACAACCGGTGTGATGGCTGATGATGTTGACCTGTTCCTGGTACCCGGACGTGGCGTCGAAGGACAAGAAGCCGAAGCAAAGAAGTCGAAGCCGAATAGCCGAATGGAAACAAAGCCGAAACGCCAACGAACCGAAAGGCTGCGTCACCTAAAAGCAAACTCACCGCACGGCCGCTCTGCCGAAACGCCACCTAACTGAAAGGCTGTCGCCTGCAAGCCAACTAACTGAATGCCGCTCTGCTGAAAAGTCAAATAACAGACATGACGTCGCCATGGGGCGGGGCTTGTCAGCGATTGTTCCAGACCCCCGCGTCCATCACATCACTGGCCGGTGGAGACGGGAGGGTGGGGGTCATTTTCCCACACAAGGCATTATTTGACTTATCGGCAGAGCGGCATTCGGTTAGTAGGCTTGTAGGCATCGCAGCCTTTCGGTTAGGTGACGTTTCAGCACAGCGGCAATAGACAATAGACAATAGACAATAGGTGCAGGAGTAGGCCATTTGAACCTTCGAGCCAGCACCACCATTCAATGTGATCATGGCTGATCATCCCCAATCAGTACCCCATTCCTGCCTTTTCCCCATATCCCCTGACTCCGCTATTTCTAAGAGCCCTATCTAGCTCTCTCTTGAAAGTATCCAGAGAACCTGCCTCCACCGCCCTCTGCAGCAGAGAATTCCACAGACTCACCACTCTCTGTGAGAAATACTGTTTCCTCGACTCTGTTCTAAATGGCTTTGTCCTTATTCTTAAACTGTGGCCCCTGGTTCTGGTCTCCCCCAACATTGGGAACATGTTTCCTGCCTCTAGTGTGTCCAAGCCCTTAACAATCATTTGTTTCAATGAGATATCCTCTCATCCTTCTAAACTCCAGAGTGTACAAGCCCAGCTGCTCCATTCTCTCAGCATATGACAGTCCTGCCATCCCGGGAATTAACCTTGTAAACTTACGCTTGCACTCCCTCAATAGCAAGAACGTCCTTCCTCAAATTAGGGGACCAAAACTGCACACAATACTTCAGGTGTGGTCTCACTAGGGCTCTGTACAACTGCAGAAGGACCTCTTTACTCCTATATTCGATTCCTCTTGTTATAAAGGCCAACATGCCATTCGCCTTCTTCACTGTCTGCTGTACCTGCATGCTTACTTTCATAGTCTGATGTACAAGGAGCCGCAGATACCGTTGTACTTCCCCTTTTCCCAACTTGACGCCATTTAGATAGTAATCTGCCTTCCTGTTTTTGCTACCAAAGTGGATAACCTCACATTTATCCGCAATAAACTTCATCTGCCATGCATCTGCCCACTCCCCCAACCTGTCCAAGTCACCCTGCATTCTCATAGCATCCTCCTCACAGTTCACACTGCCACCCTGCTTTGTGTCATCTGCAAATTTGCTAATGTTACTTTGAATCCCTTCTTCCAAATCATTGATGTATATTGTAAATAGCTGTGGTCCCAGCACTGAGCCTTGCGGTACCCCACTAAATGCCTGCCATTTTGAAAGGGACCCGTTAATCCGTACTCTTTGTTTCCTGTCTGCCAACCACTTCTCTATCCATGTCAGCACTCTACCCCCAATACCATGTGCCCTAATTTTGCCCACTAATCTCCTATGTGGGACCTCATCAAATGCTTTCTGAAAGGCCAGGTACACTACATCCACTGGCTCTCTAGCGGCCATTCGATGAGTTTGCTTTTCGGCGACCCACCCTTTCGGTTATTTGGCGTTTCAGCTTAATTTCCATTCGGCTATTTGGCTTCAACTTCTTTACTTCTCACTCCCTGATCTCTCAAATCCCTCCTAGATGCCCTGCCTCATTATCTCCTCCTTGACTAAAGATTTATGTCTCCACTCTCCATGTTTTGATCTTAAAGATCTTCAGGCATCCAGCAGGCTGATAATAAAAAGCTGATATGAAAGAGGGAGTTGTCTTCAGAGCATGAACCAATCTGAAGACACCACCATAGCGTACATGGTGTATAACATCAAGCTACAAGCTTCAAGATACAGTTCTGAAGTGGTGTGGAAACAATGTGCATGTTCAGCAGACATGTGCATATGAACAAAGGGATATGCAACTTTCTATTCCCCAGATATATCTCCAGTAAATCTGTATGTCAGAAACGCAGTTGTAAATAATGAGGAACTTTGTAACAGAACTCATGAATGCATAGATCTGATGGTGAAATGGCATATGATACTTAACACAAAGGATGTCATTAAAATGGAAAGGGTGCATAACAGATTAGCGAAGACGTAATCCTTGCATCCCCTCTCTCGCCCGTCTCTCCCCCACACTTGTCATTGTATTAGTTTCATTGTTGTCCTGTTGGGTTTCATTGTCTGGATAACACGTTATCACCCAGCCCACAGCCAACAATGGACCTTTGTGCGCTCCACCTTTCCTTGATCATCATTACTTTTTTACATATCTTTAATTATTTTGGTCTATATCACCGTCTACATCTCCCGTTTCCCTTTCCCCTGACTCTCGCTCTGAAGAAGGTTCTCGACCCAAAAATGTCACAGTTTTTGCTGGAGATGCTGCTTGACCCATTGTGTTGCTCCAGGCTTTTGTGTCTATCTTTAGTGAAGACATTAGCCTGTCTGGGTGGTTTGAACTATAAAGGGCAGCTGCATAGGCTGGGGGATTTTTCTCTGGACCATGGGAGGCTGAGGGATGATCTTATAGATGTTTATAAAATGGCAAGGGACACAGATGAGGTGAATACATTTGTGTGGGTTTTGCACTAAATATTAAAATTGGCAGATTCAGTTGGCTGCTGCAAACATGAAGGGATTCCTTCCTTTGTTAGCGGAACAATAAAGTAGCTAGCAATGAGGTTAAATTCGACTCCCGATTGGGAAATAGTTGAATTATTGGGCTGAATTATGGGCAATAAACTTTATGAAGGACTTCAAAACAAGTGTTCAGCAAATGCTCTACAGAAAAGAATGTGTGCAGTTTCAATGAAAACCTTCAAAATAGTATTGTACAAATGTTAGAAGGAGATATTTGCAGTGAAATGGGCAATTGTGTGAGAAAATAGTATGCACTGCGGTGCACTCCAAAAGATATGTACAGCCTTGACTGGCTGAAAGGCCAGTTCTGTGCTGTATTCTTTTATTGATTCTACAGATAGCTATTTGGTAACATATAGTAAAAGCAAGGAAACATATTAGTCATTAAATTCATTTCAAAGTTTTAATGCAGATATTTTACAGATTAAACTCTAGAAATGTAGTCACTGATTTTTTATATTTTCCTCTCTGAAAAAAATAAATATATTTAGCATATTATAATTTGAGAAAATAAGAGGACCCCATTATCCTGACACATTGATTGACTGAGTCACTTTCTACTTCTCAATTAGTTCTGCAGATTCTGCCAGAAGTTGTCCCATGCAGTTGTGAGCTTGGTCTGAAGATCCTGCTGAACATTGCCTCCATTCAGGGCAAGTCTCTCTTGCATCTCCCTCACATTCTGACTGATGATCTTGTTCAGCTGCTCAGTGTAGGGGGCCACATTCTGATGGAACTCCTCGATTCTCTGGTTGATGTTGGTGTTGAGATTTTCGATGTATGGGGCCAGGTTCTGGTCCATGCTTCCCACGTTCTCGTTAAGTTTTACTTTCAGTTCGGCGATGTAAGGGTTCAGCTTTTGGTTCAGATCTTCCACGTGCTCGTTGACCTTTGTCTGGAGCATCTCGGCATAAGGCACCACCCTCTGGGTCATTTCTGCAATCTGTTGGTTCATCTTCAGCTGAACATCTTCTGTGTAGGGAGCCAAGTTACTGCGCAGCTCCTGGACATTCTCATCAAACCTGGAGCGAAATTCTTCAGCTTTGGCAGCCACATTCTGCCTAAGAATGTCCATATTTTCATCGATTTTAATTTGGAGCTCTTCAGCATAGGGAGTCAGGACTTCCCTCAGGTTCTCTGCGCTTACTTCCAGTTTGGCCTGAAGCTCTTCAGTTAAGGGAGTCAACCTCTGTTTAAGTTCCTCTGCATTCTTCTTCAGCTGTTGGCTAAGTTCTTCAGTGTAAGGTGTCAACCTCTGATGAAATTCTTCAATGTTATTGCTAATCTTCTGATGGACTCCATCAGCAAAGGGAGCAAGTTTCTCCTTCAGGTCTTCCAGCTGTTCCCTTATCTGGTGATGAAGGCTTTCAATGTCTACTGCCATCTTCTCACGGAGACCATCTGTTAAAGGAGTCAACTTCTGGCGGAGATCCTCAGCATAGTTATTGACATTCTGCAGATTCTCCTCGATAAGATGACTGGAAAATAGAGACAATTGTTTGTTAAACTTGTTCCAGAGAAGAGATACATTAAGACAGAGCTCAGTGTAAGCCTGTGACTGAAACAAATGCTTTACAGAGGGAAGTGGAGCTCAGGGAACAAAAGGACATTTGGATCAGGAAAACTTTTCAGGTTAACTCAGCATGTTTATTGGAAGAGAGGTTAGGATTCTCCCAAGGTCTTTGATTTATTCTGTCCTATCCTAATTGGTACAATTTGAGAGGAAAATAAAGAGTGTAGTGAAGCACAATGAGTTGAATGGTCTTCTGTGCTTTACGTTATCTGATTGTGGAAAGGCATTCACATTGATTGGTAAAACTCTGCAAGTAGTAAAGTAATAATGTTTTAGAGAGATTACTGAGGGAATGATTAACACTGCAAAGGTTATATACTCTTAGGGTTTAGAAAATAAACTAGCAATTCAAAGTAAATAAATTAACTTGCGCCAGGGCCTGCATTCACAAATGCCATTCCTATAACTGTATCTGTATTAATATTTCCAAAATGTTACAAAGTTACTGTTTACAATTTTTTCCTGGCTCTTTAATTCTTCTTGGGGTAAAGAGGTTGAACTTTTCCAATTGCCCCTAACAAATCCCCAATACTCACTTGAGTTGCTGGCTGACTTCTGAGCTTTGAATCAGTTCTACGCCATCCCTGGCTTCCTCGGCCAATTGGTTGATGTAATTCCAGAAGGCTTCACGAACCTGGTCTCTATTGTACTCAGCCTGACAGCCTATGAGAAAGAAAGAATTAGATAATCAGAACGGGAACACGAGAGGAACTTTCCCTGCATCCACTCCTCATATGTGCGGCACGGTGGGGTAGTGGTAGAGCTGTTGCCTTACAACTCCAGAGGCCCGGATTCGATCCTGACTACGGGTGCTGTCTGCACGGAGTTTGTACGTTCTCCCCATGACCTGCATGGGCTTTCTTCGGGTGCTCAGGTTTTCTCCCACATGTCAAAGATATACAGGTTTGCAGGTTAACTGGCTTGGTATAATTGTAAATTGTCCCTACTTTGTGTAGGTTAGTGTTAGTGTGCAGGGATCGCCGGTCGGTGCGGACTCGCTAGGCCGAAGGCCCTGTTCCCATGCTGTATCACTAAACTAAACTAAAATTACACAACAGATGGGCTACAAGACTTCACCAGATCCTGGTGACCACCAGTGTTCTTTACTGGAAATACTGCTGCGTGATTCAAGCATAAAATCCCTTGTCTTTAAATATATGGAAACTGGGCTTAACACAAAATCAAAATGGAGAGGAAGCAAGCTTCACCCAGCAAACTCATGTGTGGAAGAAAGGACAATGCATGGGGCTCCAAAACTCTGATTTGAACTTAATTCAGATCCGTATAAGTAGCATGAAGATCTTCAAGAAAGAATGCTTGAAGATCATAAATGATAACAAAATTCCAATCACAGTCTAAGTGCAAGAAAACAGGGAATGAGGAATATTTGAAGCTGATACCTTGGACCAAGCATGCGGCAACAAGCAGGAGGATTGTCTTGGGAAACATGGCGGAGTTCTCTAACCGTTTGCTCGCCCTTTGAAGAAAACCTACATAAAAATAAAGATCAGTTAGTCCAGGGTTTAAATTCTCATTGAAAACACGCTGTGCATAATTGTCTGCTTCCAAACTCCATTAAAAAGAACACAAGGAAACAGAGCAGGTGTGGACCACCCAGCCCTTGGAGCATGCCCTACCATTAAGATTAAGGCTGACCTTCTAGGTATCATTTTACTATCTTTATATCACCCGAATCATTGAACATCCAGAAATCTATCCATCCCTATTTTGAATGAACTCAGTGACTGAGCTTCCACAGTGCTCCAAGGTAAATAATTCCAAAGATTTACCAGCCTCTAAGTGACATAATCCTTTCTTATCTCAGTCCTAAATGGCCCAGACCTTATTCTGAAAATCTACCACCAATCCTAAAGATTTCAGCCTGGGAAAATATCCTCCTTGAATGCAGCCTGCCAAGCTGCAATTATAGCCTGTAACATTACTGAAAATAGAAAACTATACTCTTAATCCCACGGCTTTGCCTTGACCAGTTGCCTCAACCCTCAGCGGTCCACAGAGATAGTCGCTGGAAGGATAAGCAAGCAGGCTGCCTGCTTGGAGCAATGTGAGCCTCAGGGCTCCTCTCACCTGTCTCAGATCTGCTCCTCCTGAAGCTCTGTGTGTCAGCCAACGCGCGCTCTCTCTATATAAGGGCACCTTATCAGTGGCTGATAACAAACTGGCACACTTGTGTTCGACTCATGGACTTTCCCTGAATGCCAAGAGAACGTGGAGCTTCCAACAACACTGTCACTCTGAACTGCTGCCTTAAATATGACTCCAACTCAATCCCGAGAGGGCAAAATCCATTCAAGACTCCACTCAGTCCAAAGGCCATGATTTATTACATTTTGATTGTTCTATGGACTTACTATGAACTGTATTGAATGGAAACCTTTCCATTGGCAAGAAGGCAGTACCCAGAGGGTAGACACAAAATGCTGGAGTAAATCGACCCGAAACATCGCCCATTCCTTCTCTCCAGAGATGCTGCCTGTCCCGCTGAGTAACTCCATCATTTTGTGTCTATCTTCGGTTTAAACCAGCATCTGCAGTTCCTTCCCACACAGCACCCAGAGCATTTGAGGTAGTCGGCAAAGGAAGCAGAGGGGAGATGTGGACATCATTACACAATGAGTAGCCATGATCTGGAGTGTACCCGGAGAGAGGGTGGAAGTAGACATAAATTCCCTATGTGAATTGGATGAGAGGAAACAAATTGTCCTGGGGAAAGAATATGGATGGAGGTGCTGGCTCGAAGGGCCGAATGGCCTCCTCCTGCACCTATTTTCTAATTCCTTAAAACAAACATGATGAATCTGTGGAAGGGTTCTGACCCGAAAGCTCACTATTCTTTTTCTCCAGAGATGCTGCCTGACCCACTGAGTTACTCCAGCATTTTGTGTCTATCTTCTGTATCAACCAGCATCTGCAGTTCCTTCCTACACATGATGAACCAAACAATCCCCCTCCTCTGAGGAAGGATTCTATTTTACCTAGGGTTACACAAAAAGCTGGAGAAACTCAGCGGGTGCAGCAGCATCTAAGGAGCGAAGGAGATAGGCGACGTTTCGTGTCGAGACCCTTCTTCACCTAATTTGAGCTGGTGAAAATTTGCTAAAACCATCAAAACTATCCAGGGGAGTATGTTCACATAAGCCAATTCCTTATTCTTAAGGACACAGTGTTTTTGGTCATAGCATTTGTAGCATTTGTACATCTCCCCGTGACCTGTGTGGGTATTCTCTGAGACCTTTGGTTTCCACTTACACTCCAAAGACATACAGGTTTATAGTTTAAATGGCTTGGTATCAATGTATAAATGTAAAATGGTCCCCAGTGTGTGTAGGGTAGTGTTAATGTGCGGGGATCGCTGGTCGATGTGGACTCAGTGTGCCTGTTTCCGCGCTGTATCTCTGAACTAAACTAAATTAAAAAGATCATCAACGTACGCTAATCCTTCCTTAATCTCATGTTTTTAATTCCCCCATTTTCTCACCAACCTTCCCCAGTTTCTACCATTCACCTACACAAGAGGTAACTTGCAGGAGACAATTAACCTACCAACCCGCATTTTTTTTGGGATAGGGAGGAAATTGGAGCATCTGGAGGTAACTCATTCGGTCATGGGGAGAATGTGCAAACTTCACACATACGCATACGGCCACTGCCACATACAGGTAAGGCAGTAGCTCTGCTAGTGGCTCTGCTAATTGTGCCACTGACTGCTAGTACAATGTCGGGTGGCTCACACATCTTTGGGGTAATGGCAAGGCTGCGAAGACGACAGCAAGTGAGGCAGAATGAGTTTGGGAAATCCACAAACTATTGCACTGAGTACAGAGTACGTGAGCGGGCAATCGTTACTACAAAAGGTGCTTGAGGAGAATGGAAGGCTGTATATATTGGAACACTAAACTATGATAAGACACAGGAAGTGCTTAATACATATTTGAGGCAGATGGTGATAGTTAACAGTATAATAAAGTATTGGGAGGAGGGGACAGCAAGCAGAATAAGGACATTTACTATACAGGAAAACTATTGTTTTAGCAGAAATAGATTTGAACACCTCTACATTGATACTTAGTCTTTTGATATCTCATAGATTTTTTGACATCCTCACTGAGGCAGTCAAATATTAGGTGTCCACTTTAATACAGTGCCCCATATAATTGTCTAAAGCTATAAATCTGGTACTTGGATTCAATTCCAAGTGATGATACGTCATAGGGTATTTCACGTCCTTCTCACTGAAGCCGTCAAATATTAGATTACTACTTTAATCCAGTGCCCACAATAATTGTCTAAAGCTGTAAATCCGGTACCTGGAGTCAAAAGCCAAGAGATGCAATTGAGGACTAAATCATTGAATGGAAGTATCCGCACATCTCTATAACTGTGGGATCCTCTGAGATTTAGCATTTGCAGACTTACACATGAGCACATTCAACCAAGGTTTTTACTGTACTAGATGTCACATTTAATATAGAGCATTAGATTATTATTGCTATGAAAAAGACATAAAAGAACCAAAGGGAGTTGTGATCGGTGCAAGGTGCAAATATGAATGTATGTGGTGTATCTAAGCCAATCTGTGGGGTAGAGGAAGCATCTTCTCCATTGGGACAAGGTTACGCAAAAGCCAGGAAACCACTTTATTGTTGTCAAGACGACCGTTCAGATCAAATGTACATTCAGGTTAAGCTCAATGCTTCAAATGCAACAAAATGGGACACATTGTGCAAGTCTGCAAAGTTGATGATGTGATAAGTTGCCACATCAAATATCATTGTGGAAAATAAAGGCTGATAGTAGAGTTGGTAACGTACTTGATTGAAGTCTGGCTCGTTCACAGATAGCTGAGCAATCAGCAAAAATGGTCCTTTTCTGATTGGGAAGATAAAATGGTGAATGTATCACAGGGATTGGTGCTGGGGTATCAACATTCATGAGCTCACATAATTGACTTGCGTAAAAGTATGATGTTAAATTTGCTGATGACACAATGACAGATGGGATATATCATGTATTGTTGCACTGATGGGATATAAGGAGCAGAGAGGTGCCACATCATCCTGTGATTATTTATGACTACAGAAATGTCAATCTGATCTTCTAATAATTGAATTATGTCACTGTATCGTCTGTGCCCTTTTAACCTTGACTCACGGGGCTGAGTCATTAATAGTGCTGTGGACTTGGCTCCGGGTTCACCTGCCTGAGAATCATTCAGTTCTCTGGTTTAGTTTAGTTTTAGTTTTAGAGATACAGCATGGAAGGAGGCCCTTCGGCCCGCCGAGTCCACGCCAGCCAGCGATCCCGTCACATTAACACATCTTACACATACCAGGGACAATTTACACTTATACCAAGTCAATTAACCTACAAACCTGTACGTCTTTGGAGTGTGGGAGTAAACCGAAGATCTTGGAGAAAACCCACGCGGTCACAACGTGCAAACTCCGCACAGACAGCCCCGCCTCAGTTAGGATCGAACCCGGGTCTCTAGCACAGCAAGCACTGTAAGGCGGCTGTGTTGCTGTTAACCAGATGGTCCAGAACAGAGTGCACAACAGGTGTGATGGCTGATGATGTTGACCTGTTCCTGGTACCCGGACGTGGCTTCGAAGGACGAGAAGCCGAAGCAAAGAAGTCGAAGCCGAATAGCCGAATGGAAACGAAGCCGAAACGCCAACAAACCGAAAGGGCAGGACGCCTAAAAGCCAACGAACCGAAAGGCTGCGTCGCCTAAAAGCAAACTCACCGCACGGCCGCTCTGTCGAAACGCCACCTAACTGAAAGGCTGTCGCCTGCAAGCCAACTAACCGAATGCCGCTCTGCCGAAAAGTAAAAAAACAGACATGACGTCGCCTTGGGGCGGGACTTGTCAGCGATTGTCCAGACCCCCGCGTCCATCACATCACTGGCCGGTGGGGACGGGAGGGTGGGGGTCATTTTCCCACACAAGGCATTATTTGACTTTTCGGCAGAGCGGCATTCAGTTAGTTGGATTGTAGGCAACGCAGCCTTTCGGTTAGGTGACGTTTCAGCACAGCGGCAATAGACAATAGACAATAGACAATAGGTGCAGGAGTAGGCCATTTGAACCTTCGAGCCAGCACCACCATTCAATGTGATCATGGCTGATCATCCCCAATCAGTACTCCGTTCCTGCCTTCTCCCCATATCCCCTGACTCCGCTATTTTTAAGAGCCCTATCTAGCTCTCTCTTGAAAGTATCCAGAGAACCTGCCTCCACCGCCCTCTGCGGCAGAGAATTCCACAGACTCACCGCTCTCTGTGAGAAATACTGTTTCCTCGTCTCTGTTCTAAATGGCTTACTCCTTGTTCTCAAACTGTGGCCCCTGGTTCTGGATTCCCCAACATCGGGAACATGTTTCCTGCCTCTAGTGTGTCCAAGCCCTTAACAATCATTTGTTTCAATGAGATATCCTCTCATCCTTCTAAACTCCAGAGTGTGCAAGCTCAGATGCTCCATCCTCTCAGCATATGACAGTCCCGCCATCCCGGGAATTAACCTTGTAAACCTACGCTTGCACTCCCTCAATAACAAGAATGTCCTTCCTCAAATTAGGGAACCAAAACTGCACACAATACTCCAGGTGTGGTCTCACTAGGGCTCTGTACAACTGCAGAAGGACCTCTTTGCTCCTATATTCGATTCCTCTTGTTATAAAGGCCAACATGCCATTCACTTTCTTCACTGCCTGCTGTACCTGCATGCTTACTTTCATAGACTGATGTACAAGGAGCCGCAGATCCCATTGTACTTCCCCTTTTCCCAACTTGACGCCATTTAGATAGTAATCTGCCTTCCTGTTTTTGCTACCAAAGTGGATAACCTCACATTTATCCGCAATAAACTTCATCTGCCATGCATCTGCCCACTCCCCCAACCTGTCCAAGTCACCCTGCATTCTCATAGCATCCTCCTCACAGTTCACACTGCCACCCTGCTTTGTGTCATCTGCAAATTTGCTAATGTTACTTTGAATCCCTTCTTCCAAATCATTGATGTATATTGTAAATAGCTGCGGTCCCAGCACTGAGCCTTGCGGTACCCCACTAAATGCCTGCCATTTTGAAAGGGACCCATTAATCCGTACTCTTTGTTTCCTGTCTGCCAACCACTTCTCTATCCATGTCAGCACTCTACCCCCAATACCATGTGCCCTAATTTTGCCCACTAATCTCCTATGTGGGACCTCATCAAATGCTTTCTGCAAGGCCAGGTACACTACATCCACTGGCTCTCTAGCGGCCATTCGATGAGTTTGCTTTTCGGCGACCCACCCTTTCGGTTATTTGGCGTTTCAGCTTCATTTCCATTCGGCTATTTGGCTTCAACTTCTTTACTTCTCACTCCCTGATCTCTCAAATCCCTCCTAGATGCCCTGCCTCATTATCTCCTCCTTGACTAAAGATTTATGTCTCCACTCTCCATGTTTTGATCTTAAAGATCTTCAGGCATCCAGCAGGCTGATAATAAAAAGCTGATATGAAAGAGGGAGTTGTCTTCAGAGCATGAACCAATCTGAAGACACCACCATAGCGTACATGGTGTATAACATCAAGCTACAAGCTTCAAGATACAGTTCTGAAGTGGTGTGGAAACAATGTGCATGTTCAGCAGACATGTGCACATGAACAAAGGGATATGCAACTTTCTATTCCCCAGATATATCTCCAGTAAATCTGTTTGTCAGAAACGCAGTTGTAAATAATGAGGAACATTGTAACAGAACTCATGAATGCATAGATCTGATGGTGAAATGGCATCTTAACACAAAGGATGTCATTAAAATGGAAAGGGTGCAAAACAGATTAGCAAAGACGTAATCCTTGCATCCCCTCTCTCTCCCGTCTCTCCCCCACACTTGTCATTGTATTAGTTTCATTGTTGTCCTGTTGGGTTTTATTGTCTGGATAACACGTTATCACCCAGCCCACAGCCAACAATGGACCTTTGTGCGCTCCACCTTTCCTTGATCATCATTACTTTTTTACATATCTTTAATTATTTTGGTCAATATCACCGTCTACATCTCCCGTTTCCCTTTCCCCTGACTCTCGCTCTGAAGAAGGTTCTCGACCCAAAAATGTCACCGTTTTCGCTGGAGATGCTGCTTGACCCATTCTGTTACTCCAGGCTTTTGTGTCTATCTTTAGTGAAGACATTAGCCTGTCTGGGTGGTTTGAACTATAAAGGGCAGCTGCATAGGCTGGGGAATTTTTCTCTGGACCATGGGAGGCTGAGGGATGATCTTATAGATGTTTATAAAATAGCAAGGGACACAGATGAGGTGAATACATTTGTGCGGGTTTTGCACTAAATATTAAAATTGGCAGATTCAGTTGGCTGCTGCAAACATGAAGGGATTCCTTCCTTTGTTAGCGGAACAATAAAGTAGCTAGCAATGAGGTTAAATTCGACTCCCGATTGGGAAATAGTTGAATTATTGGGCTGAATTATGGGCAATAAACTTTATGAAGGACTTCAAAACAAGTGTTCAGCAAATGCTCTACAGAAAAGAATGTGTGCAGTTTCAATGAAAACCTTCAAAATAGTATTGTACAAATGTTAGAAGGAGATATTTGCAGTGAAATGGGCAATTGTGTGAGAAAATAGTATGCACTGCGGTGCACTCCAAAAGATATGTACAGCCTTGACTGGCTGAAAGGCCAGTTCTGTGCTGTATTCTTTTATTGATTCTACAGATAGCTATTTGGTAACATATAGTAAAAGCAAGGAAACATATTAGTCATTAAATTCATTTCAAAGTTTTAATGCAGATATTTTACAGATTAAACTCTAGAAATGTAGTCACTGATTTTTTATATTTTCCTCTCTGATAAAAATAAATATATTTAGCATATTATAATTTGAGATAATAAGAGGACCCCATTATCCTGACACATTGATTGACCGAGTCACTTTCTACTTCTCAATTAGTTCTGCAGATTCTGCCAGAAGTTGTCCCATGCAGTTGTGAGCTTGGTCTGAAGATCCTGCTGAACATTGCCTCCATTCAGGGCAAGTCTCTCTTGCATCTCCCTCACATTCTGACTGATGATCTTGTTCAGCTGCTCAGTGTAGGGGGCCACATTCTGATGGAACTCCTCGATTCTCTGGTTGATGTTGGTGTTGAGATTTTCGATGTATGGGGCCAGGTTCTGGTCCATGCTTCCCACGTTCTCGTTAAGTTTTACTTTCAGTTCGGCGATGTAAGGGTTCAGCTTTTGGTTCAGATCTTCCACGTGCTCGTTGACCTTTGTCTGGAGCATCTCGGCATAAGGCACCACCCTCTGGGTCATTTCTGCAATCTGTTGGTTCATCTTCAGCTGAACATCTTCTGTGTAGGGAGCCAAGTTACTGCGCAGCTCCTGGACATTCTCATCAAACCTGGAGCGAAATTCTTCAGCTTTGGCAGCCACATTCTGTCTAAGAATGTCCATATTTTCATCGATTTTAATTTGGAGCTCTTCAGCATAGGGAGTCAGGACTTCCCTCAGGTTCTCTGCGCTTACTTCCAGTTTGGCCTGAAGCTCTTCAGTTAAGGGAGTCAACCTCTGTTTAAGTTCCTCTGCATTCTTCTTCAGCTGTTGGCTAAGTTCTTCAGTGTAAGGTGTCAACCTCTGATGAAATTCTTCAATGTTATTGCTAATCTTCTGATGGACTCCATCAGCAAAGGGAGCAAGTTTCTCCTTCAGGTCTTCCAGCTGTTCCCTTATCTGGTGATGAAGGCTTTCAATGTCTACTGCCATCTTCTCACGGAGACCATCTGTTAAAGGAGTCAACTTCTGGCGGAGATCCTCAGCATAGTTATTGACATTCTGCAGATTCTCCTCGATAAGATGACTGGAAAATAGAGACAATTGTTTGTTAAACTTGTTCCAGAGAAGAGATACATTAAGACAGAGCTCAGTGTCTGTGACTGAAACAAATGCTTTACAGAGGGAAGTGGAGCTCAGGGAACAAAAGGACATTTGGATCAGGAAAACTTTTCAGGTTAACTCAGCATGTTTATTGGAAGAGAGGTTAGGATTCTCCCAAGGTCTTTGATTTATTCTGTCCTATCCTAATTGGTACAATTTGAGAGGAAAATAAAGAGTGTAGTGAAGCACAATGAGTTGAATGGTCTTCTGTGCTTTACGTTATCTGATTGTGGAAAGGCATTCACATTGATTGGTAAAACTCTGCAAGTAGTAAAGTAATAATGTTTTAGAGAGATTACTGAGGGAATGATTAACACTGCAAAGGTTATATACTCTTAGGGTTTAGAAAATAAACTAGCAATTCAAAGTAAATAAATTAACTTGCGCCAGGGCCTGCATTCACAAATGCCATTCCTATAACTGTATCTGTATTAATATTTCCAAAATGTTACAAAGTTACTGTTTACAATTTTTTCCTGGCTCTTTAATTCTTCTTGGGGTAAAGAGGTTGAACTTTTCCAATTGCCCCTAACAAATCCCCAATACTCACTTGAGTTGCTGGCTGACTTCTGAGCTTTGAATCAGTTCTACGCCATCCCTGGCTTCCTCGGCCAATTGGTTGATGTAATTCCAGAAGGCTTCACGAACCTGGTCTCTATTGTACTCAGCCTGACAGCCTATGAGAAAGAAAGAATTAGATAATCAGAACGGGAACACGAGAGGAACTTTCCCTGCATCCACTCCTCATATGTGCGGCACGGTGGGGTAGTGGTAGAGCTGTTGCCTTACAACTCCAGAGGCCCGGATTCGATCCTGACTACGGGTGCTGTCTGCACGGAGTTTGTACGTTCTCCCCATGACCCGCATGGGCTTTCTTCGGGTGCTCAGGTTTTCTCCCACATGTCAAAGATATACAGGTTTGCAGGGTAACTGGCTTGGTATAATTGTAAATTGTCCCTACTTTGTGTAGGTTAGTGTTAGTGTGCAGGGATCGCCGGTCGGTGCGGACTCGCTAGGCCAAAGGCCCTGTTCCCATGCTGTATCACTAAACTAAACTAAAATTACACAACAGATGGGCTACAAGACTTCACCAGATCCTGGTGACCACCAGTGTTCTTTACTGGAAATACTGCTGCGTGATTCAAGCATAAAATCCCTTGTCTTTAAATATATGGAAACTGGGCTTAACACAAAATCAAAATGGAGAGGAAGCAAGCTTCACCCAGCAAACTCATGTGTGGAAGAAAGGACAATGCATGGGGCTCCAAAACTCTGATTTGAACTTAATTCAGATCCGTATAAGTAGCATGAAGATCTTCAAGAAAGAATGCTTGAAGATCATAAATGATAACAAAATTCCAATCACAGTCTAAGTGCAAGAAAACAGGGAATGAGGAATATTTGAAGCTGATACCTTGGACCAAGCATGCGGCAACAAGCAGGAGGATTGTCTTGGGAAACATGGCGGAGTTCTCTAACCGTTTGCTCGCCCTTTGAAGAAAACCTGCATAAAAATAAAGATCAGTTAGTCCAGGGTTTAAATTCTCATTGAAAACACGCTGTGCATAATTGTCTGCTTCCAAACTCCATTAAAAAGAACACAAGGAAACAGAGCAGGTGTGGACCACCCAGCCCTTGGAGCATGCCCTACCATTAAGATTAAGGCTGACCTTCTAGGTATCATTTTACTATCTTTATATCACCCGAATCATTGAACATCCAGAAATCTATCCATCCCTATTTTGAATGAACTCAGTGACTGAGCTTCCACAGTGCTCCAAGGTAAATAATTCCAAAGATTTACCAGCCTCTAAGTGACATAATCCTTTCTTATCTCAGTCCTAAATGGCCCAGACCTTATTCTGAAACTCTACCACCAATCCTAAAGATTTCAGCCTGGGAAAATATCCTCCTTGAATGCAGCCTGCCAAGCTGCAATTATAGCCTGTAACATTACTGAAAATAGAAAACCATACTCTTAATCCCACGGCTTTGCCTTGACCAGTTGCCTCAACCCTCAGCGGTCCACAGAGATAGTCGCTGGAAGGATAAGCAAGCAGGCTGCCTGCTTGGAGCAATGTGAGCCTCAGGGCTCCTCTCACCTGTCTCAGATCTGCTCCTCCTGAAGCTCTGTGTGTCAGCCAACGCGCGCTCTCTCTATATAAGGGCACCTTATCAGTGGCTGATAACAAACTGGCACACTTGTGTTCGACTCATGGACTTTCCCTGAATGCCACGAGAACGTGGAGCTTCCAACAACACTGTCACTCTGAACTGCTGCCTTAAATATGACTCCAACTCAATCCCGAGAGGGCAAAATCCATTCAAGACTCCACTCAGTCCAAAGGCCATGATTTATTACATTTTGATTGTTCTATGGACTTACTATGAAGTGTATTGAATGGAAACCTTTCCATTGGCAAGAAGGCAGTACCCAGAGGGTAGACACAAAATGCTGGAGTAAATCGACCCGAAACATCGCCCATTCCTTCTCTCCAGAGATGCTGCCTGTCCCGCTGAGTAACTCCATCATTTTGTGTCTATCTTCGGTTTAAACCAGCATCTGCAGTTCCTTCCCACACAGCACCCAGAGCATTTGAGGTAGTCGGCAAAGGAAGCAGAGGGGAGATATGGGCATCATTACGCAATGAGTAGCCATGATCTGGAGTGTACCCGGAGAGAGGGTGGAAGTAGACATAAATTCCCGATGTGAATTGGATGAGAGGAAACAAATTGTCCTGGGGAAAGAATATGGATGGAGGTGCTGGCTCGAAGGGCCGAATGGCCTCCTCCTGCACCTATTTTCTAATTCCTTAAAACAAACATGATGAATCTGTGGAAGGGTTCTGACCCGAAAGCTCACTATTCTTTTTCTCCAGAGATGCTGCCTGACCCACTGAGTTACTCCAGCATTTTGTGTCTATCTTCTGTATCAACCAGCATCTGCAGTTCCTTCCTACACATGATGAACCAAACAATCCCCCTCCTCTGAGGAAGGATTCTATTTTACCTAGGGTTACACAAAAAGCTGGAGAAACTCAGCGGGTGCAGCAGCATCTAAGGAGCGAAGGACATAGGCGACGTTTCGTGTCGAGACCCTTCTTCACCTAATTTGAGCTGTCGAAAATTTGCTAAAACCATCAAAACTATCCAGGGGAGTATGTTCACATAAGCTAATCCCTTATTCTTAAGGACACAGTGTTTTTGGTCATAGCATTTGTAGCATTTGTACATCTCCCCGTGATCTGTGTGGGTATTCTCTGAGACCTTTGGTTTCCACTTACACTCCAAAGACATACAGGTTTATAGTTTAAATGGCTTGGTATCAATGTATAAATGTAAAATGGTCCCCAGTGTGTGTAGGGTAGTGTTAATGTGCGGGGATCGCTGGCCGATGTGGACTCAGTGTGCCTGTTTCCGCGCTGTATCTCTGAACTAAACTAAATTAAAAAGATCATCAACGTACGCTAATCCTTCCTTAATCTCATGTTTTTAATTCCCCCATTTTCTCACCAACCTTCCCCAGTTTCTACCACTCACCTACACACAAGAGGTAACTTGCAGGAGACAATTAACCTACCAACCCGCATTTTTTTTGGGATAGGGAGGAAATTGGAGCATCTGGAGGTAACTCATGCGGTCATGGGGAGAATGTGCAAACTTCACACATACGCATACGGCCACTGCCACATACAGGTAAGGCAGTAGCTCTGCTAGTAGCTCTGCTAATTGTGCCACTGACTGCTAGTACAATGTCGGGTGGCTCACACATCTTTGGGGTAATGGCAAGGCTGCGAAGACTACAGCAAGTGAGGCAGAATGAGTTTGGGAAATCCACAAACTATTACACTGAGTACAGAGTACGTGAGCGGGGAATCGTTACTACAAAAGGTGCTTGAGGAGAATGGAAGGCTGTATATATTGGAAAACTAAACTATGATAAGACACAGGAAGTACTTAATACATATTTGAGGCAGATGGTGATAGTTAACAGTATAATAAAGTATAGGGAGGAGGGGACAGCAAGCAGAATAAGGACATTTACTATACAGGAAAACTATTGTTTTAGGAGAAATAGATTTGAACACCTCTACATTGATACTTAGTCTTTTGATATCTTTTTTGATAGATCTTTTGACATCCTCACTGAGGCAGTCAAATATTAGGTGTCCACTTTAATACAGTGCCCCAAATAATTGTCTAAAGCCAGCGATCCCGTCACATTAACACATCTTACACATACCAGGGACAATTTACACTTATTCCAAGTGATGATACGTCATAGGGTATTTCACGTCCTTCTCACTGAAGCCGTCAAATATTAGATTACTACAATAATTGTCTAAAGCTGTAAATCCGGTACCTGGAGTCAAAGGCCAAGAGATGCAATTGAGGACTAGATCATTGAATGGAAGTATCCGCACATCTCTATAACAGTTGGCTCCTCTGAGATTTAGCATTTGTAGACTTACACATGAGCACATTCAACCAAGGTTTTTACTACACTAGATGTCACATTTAATATAGTGCATTAGATTATTATTGCTATGAAAAAGGCATAAAAGAACCAAAGGGAGTTGTGATCGGTGCAAGGTGCAAATATGAATGTATGTGGTGTATCTAAGCCAATCTGTGGGGTAGAGGAAGCATCTTCTCCATTGGGACAAGGTTACGCAAAAGCCAGGAAACCACATTATTGTTGTCAAGACGACCGTTCAGATCAAATGTACATTCAGGTTAAGCTCAATGCTTCAAATGCAACAAAATGGGACACATTGTGCAAGTCTGCAAAGTTGATGAAGTGATAAGTTGCCACGTCAAATATCATTGTGGAAAATAAAGGCTGATAGTAGAGTTGGTAACGTACTTGATTGAAGTCTGGCTCATTCACAGATAGCTGACCAATCAGCAAAAATGGTCCTTTTCTGATTGCTCACATAATTGACCTGCGTAAAAGTATGGTGTTAAATTTGCTGATGACACAATGATAGATGGGATATATCATGTATTGTTGCACTGATGGGATATAAGGAGCAGAGAGGTGCCACATCATCCTGTGATTATTTATGACTACAGAAATGTCAATCTGATCTTCTAATAATTGAATTATGTCACTGTATCGTCTGTGCCCTTTTAACCTTGACTCACGGGGCTGAGTCATTAATAGTGATGTGGACTTGGCTCCGGGTTCACCTGCCTGAGAATCATTCAGTTCTCTGGTTTAGTTTAGTTTTAGTTTTAGAGATACAGCATGGAAGGAGGCCCTTCGGCCCGCCGAGTCCACGCCGGCCAGCGATTCCGTCACATTAACACATCTTACACATACCAGGGACAATTTACACTTATACCAAGTCAAATAACCTACAAACCAGTACGTCTTTGGAGTGTGGGAGTAAACCAAAGATCTTGCAGAAAACCCACGCGGTCACAACGTGCAAACTCTGCACAGACAGCCCCCGCCTCAGCTAGGATCAAACCCGGGTCTCTAGCACAGCAAGCACTGTAAGGCGGCAACTCTATCGCTGCGCCAACTGGTGTTCAGAGTTGAACACCACTTTGAATCAATGCTGCATTCAGGGCAGGAACTCATTCTGCTGATCTCCCCAAGTCAAGTTGAGTTATTGACATTTGCACAAGTGCAGTGAGGTCCAGGGACAATGAAAATCTGCTTGCAGCAGCATCACAGGCACATAAACTCAAAAAACACACAAAAATAAAAATGACATATCAATTGGAATCATAGAGTCTTACAGTGTGGAAACAGGCCCCTTGCCCAACTTGCCCAGCTTGCCCACACCGGCCACATATCCCACGTGCCTGCATTTGGCCCATATCCCTCTAAACCTGTCCAATACATGTACCTGTCTTAATGTTTCTTAATTATATTACACACAAATTCAACAGGATCATGAAAAGAAAATTATTGTAAATAAAACATTGGTGTAAGAATACACCATTAGAAAACAAGGTAGGATTAGGGTTGTGCAGGTCAGTTCAAGAACCTAATAGTTGTAGGAAAGTAGCTGTTGCTGAGCCACGCGGTGTGGGACTACATGTTTCTGTAACTTCCATCAATTAGTGGCAGCAAAAATTCAATTCAATCTTTAATTGTCATTGTGCAGTGTACAATACAGAGACAACAAAATGCAGTTGGTATCCCCGAAGGGCGAACTAACAAATGGACAGGGCATGACATGGATGGTGAAGATCCTTGACTATGGAAGCTGCATTCTTGAGGCAAAGCCTTGTGTTGATGCTTTCCATGTTAAAGAGGACGGTGTCTGCAATGGAATAGGCTGAATCCACCACTCTCTGCACCCCCATATTTTATGAGTGATGGAATTGCCATTCCAGGCCATGATACATCCAGTTAGGATACCTTCTACAGTGCATAAGTATAAGTTTGTTAAATTAATCAGCATAATATGAAGAAAATAGAGGCAATGGTGTGCCTTCTTCATGATTACATCTATTAGCAATGTTACAAAATTTTGAGATTTAAAAAATCAAGCCTGCAATTTATCCCATCAGATATAGCATAAAAAGAAGTTTAATTTGACACCTAATTCACTTTCATATCTTCAGTATTAAGAAAGTTATGACCATTTTCATACTCGGAAATTAGCATCTTGTTCCCCATTGCCTTTCAATTGACTGAACTCAAAAGCTGTGATCTAGAACCGTTAAAAGCCCATAGCTTTCTTAAAAATTAAGAGAACTCAATGAAATTTTCAGTTATTATAGATTGAAGCATTCTGAAACAAATATGAAACAATCTTACTTGGATGACCTGAAATTAAAGCATATAATTAGTTAGTTATCTAATTGTAGCTAATTACAAAATTCAAGGAGTAGATCTAAACATCTATCCATTTCTTAAGAAAAGATAAACTTTTTTTAAATTGCCTACGTGTCCAAATAACATTCACACAATAATCCACTATATAACATAATTTTTAAATCTAATTTTCATGAATTTCTGGGCCAAATGGAAGGGATTTAGTGTTTAATGCCTGTAAATTAATGGTCATTTAAATCAACTAGCAGTGGGTTTTAGTGGAATGCGGTGGATTAGAACGTCGCGGTTTGCTGTGAAGTCGGTATGAAAAATACAGCCGGTTCATACATTTTTTTTGGACCCCATTTCGCAACATGAAAATATTATTAAAGCCTCCATAAAAACCAACTTTTAATATAAAAATAAACTGAGTACCTTTTTTTCTCCCTTACGCAAAATCCTTCCCGTTATCGGCGCTCACGGCTTTTGAAGGTGATTTTTAAATTACTCTAAATAATAAATAATCTAGCGTAATTTAAAAATACCTTCATTAATGAAATGTCGGAGCGATTTTTTCTTCCGCAACGAAATCGCCCGACATTGATCGATTTGCCCAGTCAGAAGAAAAATGGCACTTTAAGCCCGCCCCCCTCTGAAAGGCGCCAAAGTCGCGCACACGGGGAGCGGCAGAACTGCAGCGCTGCTCAAGGTAAGTTTTGTAACATACCTACATCTATGCGGTTGGCCCAGGATGGCTTATCCAAGATCCTAATGGCCAAGAATTTGAAGCTGCTACCTCTTTCCACCACCAACCTACCAATGTTAACCACCACATGGTCTTGTCTTCTGAAGTCAACCCATTTCTGAAGTCAACATTTAGTTCCTTGGTTGTTGATATTGAGCGAGAGATGGCTGTTACAGCACCACTCAATTAAGTGTTCCATCTTTCTCCTGTACACTGACACATCACCTCTGGCGATTCAGCCAACAACGGTGGTATCATTCGCAAATTTATAAACTGCATTTTCGTTGTGCTTAGCCCCACAGTATTGGGTGTGGGTGAACTGAGGTCTGCCAACGAGGTCTTGCTTGAGCAAGGTAGGGATCCATTTGCAAAGGGAGGTGGAGGCCCAGGTCTTGGAGCTTGTTGATGAGACTGGAGTGTTGAACGCCATTGCAATTGATGAACATCAGCCTGATGATTGTGTTGCTGTTAACCAGATGGTCCAGAACAGAGTGCACAACCGGTGTGATGGCTGATGATGTTGACCTGTTCCTGGTACCCGGACGTGGCGTCGAAGGACAAGAAGCCGAAGCAAAGAAGTCGAAGCCGAATAGCCGAATGGAAACAAAGCCGAAACGCCAACGAACCGAAAGGCTGCGTCACCTAAAAGCAAACTCACCGCACGGCCGCTCTGCCGAAACGCCACCTAACTGAAAGGCTGTCGCCTGCAAGCCAACTAACTGAATGCCGCTCTGCTGAAAAGTCAAATAACAGACATGACGTCGCCATGGGGCGGGGCTTGTCAGCGATTGTTCCAGACCCCCGCGTCCATCACATCACTGGCCGGTGGAGACGGGAGGGTGGGGGTCATTTTCCCACACAAGGCATTATTTGACTTATCGGCAGAGCGGCATTCGGTTAGTAGGCTTGTAGGCATCGCAGCCTTTCGGTTAGGTGACGTTTCAGCACAGCGGCAATAGACAATAGACAATAGACAATAGGTGCAGGAGTAGGCCATTTGAACCTTCGAGCCAGCACCACCATTCAATGTGATCATGGCTGATCATCCCCAATCAGTACCCCATTCCTGCCTTTTCCCCATATCCCCTGACTCCGCTATTTCTAAGAGCCCTATCTAGCTCTCTCTTGAAAGTATCCAGAGAACCTGCCTCCACCGCCCTCTGCAGCAGAGAATTCCACAGACTCACCACTCTCTGTGAGAAATACTGTTTCCTCGACTCTGTTCTAAATGGCTTTGTCCTTATTCTTAAACTGTGGCCCCTGGTTCTGGTCTCCCCCAACATTGGGAACATGTTTCCTGCCTCTAGTGTGTCCAAGCCCTTAACAATCATTTGTTTCAATGAGATATCCTCTCATCCTTCTAAACTCCAGAGTGTACAAGCCCAGCTGCTCCATTCTCTCAGCATATGACAGTCCTGCCATCCCGGGAATTAACCTTGTAAACTTACGCTTGCACTCCCTCAATAGCAAGAACGTCCTTCCTCAAATTAGGGGACCAAAACTGCACACAATACTTCAGGTGTGGTCTCACTAGGGCTCTGTACAACTGCAGAAGGACCTCTTTACTCCTATATTCGATTCCTCTTGTTATAAAGGCCAACATGCCATTCGCCTTCTTCACTGTCTGCTGTACCTGCATGCTTACTTTCATAGTCTGATGTACAAGGAGCCGCAGATACCGTTGTACTTCCCCTTTTCCCAACTTGACGCCATTTAGATAGTAATCTGCCTTCCTGTTTTTGCTACCAAAGTGGATAACCTCACATTTATCCGCAATAAACTTCATCTGCCATGCATCTGCCCACTCCCCCAACCTGTCCAAGTCACCCTGCATTCTCATAGCATCCTCCTCACAGTTCACACTGCCACCCTGCTTTGTGTCATCTGCAAATTTGCTAATGTTACTTTGAATCCCTTCTTCCAAATCATTGATGTATATTGTAAATAGCTGCGGTCCCAGCACTGAGCCTTGCGGTACCCCACTAAATGCCTGCCATTTTGAAAGGGACCCGTTAATCCGTACTCTTTGTTTCCTGTCTGCCAACCACTTCTCTATCCATGTCAGCACTCTACCCCCAATACCATGTGCCCTAATTTTGCCCACTAATCTCCTATGTGGGACCTCATCAAATGCTTTCTGAAAGGCCAGGTACACTACATCCACTGGCTCTCTAGCGGCCATTCGATGAGTTTGCTTTTCGGCGACCCACCCTTTCGGTTATTTGGCGTTTCAGCTTCATTTCCATTCGGCTATTTGGCTTCAACTTCTTTACTTCTCACTCCCTGATCTCTCAAATCCCTCCTAGATGCCCTGCCTCATTATCTCCTCCTTGACTAAAGATTTATGTCTCCACTCTCCATGTTTTGATCTTAAAGATCTTCAGGCATCCAGCAGGCTGATAATAAAAAGCTGATATGAAAGAGGGAGTTGTCTTCAGAGCATGAACCAATCTGAAGACACCACCATAGCGTACATGGTGTATAACATCAAGCTACAAGCTTCAAGATACAGTTCTGAAGTGGTGTGGAAACAATGTGCATGTTCAGCAGACATGTGCACATGAACAAAGGGATATGCAACTTTCTATTCCCCAGATATATCTCCAGTAAATCTGTTTGTCAGAAACGCAGTTGTAAATAATGAGGAACATTGTAACAGAACTCATGAATGCATAGATCTGATGGTGAAATGGCATCTTAACACAAAGGATGTCATTAAAATGGAAAGGGTGCAAAACAGATTAGCAAAGACGTAATCCTTGCATCCCCTCTCTCTCCCGTCTCTCCCCCACACTTGTCATTGTATTAGTTTCATTGTTGTCCTGTTGGGTTTTATTGTCTGGATAACACGTTATCACCCAGCCCACAGCCAACAATGGACCTTTGTGCGCTCCACCTTTCCTTGATCATCATTACTTTTTTACATATCTTTAATTATTTTGGTCAATATCACTGTCTACATCTCCCGTTTCCCTTTCCCCTGACTCTCGCTCTGAAGAAGGTTCTCGACCCAAAAATGTCACCGTTTTCGCTGGAGATGCTGCTTGACCCATTCTGTTACTCCAGGCTTTTGTGTCTATCTTTAGTGAAGACATTAGCCTGTCTGGGTGGTTTGAACTATAAAGGGCAGCTGCATAGGCTGGGGAATTTTTCTCTGGACCATGGGAGGCTGAGGGATGATCTTATAGATGTTTATAAAATAGCAAGGGACACAGATGAGGTGAATACATTTGTGCGGGTTTTGCACTAAATATTAAAATTGGCAGATTCAGTTGGCTGCTGCAAACATGAAGGGATTCCTTCCTTTGTTAGCGGAACAATAAAGTAGCTAGCAATGAGGTTAAATTCGACTCCCGATTGGGAAATTGTTGAATTATTGGGCTGAATTATGGGCAATAAACTTTATGAAGGACTTCAAAACAAGTGTTCAGCAAATGCTCTACAGAAAAGAATGTGTGCAGTTTCAATGAAAACCTTCAAAATAGTATTGTACAAATGTTAGAAGGAGATATTTGCAGTGAAATGGGCAATTGTGTGAGAAAATAGTATGCACTGCGGTGCACTCCAAAAGATATGTACAGCCTTGACTGGCTGAAAGGCCAGTTCTGTGCTGTATTCTTTTATTGATTCTACAGATAGCTATTTGGTAACATATAGTAAAAGCAAGGAAACATATTAGTCATTAAATTCATTTCAAAGTTTTAATGCAGATATTTTACAGATTAAACTCTAGAAATGTAGTCACTGATTTTTTATATTTTCCTCTCTGAAAAAAATAAATATATTTAGCATATTATAATTTGAGATAATAAGAGGACCCCATTATCCTGACACATTGATTGACCGAGTCACTTTCTACTTCTCAATTAGTTCTGCAGATTCTGCCAGAAGTTGTCCCATGCAGTTGTGAGCTTGGTCTGAAGATCCTGCTGAACATTGCCTCCATTCAGGGCAAGTCTCTCTTGCATCTCCCTCACATTCTGACTGATGATCTTGTTCAGCTGCTCAGTGTAGGGGGCCACATTCTGATGGAACTCCTCGATTCTCTGGTTGATGTTGGTGTTGAGATTTTCGATGTATGGGGCCAGGTTCTGGTCCATGCTTCCCACGTTCTCGTTAAGTTTTACTTTCAGTTCGGCGATGTAAGGGTTCAGCTTTTGGTTCAGATCTTCCACGTGCTCGTTGACCTTTGTCTGAAGCATCTCGGCATAAGGCGCCACCCTCTGGGTCATTTCTGCAATCTGTTGGTTCATCTTCAGCTGAACATCTTCTGTGTAGGGAGCCAAGTTACTGCGCAGCTCCTGGACATTCTCATCAAACCTGGAGCGAAATTCTTCAGCTTTGGCAGCCACATTCTGCCTAAGAATGTCCATATTTTCATCGATTTTAATTTGGAGCTCTTCAGCATAGGGAGTCAGGACTTCCCTCAGGTTCTCTGCGCTTACTTCCAGTTTGGCCTGAAGCTCTTCAGTTAAGGGAGTCAACCTCTGTTTAAGTTCCTCTGCATTCTTCTTCAGCTGTTGGCTAAGTTCTTCAGTGTAAGGTGTCAACCTCTGATGAAATTCTTCAATGTTATTGCTAATCTTCTGATGGACTCCATCAGCAAAGGGAGCAAGTTTCTCCTTCAGGTCTTCCAGCTGTTCCCTTATCTGGTGATGAAGGCTTTCAATGTCTACTGCCATCTTCTCACGGAGACCATCTGTTAAAGGAGTCAACTTCTGGCGGAGATCCTCAGCATAGTTATTGACATTCTGCAGATTCTCCTCGATAAGATGACTGGAAAATAGAGACAATTGTTTGTTAAACTTGTTCCAGAGAAGAGATACATTAAGACAGAGCTCAGTGTAAGCCTGTGACTGAAACAAATGCTTTACAGAGGGAAGTGGAGCTCAGGGAACAAAAGGACATTTGGATCAGGAAAACTTTTCAGGTTAACTCAGCATGTTTATTGGAAGAGAGGTTAGGATTCTCCCAAGGTCTTTGATTTATTCTGTCCTATCCTAATTGGTACAATTTGAGAGGAAAATAAAGAGTGTAGTGAAGCACAATGAGTTGAATGGTCTTCTGTGCTTTACGTTATCTGATTGTGGAAAGGCATTCACATTGATTGGTAAAACTCTGCAAGTAGTAAAGTAATAATGTTTTAGAGAGATTACTGAGGGAATGATTAACACTGCAAAGGTTATATACTCTTAGGGTTTAGAAAATAAACTAGCAATTCAAAGTAAATAAATTAACTTGCGCCAGGGCCTGCATTCACAAATGCCATTCCTATAACTGTATCTGTATTAATATTTCCAAAATGTTACAAAGTTACTGTTTACAATTTTTTCCTGGCTCTTTAATTCTTCTTGGGGTAAAGAGGTTGAACTTTTCCAATTGCCCCTAACAAATCCCCAATACTCACTTGAGTTGCTGGCTGACTTCTGAGCTTTGAATCAGTTCTACGCCATCCCTGGCTTCCTCGGCCAATTGGTTGATGTAATTCCAGAAGGCTTCACGAACCTGGTCTCTATTGTACTCAGCCTGACAGCCTATGAGAAAGAAAGAATTAGATAATCAGAACGGGAACACGAGAGGAACTTTCCCTGCATCCACTCCTCATATGTGCGGCACGGTGGGGTAGTGGTAGAGCTGTTGCCTTACAACTCCAGAGGCCCGGATTCGATCCTGACTACGGGTGCTGTCTGCACGGAGTTTGTACGTTCTCCCCATGACCCGCATGGGCTTTCTTCGGGTGCTCAGGTTTTCTCCCACATGTCAAAGATATACAGGTTTGCAGGTTAACTGGCTTGGTATAATTGTGTAGGTTAGTGTTCGTGTGCAGGGATCGCCGGTCGGTGCGGACTCGCTAGGCCGAAGGCCCTGTTCCCATGCTGTATCACTAAACTAAACTAAAATTACACAACAGATGGGCTACAAGACTTCACCAGATCCTGGTGACCACCAGTGTTCTTTACTGGAAATACTGCTGCGTGATTCAAGGATAAAATCCCTTGTCTTTAAATATATGGAAACTGGGCTTAACACAAAATCAAAATGGAGAGGAAGCAAGCTTCACCCAGCAAACTCATGTGTGGAAGAAAGGACAATGCATGGGGCTCCAAAACTCTGATCTGAACTTAATTCAGATCCGTAGAAGTAGCATGAAGATCTTCAAGAAAGAATGCTTGAAAATCATAAATGATAACAAAATTCCAATCACAGTCTAAGTGCAAGAAAACAGGGAATGAGGAATATTTGAAGCTGATACCTTGGACCAAGCATGCGGCAACAAGCAGGAGGATTGTCTTGGGAAACATGGCAGAGTTCTCTAACCGTTTGCTCGCCCTTTGAAGAAAACCTACATAAAAATAAAGATCAGTTAGTCCAGGGTTTAAATTCTCATTGAAAACACGCTGTGCATAATTGTCTGCTTCCAAACTCCATTAAAAAGAACACAGGAAACAGAGCAGGTGTGGACCACCCAGTCCTTGGAGCATGCCCTACCATTAAGATTAAGGCTGACCTTCTAGGTATCATTTTATTATCTTTATATCACCCGAATCATTGAACATCCAGAAATCTATCCATCCCTATTTTGAATGAACTCAGTGACTGAGCTTCCACAGTGCTCCAAGGTAAATAATTCCAAAGATTTACCAGCCTCTAAGTGACATAATCCTTTCTTATCTCAGTCCTAAATGGCCCAGACCTTATTCTGAAACTCTACCACCAATCCTAAAGCTTTCAGCCTGGGAAAATATCCTCCCTGAATGCCGCCTGCCAAGCTGCAATTATAGCCTGTAACATTACTGAAAATAAAAAACCATACTCTTAATCCCACGGCTTTGCCTTGACCAGTTACCTCAACCCTCAGCGGTCCACAGAGATAGTCGCTGGAAGGATAAGCAAGCAGGCTGCCTGCTTGGAGCAATGTGAGCCTCAGGGCTCCTCTCACCTGTCTCAGATCTGCTCCTCCTGAAGCTCTGTGTGTCAGCCAACGCGCGCTCTCTCTATATAAGGGCACCTTATCAGTGGCTGATAACAAACTGGCACACTTGTGTTCGACTCATGGACTTTCCCTGAATGCCACGAGAACGTGGAGCTTCCAACAACACTGTCACTCTGAACTGCTGCCTTAAATATGACTCCAACTCAATCCCGAGAGGGCAAAATCCATTCAAGACTCCACTCAGTCCAAAGGCCATGATTTATTACATTTTGATTGTTCTATGGACTTACTATGAAGTGTATTGAATGGAAACATTCTTTCCATTGGCAAAAAGGCAGTACCCAGAGGGTAGACACAAAATGCTGGAGTAAATCGACCCGAAACATCGCCCATTCCTTCTCTCCAGAGATGCTGCCTGTCCCGCTGAGTAACTCCATCATTTTGTGTCTATCTTCGGTTTAAACCAGCATCTGCAGTTCCTTCCCACACAGCACCCAGAGCATTTGAGGTAGTCGGCAAAGGAAGCAGAGGGGAGATATGGACATCATTACACAATGAGTAGCCATGATCTGGAGTGTACCCGGAGAGAGGGTGGAAGTAGACATAAATTCCCGATGTGAATTGGATGAGAGGAAACAAATTGTCCTGGGGAAAGAATATGGATGGAGGTGCTGGCTCGAAGGGCCGAATGGCCTCCTCCTGCACCTATTTTCTAATTCCTTAAAACAAACATGATGAATCTGTGGAAGGGTTCTGACCCGAAAGCTCACTATTCTTATTCTCCAGAGATGCTGCCTGACCCACTGAGTTACTCCAGCATTTTGTGTCTATCTTCTGTATCAACCAGCATCTGCAGTTCCTTCCTACACATGATGAACCAAACAATCCCCCTCCTCTGAGGAAGGATTCTATTTTACCTAGGGTTACACAAAAAGCTGGAGAAACTCAGCGGGTGCAGCAGCATCTAAGGAGCGAAGGACATAGGCGACGTTTCGTGTCGAGACCCTTCTTCACCTAATTTGAGCTGTCGAAAATTTGCTAAAACCATCAAAACTATCCAGGGGAGTATGTTCACATAAGCTAATCTCTTATTCTTAAGGACACAGTGTTTTTGGTCATAGCATTTGTAGCATTTGTACATCTCCCCGTGATCTGTGTGGGTATTCTCTGAGACCTTTGGTTTCCACTTACACTCCAAAGACATACAGGTTTATAGTTTAAATGACTTGGTATCAATGTATAAATGTAAAATGGTCCCCAGTGTGTGTAGGGTAGTGTTAATGTGCGGGGATCGCTGGTCGATGTGGACTCAGTGTGCCTGTTTCCGCGCTGTATCTCTGAACTAAACTAAATTAAAAAGATCATCAACGTACGCTAATCCTTCCTTAATCTCATGTTTTTAATTCCCCCATTTTCTCACCAACCTTCCCCAGTTTCTACCACTCACCTACACACAAGAGGTAACTTGCAGGAGACAATTAACCTACTAACCCGCATTTTCTTTAGGATAGGGAGGAAATTGGAGCATCTGGAGGTAACTCATGCGGTCATGGGGAGAATGTGCAAACTTCACACATACGCATACGGCCACTGCCACATACAGGTAAGGCAGTAGCTCTGCTAGTAGCTCTGCTAATTGTGCCACTGACTGCTAGTACAATGTCGGGTGGCTCACACATCTTTGGGGTAATGGCAAGGCTGCGAAGACTACAGCAAGTGAGGCAGAATGAGTTTGGGAAATCCACAAACTATTGCACTGAGTACAGAGTACGTGAGCGGGGAATCGTTACTACAAAAGGTGCTTGAGGAGAATGGAAGGCTGTATATATTGGAAAACTAAACTATGATAAGACACAGGAAGTACTTAATACATATTTGAGGCAGATGGTGATAGTTAACAGTATAATAAAGTATTGGGAGGAGGGGACAGCAAGCAGAATAAGGACATTTACTATACAGGAAAACTATTGTTTTAGGAGAAATAGATTTGAACACCTCTACATTGATACTTAGTCTTTTGATATCTTTTTTGATAGATTTTTTGACATCCTCACTGAGGCAGTCAAATATTAGGTGTCCACTTTAATACAGTGCCCCAAATAATTGTCTAAAGCCAGCGATCCCGTCACATTAACACATCTTACACATACCAGGGACAATTTACACTTATTCCAAGTGATGATACGTCATAGGGTATTTCACGTCCTTCTCACTGAAGCCGTCAAATATTAGATTACTACAATAATTGTCTAAAGCTGTAAATCCGGTACCTGGAGTCAAAAGCCAAGAGATGCAATTGAGGACTAGATCATTGAATGGAAGTATCCGCACATCTCTATAACAGTTGGCTCCTCTGAGATTTAGCATTTGTAGACTTACACAAGAGCACATTCAACCAAGGTTTTTACTACACTAGATGTCACATTTAATATAGTGCATTAGATTATTATTGCTATGAAAAAGGCATAAAAGAACCAAAGGGAGTTGTGATCGGTGCAAGGTGCAAATATGAATGTATGTGGTGTATCTAAGCCAATCTGTGGGGTAGAGGAAGCATCTTCTCCATTGGGACAAGGTTACGCAAAAGCCAGGAAACCACATTATTGTTGTCAAGACGACCGTTCAGATCAAATGTACATTCAGGTTAAGCTCAATGCTTCAAATGCAACAAAATGGGACACATTGTGCAAGTCTGCAAAGTTGATGAAGTGATAAGTTGCCACGTCAAATATCATTGTGGAAAATAAAGGCTGATAGTAGAGTTGGTAACGTACTTGATTGAAGTCTGGCTCGTTCACAGATAGCTGACCAATCAGCAAAAATGGTCCTTTTCTGATTGGGAAGATAAAATGGTGAGTGTGTCACAGGGATTGGTGCTGGGGTATCAACATTCATGAGCTCACATAATTGACCTGCGTAAAAGTATGGTGTTAAATTTGCTGATGACACAATGATAGATGGGATATATCATGTATTGTTGCACTGATGGGATATAAGGAGCAGAGAGGTGCCACATCATCCTGTGATTATTTATGACTACAGAAATGTCAATCTGATCTTCTAATAATTGAATTATGTCACTGTATCGTCTGTGCCCTTTTAACCTTGACTCACGGGGCTGAGTCATTAATAGTGCTGTGGACTTGGCTCCGGGTTCACCTGCCTGAGAATCATTCAGTTCTCTGGTTTAGT
This sequence comes from Raja brachyura, assembly GCA_963514005.1. The sequence continues at coordinate 23,855,270 of OY740806.1, read as the reverse complement.
TTAGTTTTAGTTTTAGAGATACAGCATGGAAGGAGGCCCTTCGGCCCGCCGAGTCCACGCCGGCCAGCGATTCCGTCACATTAACACATCTTACACATACCAGGGACAATTTACACTTATACCAAGTCAAATAACCTACAAACCTGTACGTCTTTGGAGTGTGGGAGTAAACCAAAGATCTTGCAGAAAACCCACGCGGTCACAACGTGCAAACTCTGCACAGACAGCCCCCGCCTCAGCTAGGATCAAACCCGGGTCTCTAGCACAGCAAGCACTGTAAGGCGGCAACTCTATCGCTGCGCCAACTGGTGTTCAGAGTTGAACACCACTTTGAATCAATGCTGCATTCAGGGCAGGAACTCATTCTGCTGATCTCCCCAAGTCAAGTTGAGTTATTGACATTTGCACAAGTGCAGTGAGGTCCAGGGACAATGAAAATCTGCTTGCAGCAGCATCACAGGCACATAAACTCAAAAAACACACAAAAATAAAAATGACATATCAATTGGAATCATAGAGTCTTACAGTGTGGAAACAGGCCCCTTGCCCAACTTGCCCAGCTTGCCCACACCGGCCACATATCCCACGTGCCTGCATTTGGCCCATATCCCTCTAAACCTCTCCAATACATGTACCTGTCTTAATGTTTCTTAATTATATTACACACAAATTCAACAGGATCATGAAAAGAAAATTATTGAAAATAAAACATTGGTGTAAGAATACACCATTAGAAAACAAGGTAGGATTAGGGTTGTGCAGGTCAGTTCAAGAACCTAATAGTTGTAGGAAAGTAGCTGTTGCTGAGCCACGCGGTGTGGGACTACATGTTTCTGTAACTTCCATCAATTAGTGGCAGCAAAAATTCAATTCAATCTTTAATTGTCATTGTGCAGTGTACAATACAGAGACAACAAAATGCAGTTGGTATCTCCGAAGGGCGAACTAACAAATGGACAGGGCATGACATGGATGGTGAAGATCCTTGACTATGGAAGCTGCATTCTTGAGGCAAAGCCTTGTGTTGATGCTTTCCATGTTAAAGAGGACGGTGTCTGCAATGGAATAGGCTGAATCCACCACTCTCTGCACCCCCATATTTTATGAGTGATGGAATTGCCATTCCAGGCCATGATACATCCAGTTAGGATACCTTCTACAGTGCATAAGTATAAGTTTGTTAAATTAATCAGCATAATATGAAGAAAATAGAGGCAATGGTGTGCCTTCTTCATGATTACATCTATTAGCAATGTTACAAAATTTTGAGATTTAAAAAATCAAGCCTGCAATTTATCCCATCAGATATAGCATAAAAAGAAGTTTAATTTGACACCTAATTCACTTTCATATCTTCAGTATTAAGAAAGTTATGACCATTTTCATACTCGGAAATTAGCATCTTGTTCCCCATTGCCTTTCAATTGACTGAACTCAAAAGCTGTGATCTAGAACCGTTAAAAGCCCATAGCTTTCTTAAAAATTAAGAGAACTCAATGAAATTTTCAGTTATTATAGATTGAAGCATTCTGAAACAAATATGAAACAATCTTACTTGGATGACCTGAAATTAAAGCATATAATTAGTTAGTTATCTAATTGTAGCTAATTACAAAATTCAAGGAGTAGATCTAAACATCTATCCATTTCTTAAGAAAAGATAAACTTTTTTTAAATTGCCTACGTGTCCAAATAACATTCACACAATAATCCACTATATAACATAATTTTTAAATCTAATTTTCATGAATTTCTGGGCCAAATGGAAGGGATTTAGTGTTTAATGCCTGTAAATTAATGGTCATTTAAATCAACTAGCAGTGGGTTTTAGTGGAATGCGGTGGATTAGAACGTTGCGGTTTGCTGTGAAGTCGGTATGAAAAATACAGCCGGTTCATACATTTTTTTTGGACCCCATTTCGCAACATGAAAATATTATTAAAGCCTCCATAAAAACCAACTTTTAATATAAAAATAAACTGAGTACCTTTTTTTCTCCCTTACGCAAAATCCTTCCCGTTATCGGCGCTCACGGCTTTTGAAGGTGATTTTTAAATTACTCTAAATAATAAATAATCTAGCGTAATTTAAAAATACCTTCATTAATGAAATGTCGGAGCAATTTTTTCTTCCGCAACGAAATCGCCCGACATTGATCGATTTGCCCAGTCAGAAGAAAAATGGCACTTTAAGCCCGCCCCCCTCTGAAAGGCGCCAAAGTCGCGCACACGGGGAGCGGCAGAACTGCAGCGCTGCTCAAGGTAAGTTTTGTAACATACCTACATCTATGCGGTTGGCCCAGGATGGCTTATCCAAGATCCTAATGGCCAAGAATTTGAAGCTGCTACCTCTTTCCACCACCAACCTACCAATGTTAACCACCACATGGTCTTGTCTTCTGTAGTCAACCCATTTCTGAAGTCAACATTTAGTTCCTTGGTTGTTGATATTGAGCGAGAGATGGCTGTTACAGCACCACTCAATTAAGTGTTCCATCTTTCTCCTGTACACTGACACATCACCTCTGGCGATTCAGCCAACAACGGTGGTATCATTCGCAAATTTATAAACTGCATTTTCGTTGTGCTTAGCCCCACAGTATTGGGTGTGGGTGAACTGAGGTCTGCCAACGAGGTCTTGCTTGAGCAAGGTAGGGATCCATTTGCAAAGGGAGGTGGAGGCCCAGGTCTTGGAGCTTGTTGATGAGACTGGAGTGTTGAACGCCATTGCAATTGATGAACATCAGCCTGATGATTGTGTTGCTGTTAACCAGATGGTCCAGAACAGAGTGCACAACCGGTGTGATGGCTGATGATGTTGACCTGTTCCTGGTACCCGGACGTGGCGTCGAAGGACAAGAAGCCGAAGCAAAGAAGTCGAAGCCGAATAGCCGAATGGAAACAAAGCCGAAACGCCAACGAACCGAAAGGCTGCGTCACCTAAAAGCAAACTCACCGCACGGCCGCTCTGCCGAAACGCCACCTAACTGAAAGGCTGTCGCCTGCAAGCCAACTAACTGAATGCCGCTCTGCTGAAAAGTCAAATAACAGACATGACGTCGCCATGGGGCGGGGCTTGTCAGCGATTGTTCCAGACCCCCGCGTCCATCACATCACTGGCCGGTGGAGACGGGAGGGTGGGGGTCATTTTCCCACACAAGGCATTATTTGACTTATCGGCAGAACGGCATTCGGTTAGTAGGCTTGTAGGCATCGCAGCCTTTCGGTTAGGTGACGTTTCAGCACAGCGGCAATAGACAATAGACAATAGACAATAGGTGCAGGAGTAGGCCATTTGAACCTTCGAGCCAGCACCACCATTCAATGTGATCATGGCTGATCATCCCCAATCAGTACCCCATTCCTGCCTTTTCCCCATATCCCCTGACTCCGCTATTTCTAAGAGCCCTATCTAGCTCTCTCTTGAAAGTATCCAGAGAACCTGCCTCCACCGCCCTCTGCAGCAGAGAATTCCACAGACTCACCACTCTCTGTGAGAAATACTGTTTCCTCGACTCTGTTCTAAATGGCTTTGTCCTTATTCTTAAACTGTGGCCCCTGGTTCTGGTCTCCCCCAACATTGGGAACATGTTTCCTGCCTCTAGTGTGTCCAAGCCCTTAACAATCATTTGTTTCAATGAGATATCCTCTCATCCTTCTAAACTCCAGAGTGTACAAGCCCAGCTGCTCCATTCTCTCAGCATATGACAGTCCTGCCATCCCGGGAATTAACCTTGTAAACTTACGCTTGCACTCCCTCAATAGCAAGAACGTCCTTCCTCAAATTAGGGGACCAAAACTGCACACAATACTTCAGGTGTGGTCTCACTAGGGCTCTGTACAACTGCAGAAGGACCTCTTTACTCCTATATTCGATTCCTCTTGTTATAAAGGCCAACATGCCATTCGCTTTCTTCACTGCCTGCTGTACCTGCATGCTTAATTTCATAGACTGATGTATAAGGAGCCGCAGGTCCCGTTGTACTTCCCCTTTTCCCAACTTGACGCCATTTAGATAGTGTTAAAGAAGGAACTGCAGATGCTGGAGAATCGAGGGTTACACAAAAAGCTGGAGAAACTCAGCGGGTGCAGCAGCATCTAAGGAGTGAAGGAGATAGGCGACGTTTCGGGTCGAGACCCTTCTTCAGACTGGTCAGGGATCAGGGAAACGAGAGATATAAACAGTGATATGGAGAGATAAAGCAAGAACAATGAGTGAAAGATATGCAAAAAAGTATTGGTGATAAGGAAAGCAGGCCATTGTAAGCTGTTTCTGGTGTGAAAATGAGAAGCTAGTGCGACTTGGGGGGGGGGGGGGGGGGAGATGGAGAAGGAGAAGGAATGTCAGGGCCCGAGGGCTGAGGGAGAGGTGGGGGGGGGGGGGGTGGGGGGGGGGGGTGGGGGGGGGGGGGGGGGGGAAAGGAGCAGTCTGGGTTAACAGAATTGAGAAAATTCAATGTTTAAGCCCAGAGGATGCAGACTCCCCAAGCGGAATATGAGATGTTGTTCCTCAAACTTGCGGTGTTGTTCACTCTGGCCATGGAGGAGGCCCAGGACCGAGAGGTCGGATACGGAGTGGGAGGGGAGTTTGAAGTGCTGAGCCACCGGGAGGTCGGGTTGGTTATTGAGGACCGAGCGGAGGTGTTCGGCGAAACGATCGCCTAGGTGGGGTCCTCACCTTTCACCCCATCAGCCAGCGCATACAACAGATAGTCCTCCGCCAGTTTCGCCACCTCCAACGTGACCCCTCCACTCGCCACATCTTCCCATCTCCCCCCCATCTGCCTTCCGCAAAGACCGCTCCCTCCGCAACTCCCTCGTCAATTCTT